>CM052019.1:21122500-21722500 GCA_028476575.1 Platygaster robiniae | reverse complement strand
TTTCGTTTGGTAGTGCAGTAACGAAATCGCACAGTTCGCTTAATCTGGCCTCAACGGTAGTACCAGAAAGTGCAATTTTTATTTTTTCTAATGTTTCAATATCGTCAGTGGTTACTATTCCCAAGCGTATTCTACCTAACAAATCACGATATGAATTATCGTCTTTATATCTCATGTTAATTTGCAATTCGTCGTAATGAAACAATTTTTGCCATAGGTGAAAGCTGCCAAAAGATACTATAAATTTTTCCACGTCTTTTGAATTCAATCCCACGTATGCCGGGTTTTCACGAACTGGTGGCAATTGTAACAAATCACCAAAAAGCAGGATAGACTTTTTACCAAACCAATCGTCATCAACATCGCTCGTATCAAAAATTTCGGCCAGACGAAGATGTATGTAAATCAGATTGACATTGTTTATCATGGAGACTTCGTCGATAATAATCAATGCAACATCACGTAATTCCGTGCGTAACATTTTCAAGACTTGGTCAGACAACGGTTTATACTTTGGCGTACATCCGTGTTCAACTGGCAAAGAAAATATTTTGTAAATTGTTAGGCCATTTATGTTAAAGGCAGACAATCCAGTCGAAGCAGCGCCAACTGCTCTCTTTCCAAGTTGTTGTTTAACCTAATGGCCCAAAACGTGAATGAGGAAGCTTTTACCTGTTCCTCCTTCGCCACTAACATATTGCCGTAGAACGTCGCCTTTCAGTAATGACTCAGTGACTTTATCGAAAATTCGTCGTTGATCAGAATTCAAGCGAGTAAGCAACTGATTCATGTCAAGTACTTCCATGTTGTGGTCTATCCCTTTGAAGTCTTTTATTGCATCATTTGCTTCTATTACATTGCACTCCAGTGACTGCTCTTTTTCATGTGACTGTTGATCATCATCCGCAGCCATTTTCTCCCTGATCAGCTCTTCTGCTTTTTCGATGCCACTTTGTATTTCGGTGATCCTTTTATGATATTTCATAGCATCAAGAAGAGTTTCAGATTCTTTATGGAATGCTTCAGTATACGTAGCACAACCGTTTTTCAATTCCGCTACATCTCTCTACGGCTTGAAAAGAAGCAATAGAGCGTAAAAGTATTTTTCGGGTTCCGTCTGAACATTGTATTTGTAATGGTTGATAACCCGAGTCGAAAAATCAAAGTCCTCATTTGAGCCTCTTGGTGATCTTGAAGCTCATTTGAACCTTTTCAGCCTCCATAACCTCTTTTAAGCCTTTTGATAATCGTTTAGTCGTCATTTACTCCTCTTTAGCCTCTGTATATTATTTTACAACCTCATTTGACGCTCAAGAGCCTCTTCGGCCTACAAGAGCCTCACACTCACTTTACCCGTTGTTACTTATGACCTCTTTTAAGCCTCGTGAGCCTCGTCCGTTTGAAAAAGCACCTCATTTGATTCTCTTTAGCCTCTATGACCTCATTTAAGCGTCATGAGTCTCATCTATTCCGAAAAGAACCTCATTTGACCCTCTTCAGCCTCTATCACCTATTTTATCTAAAGATTAGAAAAAATTCTATTTTTAATCCTTTAATTTAAAAATAAAACTTTTTTTATGTTGCAACGCACATTATTATCGCCCTTTGCAACAAATACACTGTAAGGTACAATTTCTTGCACAATCGCGAAGTGTTCATTATTGCAAACACATTCTTGCAAATATCAAACGCAATAAGACATTTTTTATGTAACAGTGGACGAAGCCCACTGTTACCCTTGTTACTCTTGTGTGAACCCATGTCAATCGTCTCGTGTGTGTTAGGTCATTAATCAGTCAATGAATACTTGCCGATTAAGGTCCGAATTTCTCAAACGAGCCACCTGAATTTTTTCGATAGTGTTTACCATTACATACTAGGGTAAACCCAAACTGATTTCGCTCAAAAATTTTTTTTTGTTCAAACTCTTAACAACCAAAGTTTTTCGTCATTTTTTATTATTCAATTCATTGCGGGTGATCTAGTTTTACGATTTTTATGCTTTTTGCGGCAATCGAATCGTCATTTCACATAGATTTATCATGATTTTTTCTGATTCGAAAACTTTCATTTTTAAACTATATTTTCGTATTAGTTTATAACGAATTGATAAACAAATGTGTTCTTAACCATATTTGGACTAAAGAAAAAAACCACACATACTTAATTTAGTTGTCTTTCATATTCCGTTGAGAAAAAAATAATGAATCGCATTTTGAAAAAAAGTTATTCAGTCGAAAACGTAGTCGCGCGAGCTGCTAAAGCTATGTCGTTCGTTTACGCCCATTTATTTATCACCGCGCAAATGCTTCTTGCTAGGTAGGAAGCGTAGGAAGAATTTCGTGGGTAAATAGATGATAGAAAGTAGTATTTTCAAGGATAATATACTCCTGAAACGCATCCCCTACATTAGGTCGAAATTAATTATCTATTGAAAATACATGTTTAATAAAGTGTTTGACATGTCAAATGTAAATTCAAAAATATCCAGTGGGAAAAGTTTATTGTTACCATTATTAAAAATAAATGTTTTTGTGTCGATTTATCATAAAAAAATATCGGCGATCTAATCTGTTACATTTTTTAATTTTCTGATCGTGATTGTATTTTTCATCACTCATTTCATTATGTTTTTTTTAATGAAAAATAATGTGATCAAGTGAATTTTTTGTTACATTGTTTATAACAAATCTGATTTGTCAACCATATTATACCCGGCAAAAACCACTTTCAGTGATTTTCACTTTCAATGAATTTTCATCAAATGCAGGTGGCTCGTTTGAGAAATTCGGACCCATTATCAAAACAGTAAAGTTAATGTCCCATTTTTTACGAATGTAGGGGTTTTCGCGGTGTTTTTTGCGTGCAAAAGTATTTTAAATATACTTTACTGATAAAAAATTGCGATGGGCGCACAGTTTGAACTTTTGTGCATCAAATTCGATTAGGAGATTGAACTTATCAACCATAATTATTTCAGTAATTGGTAATATTTGGCAATATTACAACTTACTTCTTTGCACAAATGAATTTATACGTTAAACCCAGTTTGTACGAATTAAAAATGTCCTAGTTTGAACGAGAACTGTCATTGAAGAGTATAACCAGATGAATTCATTGATTTCCACGGATTCATACAGGAAATGCAATGAGAAATTGAGGTGTAGGCATGAAATTTTTTCGGAAGAAATTTATTTGAAAAATATTTGTTTAGCACATTCTCTTATTTTTTATCTTGAAACCCCTCGTACAAACTGGTAAAATCAGCTATGACATCTCTAATAGTATGGTTAAAATATCTGCCACGTTGTCTTTCTCACCGTTTTTTTCTTTTTTTGTCAAATTTTTCAACCCGATCAATGCTGCTGTAGCATTATTATGCGATACTTACTACTTTTACGATGATTGTACGACACTGTGCTAGAGTTGTATTACTCATTATAAGTGCAAGAAAATGTGATGAAACACTTTATATGTTATTATTCACATGTATCACACATGTAAACACATTTCGCAACGGATACACATAAAAATATCTTTGTAATACAAAAAATCATACGCAAAAAAAGGTTCATATCTCGATTATAGATTTTTTATTAAGCACATTTTTTGTATTTCAAAATTTTTTCATGTGTGTCGTTATGAAATATAATTTTTATTGTCTTTTTATGTATTATCAATAACATTTAAGGTGTTTCATCACACTTTCTTGCACCTATAATGATTAATACGACTATAGCACAGTGGTGTACAATTATCGTTTAATAATACTACAGCAGGATTGATAGGGAAATAAATGTGTAAAGAATACGTTAAATGAAAAAAAAAAGCTTTTGCAAATGAAATGAGCGAGTTTTACATTTACAAAAAAGTACCAGTTTCATATTAACGTATTTTATGTTAACGTGCGTCCGTACGAATTGCGACACGCGTTTTCCCCTACCGTATTAGCAATGTTCGAAAAATACAATTTATAAACAATCCTACTATTCTACGCAATGTTTTTCCAAAAAAAAAAAAAAAAAAATTTTCACTCACTCCTCATTCAAAAAAACTTCCACACGCAATGTTTTTAACCCTTTTTTCCCTTCAATAGCAAACAAATAAATAAGGTTTTCCTGTTTTTTGCCAAAAAGTTAAGATTTTCGTCTCAAGGTGCATTCCGAATCGACGTATGCAAGCCGGTGGAATGGACGAGTGTTCAACGATGCAGCGTTTCGCCCAGGACGGCCGAGTTCAAATCTCACGCACACCGAATCTTTTTCCAGGGTTTTTTTTTCAGGAATATATTTCGTGGGTTTTTACTGTATTGCGTTTTCTCTTCCTTACAGATTAACAATATAAAAGCTTTGTAATTCATATGCTTCGAATCAATGAACGTCTTCCTCTAGATTGAAAAAATAATTCTAGAATTGATTTTTTTTTTTCGTTTTGGAAGTTTTTTTTACAGCTTCTTAACAGCCAGTTAGCGTCGCTTTCGTCGCATTCCTTGAAGCAACCTTGAGAAGCTGCTAAGAATTTTTTGAAAAGACCATTGGGCTTCTTGAGGTGGATAAATTACAGCCTCTTTTGACCCTCCTAGGCCTCAAGCAGAGCCTCCTTTAAACCTCTTGAGCCTCACTAAATTTCGATCGAGAGTCTCATTTGCTCCTCTTGAGCCTAAAACGATAATAAGTCGCACCTCGAGGATCAAATGAGGTTCAAAAATACATTCGAAACATATTATCCATAAGAAGCTGTTTTACTCCTCTTGAGCCTCCTGTAAGGCTCAAATGAGCTCTTCGATTTTTCGACTCGGGAAGGAATTCGTGTTTTCTTCTCGTTATGTATTTATCGCCAAAATAATAATATTCAACTTCTTCGTTTTTTGGTTTCTCTTTACCGATGTCAAACTTTTTTGCAAAGTCATACAAGCAACAAGTTTCCATTTGTTCTGGTCGTTGTGGATAATGGTCATCAATCAAGTGTGGGAAAAATATATTCGTTGCGTCGTCTTCAAATTTTTCAATTTCATTTTTAGGCTTCAATCTTCTACTCCTCATTTCGTTGACATCCAACCATTTGATTTTCGTATGCGGGTCGTTACCATGCAGAGCTATGCCCAGCAACGAGTCAGCAGCTTCTAGTGCTCCACATTCTCGATGAGACAATCCTCTGAGCGATATGGCCCATAAAGAACTTGCTAATGATTTATTAGTGTCGATTTCTTTGAGTACGTTAGTCATGTGGCTTTTCTCGGATTTCGTTCCGTATTTCGTAATATACAAGGCAATCATTCGAGTAACTTCGCCGATAAATTGCAGGTCCATATTACCATTCCACAGACTTAGCAAAACAGGATTATAATCGTTCACATATTTTTCTTTTTCATCTCTTGGTAAATCGTACAGTCGACTTTTTTACTATGTAGTTCTTTCCTCCCTGCTATCGATGTAACAGCATCTCTGAGAATAAGATGATCGTTTACTACACGAGGAAAGCCAAACCTACATTTAGATACAAAACCAGTTTTTGTTTTCTTATTACGTAAACAGTAGTTGTTGTGCTTGTGTGTTTGATGTTCACGCACACGTTCGTAAAGAATTGGCGATGTCTTGGCGTTGGGAATTTTAAAAGTTATGTGCTTTAAGATGAATGCCGCAACCTCTTCGTTAGTAGATTCTCCTAAAACAGGAGCGTTTTCAACCAACAATAGTGGTTCCCGGTCACTTTCCCGACAGCAAAATCCCGACAGACCATATACCCGACACACTATTGCCCCGATAGACCATTTGCCCGACGACTTTTTTCCCGACACCAATTTCCCGAAAGACAATTCCCTGACAGACATTTTTCCCGACACTTTTTTTTCCCCAAGAAAGAAAAACGAAGGTTTTTAATTGAATTGTAGAATTGTATAATTTTCTATCAAGACGTTCATTTTTAAATCAAATTGTAAGAAAAAGAGAATAACTTTTTTTTCCCGACTTTACTGCAACTTCAGGAGTGGATGATAGTCTCCTAGCAACGGTTGTTTGACCTTTCTGTTTTTTAAAAAACATTTTCATTTTCTATCAAGAGGTGTATAATTTACTATCAAGAAGTTTATTTTTATATAAAATTTTCAATTATGAGTAGCTCCGAAGCGAGTATTGTCTCCGAACCAAAAATTGTTGGTGCAAAGCTGTGTGTTGACGGTTTTATTTATGTGAAATCGCGGGTGCGAGGTACAACAACTTATTGGGATTGTCGACTGCTCCGAAGCCGTGAATGTGGAGCACGAGCGGTATCCATGCCTGCTGCCAACGGAGGCATCGTCTTGACTAAAGGTCCTAGAGAATCGGCTTACTCACATCCTACCAATCAAGACGAGTGTGATTCATTATCGAAAATAGAGGAGTTAAAGCGAAAAGCGGAGGAACACCCAGAGCAACTTCCAGCACAAATCCCAAGGACCAGTTTGAGCGACGTACACCCGGCCGTGCTGAATCAATTACCAGATAGAGAAAATTTGAAGCGTGCAATGCGCCGACAGCGCCGACGTAGCCTTCCCCCAAATCCGAAAACTCTTGAGGAATTGGGTGAGCTCTCTGAACGCTACACAAAAACTCTTCTCGGCGAACAATTCTTAGTGTCGGATTCCGGCGAGGGCGATGATCGTGTGCTCGTTTTTGCGACGCGGAAAAATATTGAATTACTCGCTGCGAGTGATACGTGGTTTCTAAATGGTACTTTCAAGGTACACTTGCTTATTTTCCTCGCTAACCTTCAAAACTAAACAACAAAGGGTAGTAATAAATTGAAATACCCCAGGTTGCCCCTACTATTTTCACTCAACTATTCACGATTCTCGGTGTGGCGAAAAAAGGGCGAAATAATGTAGAAGAAGCAGAAGTCGTAGTCGCTGTGCCTTATGTTTATGCGCTGTTGTCCTCTAAAGAAACTTGGCAGTACGCTTTCGTGTTTCGCGCGATCGAAGATTTTTTTGAACGACACAACATCCCAAGCAATGGTCCTGCAAAACTGATGATGGATTTCGAAATAGCTATTATTAACGCTGCTACCGAAATTTTTCCCGACGCGAGTACGACATGTTGCTTTTTTCACCTTGGACAATCGGTCTACCGCAAGGTGCAAAGTGAGGGACTTGCGGCATCCTACAGAGACCCTCTACATCGTGAAGTGAAGACAAATACGCATATGCTGCTTGCGCTCGCATACGTTCCTGTTGACGATGTCGTTGCGGCTTTCCGTTTGCTAGCACATCAGATGCCGGAAGAAATGAAACCGATCACAAAGTACTTCGCCGAAACCTATGTCGTAGGAATACCAGCAAGAGGAAGAAGACGACCTGTCGCTCCACGCTATGCACCTCACATGAGGAATAAATATGATGCTACTCTCGATGGAACACACAAAACCAACAACCTTAGCGAAGGGTGGCATAATCGATTTCGGCAAGTCGTTGGAAAACATCACCCTGACTTGTACTCAGCACTAACAGAAATACAAAAAGAACAGGCGGACACTGAAATAATCCTCGTCGAGTTAAGGGGGGAGATACACCTAAACGGCTGAAATCGGTCACAATTTTTGCGCGTAGATTGCGGGAAAACTATAAACGATAGAAACCCCAAGATTGGAATAAATAAAGTTGATTCAATATACTACAAAGTAATAAATGTCATTTTGCAAAAATTGTGCTTCATTCGCGGATCCAAGCCTTCAAAGTCGCACCTGCACATTCTGCAGAGACAAACGGTGGGACTTCTACAATTTCGGGAACTCAATCTGCAAAAAAAATGTTCACAAAAATTATTAGGTTTTTACGTCTTCTATAACTTGACATTCTAGGTTAAAAAAAAAAATTTTTTTTTAATCAAATTATAGCGAAGAATGTGAAAAAGTTGAATTTTTTTTGTCATTTCTTGCAAAAAATTGTTTAAACAAATTTTTTTTTGCAAAATTAGGAAATGTCAATTCATGGAGCATTGTTTTAGCTTTAATAAAAAAAAAAATTTTGAAAATCGGTCTAGCTATTATCTCTCTACGTGTCCCACCGTTTTAAAAACATGGTTTTCGGGAAAACGCATTTAAAGTTTTCGCGATAGAAAAAAAGACATTTATTCAGACTTACGGCTCATGGAATATCAATCTGCTATGCCAGCTCCATACAGTAGTCCTTCTGACTCCTCGTAGAAGCTGTTTTGTTCCATCCTTTTATTCCTAGTAATAGTCCGAGCTTCCTTAGTTTCATTCGCCGTAGAATACACTTGCTTGCACAGGCGTTGTTGGTTGCGTTTTTCAGCGGTGGAGTTGCATGTTGCTCCTATGTGAATTTCAAGTACATCCATGATGCGTAAAATTGCAGAATAGCCGTCATTAAAAATCAATGCTGCTATGCGAGAGGCGATTTCAATTATTTTGTTGCCGCAATGTGAATGTTTTGGAGCTAAGCGCCAGACGAGAGCGTTGTAAGATTCGTTTGGGTTCTGCGTGAAACTTCCTAAGCATCGGTTCAGCAAATTTTCATCAGACATTTTTTGATAAATGAGGAGCAAATGTTTTTGTAAATCGGGATGGAGTGGAGGAGGGTGGTCGAATGTCTTCAATTTCCCCTCTGCTTTAGCCACTTGCCACTTACACCAGCTTTCGAGTCCTGCGGGGCAGTATTGATGCTGGGGTTGTTTGTCCGTTGAAACGAAATGAAAATATGTTGCCAGGACTGCGTTTTTCATGTTTTCGAAGGAGTCACCATTTCTCCGGATAGCAAGTCGATAATGTATTGATCAATTTGTCAGTCAATTTCCCTTTGCCTCCTAAGGATTCTTGTTTTTTTATATTGCGTTATCTCGTTCCCATTCGTTTAGCAACGTGCCCAATATCTTCTTTTTTATTGATAATGTAATCCGGACCATAAGGTTCTGCATTAGCAACCGCTAGAAAAGTCTTTGAGTCACCGTCGCCAACGTAATTTCGGTAACGAACTTGGAATTTTTCTTCGGAATCGGAGAACATCTGGACAATATCATCAACTTCCATTTTCCCCGCTGAACCTGTGTGATAGGCATCGCAATCTTCTTTATGACTCTCGTACCAAATATCAAATTCAACTGAATCACATTTTGCACGTTTCATAGAACAAGTGTGGCAGAAAGCACTTTTGACTGAAACATCGAAAACTTTCCCGGTAAAGTAACCGATTAGGGTGGAAACGCCGAATAGAGAGCTGAATCCTCGTTTTTTCCACGAGCCATCGCCTCAAACAGTCAAATCATCCTCAGGTAGGCCACGAGCGCAGTTCTCTTGTTTTTCTTCGGCCACTGCTTTCTTGGTTGACGAAATAAAAACCACATTAGCTGCCTCAGCGATATGCTGTACGATTTTTTCGTAAGTCGATTGGCCAAGTCCAATGCCCATGTCCATAAGACCACAAAAAAGGTTCAGGCCATCCTTCGCGATGCCTGATAACCTGAACACGAACACAAGCCGTCGATTTATTTCGTACGCATTCCTAATTAGTGGACAAGAATCTATTTCTTCCCGGCGACAAGAGCACTGGATCACTATTTTGAAACCGAGTCCACGATGACCGCTTTCCAAAAATTTTACCGTTTTTTTACAGTATCTGCAAACCACTCTATTCGAAATCGTACCATACACAAACAGCGGAGGAATCCTAACTTCCAAAAATAAAAAACCTTTTATAATCCCTGACAGGTATCTTTCGTCTGGAATTCATTTATCTTGAATAGATTTCAATAGTTGATATATGATAGTACGGCGCGACAGGTGCATTCCTGGTGGCGCGTAGACCGAGTCCCACAGAAAAGCCTACAGCTACTTCAATATTCAAAATTTTCACCCAAAAAAAAAAGTCATATTTTTGAATGTCTGTAAAGTTGATTAGGCTAAAAAAATTTTTTTCGATTTTTTGAACCATTTAGGTGTATCTCCCCCCTGAAGGTTGGGCCGGTCAGTCAAAGCAGCGCCGAAAAAAAATGGAGAAAGCTGCAAAATCAAATACAAATTATTGTAAACGGATACAACACCTACAAAGCTGAAGAAAACACACTCGAATACTTGCGGAATCTAGCTTACACAATTGTTCTTTCATAACCAAAATGTAAATTGACAGTAAACGATTCTGAATAATAAGATTTTTGTCGGGAACATAGTCTGTCGGGAAAATTGTCTGTCGGGATAAAGGTCTGTCGGGAAAATTGTCTGTCGGGATAAAGGTCTGTCGGGAAAATGGTCTATCGGAATTTCGCTTTCGGGATTATGGACGGGAATCCACATTAGTAGGTGGAAATGTTGAGTTTCTCGACCTTGGTATTCTCGTCTCCAGAAGTAGTGAATGACTTTACCTAATGGAGCCTCGTTGGAACATATGAATCTCAGCATTGCATGAAATTTATTATCAAGAAATCTGGAAACTGACACCGGATCTTTCGCTATCAGCTCCTCAGCTGGTAATTTATCCATGTGAGGAGAATTAATTTCACAGATGTATTGAATCATGTCAGTCCAAGCATACTCGCCAGGACTCAATGTAAGAAACCATGTGGCGGGCGACCGTTCCTGAGCCATACATATATATCAGATTGCTTCTTGGTATTTTCCAATATTGTTCGGTGTTCCCTAATTTTGCAAAGATGTTGTTCAAGTTTTTTTCAATTAAATTTTGTTCTGACAATTTGAGGTATGTAGCAGCTGTATATTTAGCACGTCGATCAGGTACATTCAGTGTTTGATAAATTCCACGGTTTAATTGACGAATATTATGATCGTTCAGCAAGAAAAACAAATACTGCACATCTCTTCGAAATTGCGAATTCTTCGACATTAATCGATGTTTGATGTACTCATAGGAAGTTAAACGTACAGGACGCTTATCATGTTGTCCATTATTTCCAAAAGGATAAAGAGCGGGAAAGCATAAAAGGTCGAGTAATTTTTCATGGTTATCTAATGGTACGTCATTGATTTTTTTCATCTGGTTTAAATTTGTTGCAGTTTCATTAATTTTTTTCTCATTCATTGGGTAGATAGTGTAGTGTTCATAAAATGCATCTGCTTTTGATGCAGGAGTCAACAAAGCCTCTTTTGGAACTGCATCATCTCCAGTGTTTTCTGTCCTATTATTACAGTCATCATTTTCATCTCCAAAGGTGTAACCTTTTTGTGAGCACGCAGCAAAATTTTTTCCCTTGACATCACCAGAATCATCTTTTTCGTGAGAAAAATGTGTTTTTGAATTATCTGGTTGTACCTCAAATTCTGCTTGTTGCAAATCATTCAGCAAATCCTCACAACATTTTAGGAGTTTTATGTTTTTGTAATGTGGATTAATACTTTTAAGTTTTAGCAACGCTGCGAAAACTTTTTTGACATCGACTAATTGTTCCCAAACAACTTTGGTTTTAGTGTTTGGTAAACCACGTACCAAAATGTGTAATTTATGGTTATTGTTTACTGGCATATCTGCAGGGCAAATTTTCTTCAAAGTTTCTTCGATGGGCAACGGCAAGTGGAATGTACGTCCCTTAACCTTTTGTATCATTTGCTTATGTCGCAGTTGTTTATTAGCAACAGTACCCATTCTCGTGACAACTTGGAAAGCTTTTGCTCGTTGAATGAGAAGAATTTCGTAATCATTCAGACAGAGAATTTCTTGTGGTACTTGTGGTACTTGAAGATTATTGAGAAAACATGTTGGAGGCATTTTATTTTCTCTAAATTGGCGCAAACAATATTTGCAAATATACGCGTCTTGCAGTCGTCATCTAGTTCTTTTTTGAAAATAGACCACTGCGTTGTTTGAATCGGTTTTCTCAATTTTTTCATCATTTGCATATCCCTTTTGGGGAGAAGTTTTTCACACGAGAGGCAAGAATTTTTCGGTACATCCAAGAGCATTTTAGTGAAGGCTCTGAATGATTTCAAATAGGTCTTTTCAATTTCTTCTTCATCGAGGATTATCCCTGTGTTTTCATGCTGGTAGGATTTCACCTTCTCTTGTAAATCATGCCTCTCTTTTTCCAAGAAATCTTTATCCCCATTATCAAGTGCATTTTCCAACGCTATGATTTTTTGAAACTTTCTGATCATTGTGTAAACTCTTGTCCGCAGATATCTGATCGAAGGAAAATGCGGCGCTAGTATGTGTATTGCTATGAAAGTCGAATCACATGAATCGCAATTTTCTTAGCAACTTCGAGGATGACCACGTTTTGTAGATCCATCATCGTGGCTGATTCCACATGACTTTATCTGTGGAACAATCAAGTAAATTTTTTCCATAGTGCAATTCATTAGCAACCACAGAAACGCCAAATACTTTTCAAAGACAATGTCATCGTCCAATTTGCAAGATTCATTACATTGCCATTGCCTACTCTTTTTTTCTCTCTCGTCGAAACTTGCGGGTCAACGATTCTATCATTTTCTACTTTCGTTCCCGGATTTGAAGCTTTACATTGATTTCGTATAAGTTTTCATTCTCGTGACTCACATTTTCGTTCGTGGTTTTTGATAGTCGTTGAGAATTTCTTTCGAGCACAATTTCTGATGGCGAAAAACTACATGCACCTTCCCTATCATTGCATGCGTCAGTGTCATCTTTTTCTCTAAAACGATTAGAAAGGTGTTGATCATCGTTTGGCATTGAAGTTATTTTTTCCCTATATTTCGGCTCGAGGTCCGAACGTAATGTCTCAGGGAAGTATGCTTCTGTTGTAGTGTTATGTTTCGATTCTCCGCACAAAGCCAAGAGTTTTGACCTAGTATCTAAAGGATTTATTTCTTTAGCTTTCGTAATGGCCAGCTCTGCTGTTGAAGTGATAGATTTAATTTATTTCATTACTGAGTATTCAATGTTTCTCCTGCTATCTAAACACCATTTAACTAATTTTTCGGCTTCCATTCTATTTTTTATCGTAGATTTGTGATTCAATTTGCCAATTAGTTTTTGCACGAAAATTTCGTTTCTTTTTTTTTCAACTGATGTTTTGGTTAATTTGGCGTATTTTTTTTTTTCGTATTTTTAGCTTGTTTTATTTTCACTTTGTCAACAGGCGTTTTATATATAGAAAAAGGATATGTCAAAGAATCGTGCAGCGACATATTTAAGGTTGATATTTGATCTGCAGAACATGCTTGAGTGGATAAATTTGTATCCAACTTTGGTTCCAAAGAGACGCTGCTTGGGACTGGACTTTTTCCCTTTTCGGAAAAACTCGTATCTACTAAAGTTCGCGCCATAAAGTCCTTGACTATACTTTTGTTCTTAGAAATGTTCTCAAATGAACAGTTTTCAGTGCTTACCATTTCATGGCCTTTCCGTTTTATCGCCTGCATTTGAACTTTATTCTTTTGGTAGTATCTCTTATTTTTTTTTTTGCGACTTGAAGTATTGCTATACATTTGTTGATTTTTTCCTAGTAAGATTTGTGAATACGAATGTTCCAGATGAATATCGTGACCCAAAAATATTGATCTCTTATCATTATCTGCAAATGATTGTTCATCGTTTTTAATTTGTTCATTCTCATGAATCATCTGTGAGAAATTATGATCATCTTTTTGTGGACTTTTCTGTACCTCTTGCAGTCTATCTTGACGTTCGACAGGAAAATGTTCCAATTGATGATTCTGTAACATCTGTTTTAAGTGCTGACGCATCGTATGTCTATCATACGCTGCATATTCTGGATTAATACCTAACAACAGTGACGTAGCAAACGCAATAGTAAAAACTCCACAGTCAACGCTGTTCTCTTGTTGCTGAACCTTCGCAAAAATGATTGATGTTTTATCAACGTAGGGAAACAGTTTTTTAAGGTACTGTTTTTTTTCATCTATCAAAGTGGGGCTCATTCCCGAGTTTGTGTTCGCTTTGTAGTATACGCAAATCCAGTGAAAGTTTCCTGGTAAAATTTGAACATGATCAATATGACGCGGGACAGGTTTGATTTTATGGAAATGGTCAAAATGTATCGTTTTATATGGTACGTACTTCGTCTTATTATGTATTATCGATGTGAAGACAGTCATGTGAGTGTCTTTCAGAGTTTCATTATTCATTATCCTATCAATGCACTCTTTCTCGAGATATTGAAGTTCTAAACGAGGCAAACCCTGCCAAATATATTTGATATTTTTCATTTTTCTTCGTACAGGTTGAACTTTTGCTGTTTCTACAATTTTTGTCGATGACCGTTCGTACATCACGACTTCATCGTCAAAGATTTGTTGCTCGCTTGCAGTCAAAGATGACCACTGAAAATTCTTAACGACTTGGGTGCTTTTCATTGGAGACGTACATTTTTTTATTAAAATTTTTTTATTTTCAAATGTCTTCGTCCCCTTTTTTGTAATATCCTGCCGTTAAAGGGTCAATTTTTGTATTTGTTCGTCGCGTACTGAGTCCACGTAACATGTTTTCTTTCGCTTTATCGTTTTCCAACCATCGTCCGAAGACTTTGGAACGAAATCATCTGGAATAATGTTTAAAGTTTGTGGTTCGGTTTTTTCAGGAACTAGAAAATCAGTATTTTCGACAATTTGAATGTTCTTTGTCGCTGGAGTGCCACAGTTTCTAATTCGTTGTGTATTTGTGAACAGTTTTGAGTCAACCTTTGGTGACAAATTCTGTGTGTGCTTCCTGTCGTTTTTTTTCGAATCAACACAACTAGTTTTCTTCCGCTTTACTTTTTCCCAATCATCATTTGATGACGTTGGGACGCGATCGCGTTGAACAACCAGTTTGAAATCGACTCTCATGCAAACGCTTTGGAGCAATCCGTAGGGGCTCGTTTTTTGAGGCTTGTAGAAATTTCATATTGTATGGAAAAGGCATAATAGTCATGGTATCGAACATGTTCAACAAATGATCTTTCATTTCCGAAACATCATATTGTATTCTTGTAGGATCCATGCCAAACGCAAGCGATGCAGCAAACGCAATCGCAAAATACTCACAGTCATGCCCGGTTTGGTATTGTACCTTTGGGAAACCAACGCTGCAAAGATTGATATACGGGAAAAGTGCCGTCAGAGACGATAAAAGATCTTCAGGCATTCGTCCGTAATTCATAGAATTGAAAACTTGAACGCTTTTGCTATCGTAATAAATGCAAACCCAGTGCAGTGTTGGACATTGCGGGTTCTCTGAGTTTGGATAACGGCAATGTAAAATTTGTATATACTTTTTACCCTCTGCCACAGGTTCAATTAAACTAATATTTTGGTACAAAGCTGGGCGCTGCGGTTTGAACCCGCTTCGTTCTCTGAGCATCTTATGAAATACTAACATATGAGTTTCTTCAAGTTCTTCTCTTTTAACAAGAAGTTGTCTGTTATCTTCAAACAATCTATGTATGATATCATGTAATTCCATTTTTAAGGGATAATAAATAGCAAAATCGGTATTAAGAACTGTAGAATGAGACAATCAGCCATATTGGTAGTAAACAATCACTGTATTTTGAATTTTTATATGAATTGATACACCTTTCGAAATTTTCGATAATCTTTAGGCGAAATTGATAGCCTTGTATTATAAAAGTTGCAAAAGCCCAAAAATATCTAAGGTTTTCAGAGTGGTTATTGGCGTAATCGCAACCTTATACGATACGAAAGTATCTCAAGTTAAACGCAAACAGTATTCAACACCCTTAAAGCCGTAAGAGGCAGCCTCAACGGCGCAAATAGCAGCCACTATTGCAAACAGCAACCTTTGAAACGCAAATGGCAGCTAGTACTGTACGATACAAGAGTATCGCGAATTTGAATAAACAAATTATTCAATACTCTTTGAGGCGCAAGGACACCCTTTAATGGCGCAAATAGCAGCCGTTATTGGTGCAAAGAGCAACCTTTTTTACCGCAAAAAGCAGCTTGTCTAGCGCAAGTGGCAGCCTGTATGGCGCAAGTGGCAGCCTGTATGGCGCAAGTGGCAGCCTATCTGGCGCAAAAGGCGGCCTGTCTGGCGCGAGTGGCAGCCAGTATTGGCGCAAGAGGCAGCCAGTATTGGCGCAAGAGGCAGCCAGTATTGGCACAAGAGGCAGCCTTAGAGAATAAGGAAAATGGAAAGGTGTCTTGAAGTCTCCAGATTGGCGGACCTGGAAAGAAATATTCTTATATAATATGAAAGTACTTAGATAATAAGAAATTAGTGGTATAGAATACATGACAACTCGTTAAGCTTATACAATATTTAACAAAGTAAACGTTATATATATTATCAAATTTCGAAAAAGTTGATGACTAAACAGATAGTAAGCACATAATTATTACGCAAAAAATGATTATTAACACCCTTCTATCGTACTGGCTATACTCTCAGTTGACTTTGACAGTAGTTTTTTTTTATTATTAATCATATTTTCAATCTTAACTGAGATTATTTATATCTATATTTTATATACATATATTCAGTATTTTTTTATGAGCAAAAAAAATTGTGAACATTTGACAGAAAATTATACTTTTTTTCTTTGATATGTGTAGAAATCATTTACATCCTGTACCGATACATTAATTATTCAGAAGAAGTAAGCATCAAAAAAATTTGTTGAGTATAACTTTTAGCTAAAAAATTTTTGTAAAAATTATTTAAGTATAGCATGTTTCATGACAATCATTCATTGAAAGTTAACATGAGTTACAAAAATTGAATTTGATTTTGTTTTGTTTTTTTTCCCTTGCAAGTATACACTACATCAATTATGATTGTATATTTTAAATTTTAACTTATATTTACAGTTTTCTCAAACTTTAGAATTTAACAGACTGTCAAAACTAAGAGTGTGCCGTAGTGCTCACAGCCAAAATTATGAGAAAGCTATTTCAAAAATGTATGTCTTGCATCTAAGATCTGAGAGTATTTTACTTATTCCAACAATTGACTGTAATAAGTTTCTACTTTTTTTACGAAATTCCTAATTTTCATATGGAAGGCCCTTAAATTTGAAATTTTAGGATGGCACATATTTATTTTAATAATTTGTGGATTACACATCTAATTTTATGAGTAATCTTTTTTGATCATAGAGTTCACTAATCGTTCTTGCGTTAAAAATGGACATTATAAATGAGTGCCTGCAAGTTCCCATAATCTACGGTAATAACAGGAATTTTCCGCGCCACCTATAAGTAATCATGGTTTGGAGGAATTACACAGTGAACTAGTCAGCTCACGGTGAACTTGTGAGCTCACGTGGGAGCTCGCAGGAAGTTCACAGCGAGCTCTTTACTTCACCTGCTTTGTCAGCTTATGGTGAGCTCACTGGTTTACTGGAAATTTTAATTTCCAAACCTAAATATTCCAGCTTTCAAGAAGTCACAAAATTAAGAGATTGTTCAAAATACCTATGAATAGCTACCGAACTCAGCTTTTTCTTTTACACAAAAAATGGATGATATTGTTCTGTTAAATTCTAATAGTTCTCGAATCATTCTAAAATATCTGAGGTGATGTTATGAACTGTCAGAACAGAATCATAACACGTGGTTTTGACGCGACGGATCGGTCCATTCCACTATAACAATGAGCAAGGGGTAAATGCAAAATAAAACGACTCCACAAATAGGTCTGACGGATATTTATTAAATATTCATTAAATCATGGTGTCCATAAAATAGGAATTCTACATAGTCATATAATTCTAATCGTGAGTCGTATGATATGTTTCACGTATACAATTCCTAAACTATTTCTAAACCATTATCGTAACAAAATATAACTACCTCGTCGCAGGTGTTGGGTATTAACTATTCACTAATCCTACATTACAACATCTACAAACCAAGCGGGTTTAGGTCAGATGGGGGTCGTTCCCAGTCTAAATCCTTGGGGAGGGCGGAAATCAGGATGGCGGAGGGGGTTGGAATATACTCCGTCTGGGGAATGACAATAGCGTCTGAGACGCACTCAGGATGATATGGGGAGGGTTCTTGAGGCTTTCTATATGGTCGGATCCTATACTTCCTCTTAAGCACCTGCGTTTTGACTACACGCGGTGGTAGGGGTAATTTTGGTGGGGAAGGGGTTGGTTTCGGCTGAAACAACTCT
Source organism: Platygaster robiniae (assembly GCA_028476575.1). NCBI lineage: Eukaryota > Metazoa > Arthropoda > Insecta > Hymenoptera > Platygastridae > Platygaster > Platygaster robiniae. The sequence continues at coordinate 21,704,442 of CM052019.1, read as the reverse complement.
TGGGGTGTAGGGAGGGGTAAGGGAATGGGAATTTCGGGGGGTGAGATTGTGACTTCTTTCTTAACCACGTTCTCAGTCTTAGAAAATGACAAATGATCTTGAGGATAACTCATGGGTCGCATAACCGCGTTACATCTCAAGCTCTTCCCGCAGCGATCGCAGTAAGTCCTGATAGCCCTAGGTTCCGGTGGGGTGGTATATAGGGGTAGCCCAAAACAAGCGCTAGCGTAACGCTCAACCACCTTATCAGCGCTCAGGTCGTCGCTATACTTATAGCCGGGCAGATCGTCGTTGGCGTACTTCAGCTTGACCCACAGTCCCAATAATCCCTTTTTCTGATATAGGATGGCCAGAGAATTCTTTCTAAGGCCGAAAGTCTTAGCTATCCGAATGCATTCCCTCGCCAAATCTGGGTTTCTCACTTATAAAGAAAATAATACGTAATCTATTAGAAATTGTACTTGAATTCAAGTTTCTCATCCCAATTGAATTTTAAATGAATTAAATTTTCTAGCAATTATTTAAATTAAGCTGGATTGGAGAGAATTCCTATTTCATAGTAACTTTTCCATTTCTGTAAATTTATATTTTCTGTACATCTTAATACAAGTGTTGTATTATTATTTTATGTATAATAATTATAATCTTAATTGTCATTTGAGATAATTTTCTTCTTTTATGTCATTTATATTCCGTAATTTAACGTTACAATTCTTGCATAACTGGTTGGAGAGTTATCATATTATGGATTTCAATATTAATACCCCTTTTCAATTCCTAGAATATTCCCAACAATTTATCAATCACGAGACCTTTTTACAACAGATGTAATGCGTCTCGGGCTTTTAACAATACGCTTGTCTGGGCCCTTGAGGTATTTTGGCAATACTTGCCATGTACCAAAACTCTTTCTTAGCGATGGTACGCCAGGTAAGATTCGTGATTAATTATTGCTTAATTTAATTGTGTACTGGGTACTTACTGATTCTTTGATCTGACGATTGGCGGTCCAACGTCTGAGCTCAGTGTTAGCAGTAGCACAATTTCTATAATTTTTACCCGAACTTTTTCAAACTAATTTTGGGGACATCACCCGAGTGATATTTTTTTTGAATGACGACAAGTGCGTTTGAGTAACCCGAAAGTTTGACGACTAGGCGTCGAGGTCGGGAGAACTCTGAAAAACTCCATGTTCCTCCTCTGTATTTATACGCCTCATTCGGGGCGTTGACAAATCATGGGAAAAATTTCATTATTGAGCTTGCACTTTTTGATTCACACGGTTCAAAAGTGCAAGCAAGCTTACTCCCATAGCCGAGGAAGCGGCCGAACTCAGCCTTGACCGCGTTTCTCACGGGCCATCAGCGTTTCTTCGCCGCGAGAGCGCTTTTCCGCTGAGCGCAGCTTTTTGGTACCCGTGAGGAACCTTCCTCGGCGAACTCGCGATTTCGCGTGTCTCGCGGAATATAACAGTGACATCAAAATCAACAAAGAGTTATCCTTTCTTTTTTTTTTTAAATTGAAAAAGTCGATAGAAGATGAATTTAATGATTCTTCGAAGCAGCAACGATTTAAAATTTTTTGTTGATATATTTTTCATCCTGTTTCTTTTTCCAGCAACTTTCATCTGAATAAATTATTTATTTGGAATCATTTACATAATATATTATATGTTTGAATGTATTATGTTGAAGAATATTTTTTACATAATTCATTGTTGAATATAGCAATTCAGAGATCAGCTTTATTAATCGTCGTAAATGAATGGGCATAATAATTTATTTATTCTTTTTTTTCATTCTGAAATTGTCCCTGCTGAAAATTTCCATTTGGTTTTCCAATTGGAAAACCAAATAGAAAAGTGGCCGTTTTTCCAATTAGTTTGACTGATTAGAAAACGAATTAGATTTCCGAATGATTTTCCAATTGTTTTGTCTAATTAGAAAACCAATTAGATTCCTAATAGGTTTTCTAGTTGAATTCTTCTATTTGAAAATTTTTTCCAAATATTTTTCTAAATAGAAAACCAAATCCATTTCCAAATGTAAGCCCAATTGTATGTGTGAAGGTAATTTTTGGAAAAAATTTTCAAATAGAAGAATCCAACTGGAGAAACAATTGGAAATCTAATTGGTTTTCCAATTAGACGAACCAATTGAAAATCTAATTAGTTTTCCAATTGGAAATTTTCAGCAGGGTGTATTTTTATCCATTGATTTATCTCAATATACAGGGTGATCCAAGATGACCTGAACAGCCAAAAAATATGGATTTCTTATTAATTATAAAACTTTTTTTTTTTTTTTTTTTCATTTTCCAAAAAACTCAGAATTAGATAAGTTATTCAGACTAAGATTTAAAAAATGAAATTAATGTAACGTAAACAAATGAATATGCTCTCTTGACAAGTGAGGGTCGATTTCACGTATTAAACTTTACTCCAATTTTCTTCATATTTTTTTCAGTTGAAAATTCATTTGCCACTTTTCTGAAAACTCAAAATCAAAAAAGATATTCAAGCCTAGAATCTAACGAATATGATTGGTTAAAACTTGTGACCCGAATATCTATTTCAATTTTAAGTTTTTTAAAAAGCGGCCAAGGACTTTTCAACTTTGAAATATATAAAGAAAATTTAAGTAAAGTCTGATGATTCGTAAAGTCAACTGCCACTTCTCAAGAGAGCACATTAATTTTTCCAACTTTAGGCTTAAATTCTTTTTTTTAATTTGAGTTTTGTGAAAAATGAGAAGGGAACATTGTCTAATCATTCCTTGAGAAATCTACATTTCTTAGGTGTCCAAGTCATCCTGGATAACCCTGTATGAAAATATGTAATCGTATAAACGAATTTTATTTAATAAATATATATACACATAAATGAATTTAATTGTATAGAGTGTAATTAAATTTGAGAAATACACTTTACATACAGAAAATTAAACATTTTATCTGTCAGTATGCTAATAATTATTTGTTTATCTATTTTCATGTAAAATTTTTGTATGTTTCAAATCAAATTATTTTTAGTTTAAAATTAAAATTATTGTTGACTACACGTAGTTTGACAAAGTTTTAATCCTCAGTTTGTAAAAAATAGAAATCATGTATTTGAAAATATGTTTTTCCTTTCAATTTCTTTTCTTTGTTTCAGTTTACAATTAACAAATTTTCATCCAAAAATGATTTGTTTTAAATTAGCAATATCTTCATGTGTTTCTAAATAAAATTTCTGTATAAGAACCAGAAATAAAATTCGCATATTTAATTTCACGTCAGATCTGATATGAGATCTTATGTCTCACTTGAGATCTGGTACGATCTCACACAAGCTTTAAACCAGCTTATTTCTAATGCCATGTCTCATGCCAGATCTCATGTTAGAAATTGGTCGGTTCAGAACTTGTGTGAGATTTCATATCAGATCTCACGTGAGACATGAGACCTCATTATTGATCTTACGTGAGATTAATTATGAGAGTTCCATTTTCAGTAGGGATGTTCTAATTTAAAATTTTTTCAGTTCTAAATAAGAATATCTTGAGAAGTAAATTGACATAGCTTCAATCTTCAATATGGCAAAAGTCGAAATCATTGAAATCGGAAATATATTTCATATTTTAATGTTTGATTTCCCACTGATATATACATAGATATTATATAAATCAGTGATGATTTATTTCCTTGTTTCTGTTATTGACAACTCACTTTTATTTACAAATCACAATAAACTTCAATCTGAAAAATTAAATATTTAAAATTATCAATGTAAGGTTTGAAGTTCAAAAAAATTCCGTTGTAAAATATTTTTTACATGATTAATAACTCATTATAATTATTTAAAGATAGAATTAAGTTATTGTCATAAATGCATGACCATAATTCTATTTCTTTTATTTAATTTTTACATTTAAATGATTAAATTACATGTTTTTGCCACAAAATTTTATCTTTCTGTTTTGATTTATAAAAATATATTAAAAATAAAATTATGCGATCAAATTGTACACAATATGTGTACACATACACGAATTTAGGGTTCGCTCAAACATTACCTAATATGATTGAGAAGAGATATTTTTCAAGATGAGTAAGACAGATGCAGAAGTAGAAAAAAGCGTTACGTAATGTTTGAGCGATTTATTAAGTTTGAATTATTATTAAATCAAACAAAACTCTAGACATATGAAAAATTGTATGTTTTATGTGAACATTATTATAATTCCCCTATTTTTTAATAAATTTTCATATGGGTTGTACATCATTTTTTGTTTAATTTGAAATGAGAATTACTTTGAAAAAACAAAATTATAATGATGATGCAAATTGTTTACTGAAAAGTAAATGAACTATAAATCAGCAAAAATTTATAAGTTAAAAAGTACCGATGACAGTTTGTATACAGATTTTACGAAAGCAGAGAGTAACATAATGAAAATCTTAGAATGACAACATTTAAGAATGTTATATGCTTGCTTTTTTTATTTATCTATTATAAAAAATTGGAGACTTGAATTTATAATAAAATAATAATGAATTGCAGTGGTGCAAGTTACATGTTTAAGTTACACTTAAATCGTCATGTATTCCTAACCATCGGAACAATTTATCACAATAATAAACAGAGGTATTATAAATTTTGATGGGAAAATGTATTATGTACTCAATAAAGTAGAAATTTACAATTATAAAAGCAAATGATTATTGTAAAACATTAACCCAATATTTGCTTTTGTTGGTGATTTCGAATGACTGTTTTCCGAAATATGTGACCCTCGGTTCGAATTTCGAAGAACAAGGTTCGAGAAAAACCAGAAAAACTCAGTTCGAAAAACAAGTCAGTTCTAAGTAACTGAAATTCAAAATAATATGATTTGATAAGATTCAAATTAAATTAATCGTACAAGATCGTACTGCGCAAGACGACGTAAACAATACAATCTAACCCAACCTGAGGTGCTACTATATATTACCAGCACTACTGTAGTAGCATGTAGTACAACATGTAGTACAATCACCGTTGACTGAATAAGGGGTTATATACCTTTTTCTCCAGAGAAATACAGGGTTTTTATTTATTTTTTTTAAGCATGTTACCATTGTTTTATTTAAATACAATACAAATTTTATCAACGTACGTGTCCTGAAGTAAATTCATATAAAATTTCGAGTGAAAATTGTAATAATTGTGGAAGTTATAGTCCTTGCCGCAGAATTCCTTTTTTCAGTAGTGGCAAACGGTGAGCATGAAAACAAGAAAACGGCTCAACTGAAAAAAAATAAAAAAAAAAAAACTACGTTAGTATATAGTGTTACCTAGTTCGTGAACGAAGGATTTTACGAAAAAAAATTTTTTACAGTAACTGTGATTTTTTTTTCAAAAAAGTCGATTTTTCGAGGTCGAATAATTTATTTTTTGCCTAAAAAAAATATGAAAATTTGTCGAAAATAAAATTCCTTCGTTCACAAACTAGCTATTGTATCTACAAACAATCCCCCAAAATTTCAAATCGATCGATATAATGGTTACCGAGATATCGTGCTCACCGCAATGACCTTTTCTCAAAAATGCGATTCCGAGATAATCGCGTTTAAAGTTTTAGGTGGACATTAGGTAGTCATGGAATGAAATAATTCGTACTCACATAGAATCATCTACACCAGGGCCATAAAGATTTCCTTCTGCACTCGTAGCAGCCTCGAGGATGTCGATTTGATGTTGTCTACAAGCCATTTTCCCTTCTCTCGTTGCATCTTCCGCGCGCTGATCCCCAATCGAAACACGCTTTTCGTCCTCTTCCGCGACGAACTGATGAACGCGACTCCCGCAAGGCACCTCCAAAGCTTCGAAAATCTTCAAAACTGCATGATGTCCTTCGTTAAAAATGCAGGCAGATGCATAAGCTGCAATTTCGACTGGAACTACACCTCCGGGAAGATGTTTTGGGCTGATTTTCCATATAAGTTGATTGAAACTCTCGTTGTTGTTTTGAGTGAATCCTCCAACACATCTCTCAAGCAAATCTTCCTTAGATAAATCTTCATAAATTGCCTTGACAGCTGTCAACACATCTTCGGGCAGAGGCTGATAAGAGTGGACGAACTCAGGAACCTGGTTTTTTTTTTTTCATTCTTTTGCTGGGAAGCGCAGATACGGCTCTCTGCCACTCGCACCAAGAGTCTTCGCCGGCTGGACACTTGCTGTGTTGTGGAAGTTGGTCTGTTGAACTGTAGTGATAATATGTTGCCCATATGTCATTTTTCATTTTTTCAGCTGAATCAGGATTGCGGCGTATTGCCAAACCGTAGTAGACAGTCAACTTATCGATCATTTTCCCAGTCAACTTTCCTCTACCTCCCAGTCCATTTTTCGCTTTTTTTGCCGAGTGCCCATTCTTTTTTGCACATGGCCAATGCATTCTTTCTTTTTGACGATCAAATTTTCATATGGATCCGCATTTTTTATCGCACTGTACGTTTTAGAACCACCATCTCCGATATAATTTGCATATTTCACATCGTGCAAAGTTTCAGACCGTTTAAACATTTCTAAGATGGCATCGACTTCCATTTTCCCGGATGATCCTGAGTGATTTGCTGTGCAATCAGGTTGATGATCTTCTTTCCATTCTTGAAACTCGACAGAATCTTCTTTTCCAGTCCAACTTCGGCATAATTTACAGTACGCACTCTTCACTATGACGTCGACGATCTTGCCTGTGTAGTATCCAATCAGAGATGAAACTCCATATAACGAAGAAAATCCGCGTTTTTTCCACGTACCATCGCCAGACACCGTCAAATGTTTTTTGTTCAATCCTTCATTCATTTCAACTTCTTGATGCACTGCACGTTTTGTAAATTGATTAAAGACTTCTTTTGTAGCTGACAGGATGTATTTCAAAATTGAATCGTAAGATTTTTGCTTCAAAAATTGTGGCATATCCATGAGACCACAGAATTTTGCACAGCTCGCTGCACCTAGTCCCAGCAATCGCATCGTCAGTATGAACCGTCTGTTTATTTCGTATGTATGATTGATGACCGCGGAACTCTCGATTTTTCGATTTTCACACTTTTCACAAATCATATCAATTTTGAATCCGAGTCCTCGTGTTTCTATAGGCACGAACTCCACGTCACTTTCGCAAGTTTTGCACTTTACATACCGAGAGAGAGTAGTAAACACGAGTATAAAATTTATGATTCGATATTCAACCGAATGATCAACTGGCACACCGAACTCATCACCGGACTGAATTTTTTTTCGAGACGCACAAAAACGTTTTTTATTGATAATGTCCGTCTTCGGATTAAAATATTGTTTCCTTTTTTTATTCCGCGATTTTTGATTTTTTTTTCGGACCGAGAAACTCGCGTAACTTTTTGTGCTGAGTTCATGCTTGAAAGCTGAAATTCAACTGCTGCAGGTTACTAAAAATAGAAAAGGCATTTCTTTAATCTAGGAAAAGAATAGGTTTCCTCCTCCGAGATAAGAAAATCGAGGAAAACCGGTCTATGGAGATAAGCGATGGTCCCGATTACGGAACGTTGCAGCAAGGTACTTGAGTTCCGTACACCGCGCGCTATGAACGGCTGTATCTTAGGTTCTAGTGCCCCGATCTCTAAAAAATTTTGCAGAAAAATTGTTAAAAGTATGTACATGAAAAAAAAATTATAAAATTTTTTCGATTTTTTGAGCCTGAAAAAGGTATATAACCCCTTAAAAACAGTTAAACGTACAACGTTTTTTTTTGCATCTAATATGGCGGCTTTTGAAATAGGTGAAAAGGAAATCTACGATCTATACTTGAGAACCTTGACTTTGTCATGACGATCAATATCGATATATATATATATCGATAGAGTTCATATCGTTTGAAAACATCCCGCGCGTTAACGGTTGTTGTCAAGTGTTTCTCTACGTTGGGAAATAAAAAAAAAAAATTTTTGAAATGGAAGACTTGCCAGGAAATATTGAAGGCCTGAACCTGGACGAAGAGGTAATTGATTTTTTTTTATCATATCGCGAGAAATTCAATTGCCTGTGCAGATAATCAGGTTGCACAGAATGTAAACCCGGACTTTTAAACCCTCCAATTTTTTTATTGTTTTGCGTAGTTAGGGATGTAACTAACATTTTAAATGTCTAAACAAGCGAAAATTATTAGGACTTGGGGTCGCCAGAAACTCAGGCACCTTAAAATCGTATATAAATGTATTTTTGAAAGGCCTGGGTTTACATTCTGTGCAGCATGCATATATAATAATCATTGACATGTCCATGATTTTCGAACCGATTGTTTGAACTATGATTTCGATCAAAATAAACAGGTTCTGAAAATTTGTGCATATTTTTATAAAACATTTGGATGAATTTTTTTTTGCACCACATCATATTTAATATGCTGGCAAAAATTCAAAGCGCGGGAAAAAACTAGTACGCCTGCGCGGAATTTCATGCACAACATATATGTAATATTATTGCATCTTACAATTTTAAATTTAGATATCTAATCCGTTTACCTAAAGCATTAATTTTTTTTACTATTTTTTGTATCGTACATATGTAAAAATTTGGAAAGATTTTTCTTTAAGATAAGTTAGGAAATTTCATTAAAATCAAAAACTTTGAGTATTCATTTTAAATCAGAAAATCTTTACATGAAAAAAAGAATTAAAATTAATCTTTTAATTAGAATATTTCCATTTTTAATAATACGGAAATAACATATTGTATAGAAATCATAGTTGAAAAACTATAATTACTAAATATAAGTCATATAATCACTCAATAAATTAATTGACAATCTATAGATTAGCATTTTTTGATGCAATTTCGTTAGATATTGTGTGCAAATGTTTCATTTCTTAAACTAATGTAATTTTTAGAAGTTATCATTAATTTTTATTATATCCAAATCCTCAAGAATGTTATTGTTTATTAAACAGTTTCTTAAAAGCAATAAAAAATAGGGAGAAATTTCAAAATTTAAAAGAATTTATTTTTCAGAAAAATCAAAGGCTGAAACTATTTGTTCTAAAAATTTGAAAATGCTTATAATCTTGTGTAATTTTGCATAAGATAAAAAAAAATATTTTGAATTTCAAAAGTTTCAAGTATAGGGGAAGGTGGGGCAAAACCGTATACCTAACGTTCAAACAATTTTTTCATATGAAAAAAAAGTTTTTTCTCACAATATACTTTGCGGGTTGTTAGTTTAAAGTATTACAAAGATATTATGTTTATCAAAGTTAGCAAATTCATGACTGCATTTTGGCAATTGTTTATAATGTAAAAAAAGTGAAATCGTACGGTTTTGCCCCATGGTGGGGCAAAACCGTATAGACAGTGAAATGCATTGAAAAAATAGATTTAACACAGTAAAATTATTGTTTTCTCATAACTTTATGCGTCGAGAATTCATTACAGCGTTTACAGAGCTTAAATGAATCATTTTAAACATCAATTTTGTCTTCAGGCACATCCTCAACGTAACTGGTTTTCGTGTTCTTGCTTGCGCGTGGAATAGTGACTCTCGTGACGATGTTCATCGGATCAGAAACCTTTTTTTTTGCATCCGGGTTTTTCTTAGGCCTGCCACGACTTTTCTTAACGGACACTTTGTTTTGTTTCGCATTTTTGGCGTCCACAAGAGTTTGTTTGTATGGTTTGGAAGTCAAAATTGCTGTCCCTCCTCGTTTTCTCGAAACTTTTTTCTTTGTTTGAGAACCGACGTGTGGAATCGGCAGCAAATCATGTGGTGTGTTTGTTGGGAAACACGAAAAGCTATCCAGAGATCCAGGGGTTGAAGAGTGATCCAGAGGCCCAGGGGTTGATGAGCGATTCAGAGGCCTAGGAGTCGAAGGACACGGCTCCGTACTGGGGCCTGGAGTGTGCTCCGTACTGGGGCTTGGAGTGGGCTCCATTCTGAGGCCTGGCTCCACCGTCGAAAGCTCGATTTCGGTTGTTTCTGATGGTAAAAAATCGTCATCACTGAACACGTGCATATCCGTTGGGTAAATTCCCGTCTTTCGAAATCCATTGACTGCATTTGACATCGTAGCAGCGCGCATGTAGGCTGCACCAAATAATTGCGACAAATGATGCAGTGTGGCGACTTTTCCGGGATTGCTGCGTAAAAATTTGCGAACTTTGTCTTCATAGTAATTGCTCAATGGCTTCATGAATGAGACGTCCAAGGGCTGTAGGCGGTGGGAGCAGTGGGGAGGAAAACATAATAATATTACCCCATGTTTTCGAGCCAGGTCGATCAATTCAATATTTTTAGTGTGTGACGCATGTCCATCCAAAACCAACAGAATTTTCCGGTCCTGCGAAACCCCCACAAACTCGATGAAATGTTTGAACCAAATGATGAAAAGTTCCTTAGTTATCCAGCCGCTCTCATGACAGACAGAAAAAGACCCAGTGGGAAGGCCCATCTCAAACGCTGGATTCATTCTCTTGCGCGGGAAAATGAGCATTGGTGGCACGTAAATACCTGCAAGGAAATAATAAACATGAAGACAAGGGCAAATAATGGTTTATAGCAAAAAATGACATAATTCCATTTATGCTTGTACCTGCAGCGGAAAAACACATCTCAGCCGTAACAGTTTCTCCTCTCTCAGCGGATGCGACAGCCCCAACTTGACGTCGCCCTTTTTGCGCAATTACTTTTGTGTACCCTTTTGGATTCACAGTAAATCCAGTTTCATCAACATTGAACATGCGATCTCCAGCAATGTTATTATTTTCAATGACATGAATGAGAAGGTCGAAGAATTTTTTGACTACGACTTTGTTGAATCCCATTGCTCGTGCTGCAGACGTTGCTTCAGGGACCCTCAAAGATAGACCGGGGTGGCGCTTCATGAAATTTCTCATCCAGTCTTTTCCTGCCAAGTTGTCTTCACTAAAAGGATATTGGATTCCATTTTTTTCTGCAAGTTGGAATGCCACCTCACGGAATTCGTGCATGGTCAAACCGAACAGGTGCCCTTCCATTGACATTAAATTAGATACGAGCTCGTCTTCTTGCTGTTGGGAAAAAACTGTTTTGAAGCGTCCTAAACGTTTTTCCACAACGAATCCAGCATCATTTTTTTTTCTGGCCACATAATCCTGCAACGTAGTGTGCGGTACTTGAAAATAGTTTGATGCCTTCGATATCCCCATTTTTTTTTTAATGACAGCTTCAACTGCTAATTCCATCGCTTCTTTTAACCATTGTTGTCGGTTTGACTTTCGTCGATACGTCCGAACCATTCTAAATAAATAAAAAAACATGTTTAATAATATCTAAAATTTTCAATTAAATTTAATTTAATTTCAATCAATTTTTTTATTTAATTTAATATAATTTTTTTAATTTTCAATTCAACTCAAATTTTGGAGGTTCAAAATTCATTTATTGTATCTTGTACCTAATTTTGTTGTACATTTTTGTATCGTACATTATAGATTGATTAAAAGGTTTACATTTTTTTCAGAGGCTCTGCCCCAGACCTCATAAAACCTAGAGACAGCCCTGCATACAAATTTTTCATGCAGTATTACTTTTTTTCCATTTACGAATGTCAAGAATTCGACTCTATATTGTCTTTACCCTTGCGACTTGAAGGATAACGTCAACGGCAATACGGTTTTGCCCCACGTCCAGTGTACACATTAAGACTCATTACAGAAAATATAACCAACAAAAATGTTTAACGTTTGGATGGAAAAGAAAGGTACTGTTGTGGGCTACAATGACGTACTATCGAAATTTGTTGAATGTTCAATTAAACTACAACTTACTTGTGTTGAAAATCCAGCGATTTTGTAACGAGGACTTCCAGCGGCGTCGACCTCGTGTTTCACGAACACAATCTTATCAAAATCACACTATCGCCCGGAAATAACATAAACACAACGAATGAAGAACTTCATAAAAATTTTAAGAGATGGCGGTCAAATGCGGCTTCGAAAATCACACTATACGGTTTTGCCCCGCCTTCCCCTAAATAAAATATTTTGAAAATTTGAAAATGACGTGCAATATTTTATGAATTTATGTACTGAAAATGTGAACTGTAAATAAAGTAATAGATGTAATTTTTACAATGATGAGTATAAAGTATGTAAATATTTTTTATTTATTCTTTGTTCATTCTGATGTTTGCATTTTAAATATAAAGTTTTCCTTTACTTGATTAAGATTGAAGCTTCCACCGAACACGTTAAAAAAATGTGTAATTTATTAGAAAATGGAAGAAACAATGGAAGTGAAAATGATAAAAATAAAACGATTTGTATTTCGATATTTGCAATCTTGAAAAAACCAGAAGAAGCCATCGAAATAAGAACGCATTTTTCAATTTTAAAAAACAAATAAGTAAGCAATGTCGCATGTATTTATCAAAATTTAAACTATTTATTTTTTAAGTTTCAATCAGCTGAATAAAATAATAGATTTGAATAACATGAAGTAAAATCCAAATAACATGAAATAATCGACAGAGACAGGGAAATAGCGAAATCAAGTATGTTTTTACACTATTCGATCAAATTTATTTGTACACTCGATCGCCCAGTGAACGAGTGCCTTGTGAGCGAGTCTGCCCAGTGAACAAGTAAGTGGCGACTCAGTCAACGAGTACCCCTGACTCCCACCCGTGACCTGCGGTGATAGGTTGGGAACTTTTTCCTGCGCGTCCCGCACCTGGAGAGCGAGAGAAGTCAAAGAAAATCCACGATCCGGCGTGTTCGAATGTTTCATGGTGAATGACTCCTGCACATCTCGCTTTGCGCAGTCCGCTCATCGACAGCCTACACACGAAATGAAATTTTCGCAAGTGGGAGCCCCCTGACGTGTTCGGTCACTCGGCAGGTCGCGGTCCCGAGCTGCTCGTTTACTGGGCGATTGAGTGTACAATGACATTTTTTTATTCACCTAATCAAATTTGTTTATTTATCCTCATATTTGCTTATATGACAAATATTATATTTTGAGCTCTAATCTTGAAGAAGTATGATTATTTATGGAAATAAAACAAAAAAACCAACAGGAAGGGGAGGAAATATAAATTACTCGGTGATTATTTATTCACCAAATGAAATATTTTTTTTTCCTCCTTTATGATTAAATTATTATATTATTACAGATTTTATTTACAAATTGCAATCAACAGCAAAAGGGAACTGAAAAAAAAATCTTCAATTATTTGTTAACTTATTCACGAATTAATTTTTTGTTTCTTTTCACTTCACAAACCTTATTCGAAAATTGTTATTTTAACTTGAGGTCCTCATATTTGTTTATTTGACGAATTTTACATTTTTAACTTTAATCTTGGAAATATATAATTATTATTTTTTATATATGGAAATAATATTTATATAATTATGTAATAATATTTATATATATTTATTATATATTATTTATAGAACTAAAACCCAAAAAACCAACAGCAGGAGGAGAAAAAAGAAATTAATTATCGATTATTTATTCACTAATCAAATTTGTTTACATTCTTTATTGATAAATTATTATATTATTACAGATTCCATTTAAAAATTGAAATAAACAGTAAATGAGAAACAATGAAAAAAAAATTTAATTATTTGTTTACTTATTCACGAACTAATTTTTTTTCCTTTAATTTCTCAAAATTTATTTGAAAATTGTCATTTAAACTAAAGGTATAAATTTAGCACATGCGTCAACTTACATGATTCGCAAGCCACAAAATTCTTTCCAAGAAGCTGCTGAAAAGTATGCAGCCACTGTGACCTGAAACAAAAAAAATGCACAACGAATCCTTTTATATATAAATTTTTATATTTATATTGTAAACTTTCCAATTCCCACAAATAGGTTGCATAATAGGCGCGAGTAAATTCTAAATTGAAGTTATTCTATACATGATACATATGAGAATCATTATTAGAATTATTATATTAAAAATAAATTTTGAATTATTCTATACATGATTTGTAATAAATGTATACATATTTTTGTAATAAATGTATATATATATTTATCTTTATCTAGCTGAAAAAATTACTTATCTGATTAGACGATGAACAGTTTTCACCGATGATAAATCAGGAGATTCCAAAATTGACCATTCGACGACACTTGTAATAAATATTTTTCACACTTTGCTCCAAAAATTAACGTAAACACGATCCGACTTCACCCGACACGACTGTGCACGACCGGACGAACACGGACGAGATAAACCCGAGCTCATCTGAGAAGAGAGTTCCAGACGTCCGAGAAGAGAGAAAATTGGGTAGCGTCGTGCGAGCTCGGAAAAATTCAGGGCATTTAGGAAACCTAGCCTAATCTGAGCCATGAGGTCTTAAAAAAATATAGGTATAGTGATTGCTCAGCGAATTGTAGTGAAAGCGCGCAAAATGACGAGTAGAAAGAGACAGAGCAGGCGCGCGGGTCTAGTAAGAGGGAGAAGAGATGAGTGAAAGGAAGCTGCTTGCGGTATATTAAGAGTCCGGGCGACTTTGCTCCAGTCAGGGCCGTATGTACTGTGTGTTGCATGATGAAATATTGTTAATTTCATGTTTTTTTTTATTTATTTATTTAAAAGCGACGACAAAGTCCTTCCGGACTTTGTGATCAAGATATCTAGAATCCAATGGTTCAGGGCTCAAACGAATTTTGATTTTTAGCATTTTTCTAGATTTTATTTTTTTTTTTTTCATTTATCTCTCGGTAGTAACAATTTATAAAGTTTTTAAAATATTTGCTACATTATTTTAGCTGAACATTTATTGTCAGTATTTCGTTAAATATAAATTCTGAAATTAGAGTAGTTGTTATTTTTGAGTTACAAAAACTATTCTTTAATGACTTTAAATATCTGAAGTGATTCTTTAATAACATAAATTTTTGCAATTGTTGCGTGATGTTTATGGCGAAGGGGGGGGGGTCCAATGTTTGTGACGAAGTGTGACATATGGGGAGGGAGGGGTCAAAAATAGCTAAAAATTGTGTTACGTATTATGTGCACGGCCCCTTTTAATGAATGGGTCGGGATTTAAGGGTTGTTCCGGGACCTCCGCAGAATAGGTGCCTTACCTTTCTATTAGAAGACATGTTTCTTTACATATATTACAAAACAAATTTTTCAGAAACTAATTTTTACGATTGTTGAAAAAATTAAATACTTATATTAATAAATGGGCCGGAATGTAAGGGGTGTTACGGGACCTCCCCTGAATAGGTGTCTTGCTTTTCTATTAGAAGACATGTTGCTATGAATATATTACAAAAAAAAAAAATCTCAAAAACTATTATTCACGATTTTTAAAAAAAAGAAATACTTATTAAATTATTTATATTATAATTTTCTGTAAATAAATAAAATTATAATTATAATTAAGGGGGTCCTCTACTCTTGAGGCAAGAAATTGAGCTGCTATTTGAGGAATTAATTACGAAAGATCTACTACATATAATTAAAAAATTTTATTTTATTTTCAAAAATACATGTTTTGACTTGAAAAATTTTTTTTTTGAAGAGGAAAAAAAAATCCCGCGACCTTGAAATGCCATTGATGACATGGATTTTAAAACTTAAATGGTCCCGCTTAAGCAAAGTTTTGGCCAATAGGGTGATCTGAAATCAGAAAATTGATATTCGTTTTAATCATAGTAACGTTGACTATGTTTTCCCGAGGCAGATTTTTTTTATTTTTCACCGAGTAGAAGTTATGCAAAAATTTGTAAAAAATTTCAATTTTCACGTCATTTTTTGAGCTGTTAGAGGCTATAAAAATCGAACAAAATGAAATTTTGAAATTCGTACTCGGGAAAACGTAGCGGTATGTTTTCTGAACAATTTAAAAAAAAAATTATCGAAATCGGACTAATACTTCTATAAAAAGTCTTACTCGGCAGCCAAAAAAAAACTACTTTCAGGAAAACGCGTTTAAAGATAAATAACGGTGTATAACTTGATTGCTGTAACTTACGAGTTAATCTGCTATACCAGGGCCGTAGAGTTCTCCTTCCTCATCACGAATATGCTCTTGGTTGTCCACATTCTTCTCCCTCTGTTCGACTCGGGTCCGTTTTGCCGCGTCGCTCACCCTGCGTTCGGAGCGATCGATACGTTCCGCGTCGAGTCGAGTAGCACACGCTGCAACCTCCGGCCCCAAGGTAATTCCCATTACCTCCATAGCTTGCAGGATCGATGAAAATCCTTCGTTGAAAATGGAAACTGCCAAATATGTCGCAACATTGACCACCTGCCTGCCAGAATGCAAGTGTTTTGGCGCCAAGGCCCAAATGCCACTATTGAGAGACTCGTTGCTATTTTGAGTATGAGCTCCCAAACATCTTTCTAACAAATCATTGGACGATAGACTTTCATAGATAGGTTTCATGAGCTTAACAATAGAAGGAGCAATTGGAATCCTGTCATGTTCGAAAGTTTCTAACGTTCCTTTTGCCTCAGCCACTTGCACCAACTGCCCTCGCCGGGAGGACACTTAGAGTGTTGGGGGTTTTCGTCCGTTGACGAGCAGTGTTCCAGGGAAGCCCAGATTTCGTTTCGCATATTTTTTACAGAATTGCAGTTTCTTCGAATTGCCAGCCCGTAAAACTTCGTCAGTTCGCCGATTAGTTTGTCCGTCAACTTTCCCTTTCCTTTCCCAACGATACCTTTGTTTTCTTTCTTCAATTTTCGCAATCTCGACCCCATACGCTTCTCAACATGACCGACGCATTCTTTCTTTCGTACAATTATTTCATCGCCGTATGGTTTCGAATCTATGATTCCTTTGAACGTCTTGCTGTCCCCGTCACCGACGTATTGTATATATTTCACGCCGTGTTTTTCAACTGATACCCGGAACATTTCTACAACGGCGTCAATTTCCATCTTCCCAGCACTGCCTGAATGATTAATGGAACAATCCGTCTCGTGGCTGTCGTACCATTCCTTGAACCCTTCAGTATTCTCGCCAATCGATTTTTTTTTGCGTAGTGCACGTTTGGCAGAAGCTTGATTTTGCGACCGCGTCCACTACCTTCCCGCTGAGACCCCCGATGAGAGTAGCGACGCCGAACAAGGAAGAAAAGCCTCGTTTTTTCCAGGTACCATCTCCCGAAACAGTTAAATTTTCGGCTGTGTTCCCACGCTGTGCATTCAACGTTTTCTCCTCCTTGACAGCAATCCGTAACACGGCGTCGTAGACAGCAGCTGCGGCGATTTCGACGTTTTCAAGGCACTTGTAGTAGGTGTTATTTGCTATTCCAGCGCAAATATCCATGAAACCGCAAAACTTATTCAAGCCCTCATGTCCCACACCGAGCAATCGAAACACGAATACCAATCGGCGGTTCACTTCGTAGGCACTTTTTATTTTCGGACAGTTCGGAACCGATTTTTCTTCGCACTTGTCGCAGCGCATTAAAAGTTTGAATCCCGCCCCACGAATGTCACTACGAAGAAATTTCACTTTCCCGTGGCACGTTTTGCAGACAACGTTTTCCGAAATAGCAGAAAAGACCGAAACAAACTCAATAAAACAATAAGAAAAAGCCGCAGAAATCGCTGCTCCCAACGACCGCCTACCACTCAGTTTTCGCGCGGACGCGCTTGAAAATTCCGTATCGTGCTCCGCCAAAAAAGGGCTATTATTTTTCCTTTTCTTCACGCGGCCAGCGACACGAGAATAGCCCTTCGATTGCTTACGCTTTCCGTCCATTTTTAATAAAAAAACTCCGAAACAGTAATTGGAAACGATTGAAATGACTGAGATGCGAACGGCTCGATATTCGATTGAACACTGAACTGAGACGAGTATCCCATATCGAAGGAAAAATGGAAAACTATTCACAGACACTCACACATTCATTGAATTTCAAGGATGGACCAATGAAATTTTCAAACAATGATTTTTACTGAGAAAACGGTGGTCATGGGGCGCCACGCTTCGTTTCTCGAAAACCGCAAGGGACGGGTACTTTTCGGTTCCCAGGGACATGCGAAAAAATTTGATTTTCACGGAACCCTTTCTGTGGCGTATTCTCGGATACTTATAGAATGAAATTATGCAAAAAAAAAAATCGATTTTTCGAAACCGCGAGAGTAGAGGACCCCCTTAATTATAATCAAATTAAATTATAATTCATTATTTATATATAATAATTAAAAATAAAATGGAAAAAATTGCGCAAAAAATTTTTAGTTTACTTTATGCACGTAGATTGTTGGAGGGAATTAGAAAAAAAATTTTCACTCGAGTTTTCTACCAGGCTTGATACTGAAAATTCATCTAAAATTTCTAAACTTTTTGATTTCCTTTTTACAGTTTTCTTTTTATTTTTATTATTCAAGTTGATATTATTACTGTGTATTTTCAAAAAAACTGTATTATATATTATAAATTAATTTGGTCAAACACTATCAAATATATAGATAGAAATGGTGACGCATTTCAATTATTTCATTGATTTTGTTGATGTATTATTAAAATTAACGATCACGCTTAAAATACTGTGGCTAATCAAGTTTTAGCGCTGCTTACAGAAGAAATTGGATAAAAGGTGACGAAAATAATATTAGACCTACAATAAAAAAAAGGGGTTGAAAGTCATTTGATCAATTGACAAAAAAAATAACATCAGTTAGAAAAACATAGAAAATAAGATTGTAGAATATATCCCATTATATAAAGGAAAAAAATTATTTTCAATTCAAAAATTATGTTACAATATTATGTAAAAAAACTTATAATCTAGATTGCTCATTGAAAAAAATTATCATCAAGTTCTCAAAAACTCAAGAATTTGATGCATTTCTGTGATTTATACATATGAAAATTCCCAGGTATTTCCAAGTCGATCAAATTATATTTATAGAGAAAGTAATGTACAAGTATTAGAATTTATCATACTAATTTTGTAAAAACCATATATAAAAAAGTGGAAACTGAAAATATCAAAAAACTTTTCACAATTTTCTGAAAAAATCTTCATTGCAGTTCGATACTCACGAGGCAAAAATTTTGTTTTATTTTGAAATTGCGTGATATTAATTTCACTCTGTCGGAAATAACTGTCCTGTTAAAAATGTTACAGCTCATTCAGTTTTGCTACCATTTATAAAAGAAATTAGATAAAAGTTGATAAAAATAACATTGGATCTGCAATAACAACAAGAGAAAATAAGACACTTATCAGAAAATAAGATTCTTCTATGACCTATTGACATCAGTAGGACCCAAATCAAGGTAAAACTGTACTTTGTTCTACACGGCCAAAAAAGGGCTTAAAAAAAAAGTAAAAAATCCAAAAATGAGTATTTTCGATAGAGGATGGATTAAATATACGGCGCATAGGTAAATCATGCCTGAATTATTGCCCTTAATATTACTAAAAAAACCAACGAATAGAAGCTAGGATATAAAAGTAAAAGATATTAAAGAAAATCATCTTTTATTATTCATTTCTGTGACTTCTTGAATATGAAAAATAGGTTACAAGGCATAGTCAAATTGACGAAATTGTATATATCGAGAAAGGAGCTAAGAAAAATTAGAATTCATATTACTACTTTTATAATTACTCTATATTTCAGAATTAATACTAAAAATATGTAAAAAATATCACAATTGATGGTATATGTTACAAAATTTGTATCTAATGTATTTTAAATAAATATGTTGTTATATATTTATTTATTTTATCTTTAGAATATTATGTAATTGTATATATTGTATTTTCTTGAAATAATAAACATAAATAATATTAGCATCTTCCTATCAAAAACCTAATGTCACAAGTGTTCTATTTTCTCTAAATCTTCATAAAAAAATCGCACATTCCAAATATAATCATGCTTTATTCTTTTTCATGGCATCAGCCCCGTTGCGAAGGTCTTCTAAATAATTCAATAGATTTTGTTATAATGTATCGTGCTTACATGTCTTCAACTCTTGCTTTATTCCAGTTTATTCCAATTTTTACTCTGTCGAAAATGCAATCTATGAGGATTTTATCGAAAAGATCGGATAAGTTGAAAATTGAAAATCAACAGGCTTCAATGGGCTTCGATGCGACTTTGTTCTGCTTTTGCATGCTTTTGTTTGTTCTCGCTTTTGTGTTATTACGTATATAATATATATGACGCTGCTGGCTGGTGTGTGCGCAGCAGTTTGATGGCAGGGAGCAGGGAGCGGCGGGCGGCGGCAGCGGATACAAACTGATACAATTGAAACCAATGCAAAGTAAAACAAACGCTCTAGAGCATTCCAGAGGTCGCCTCTTACGGCCTGAGCTTGTCGAAGTGTGGTGAATGGAAAACAGAAAATAATAAGGTGAAAATCTGGATCCTGTTTCAGGCAAATTTCATGGATCCACAATTGGACGAAAATATTGATCAAAAATAAGTATAAAAACCTGGCTCTATCCTGGACCATGTTTACTGTCGATAAAATTTGATCAAAACTGGGGCATTTCTGTTACCGCATAGAGGTCCGGATCTGGACCACTTTCATTGTCCATTTCTGGATCCAATCTGGACCTGATTCCTAAGCTTTCAAAAACCTAGGTCCAGTATGGACCCACTTGGGATCTACAACATGGACACCAGATTCTGGTTTGCATCTGGGGTCCAGGTTTGGTTTTCTGGGGTTGTATTGATAGTTTGATTTAATGAATTGTAAGCTTATTGGAATATTTGTTATTGAAGATCCTGATGAGGACCCAATATATGGGGTCAAAATATTGATAATGAGAAAAAAATGGAAGAAATAGAGTCCATATGAAAATCAAAGAATTTTTTGCTCCAAATGATCATTTTTGTTCCCGACTGTATTAAAAATTAAAAGGAGCTATTACAACGTTAATACTAAACATAATATATGTAATAATAATATTATAATATGCTCAGTGTACCAAACTCCTTGCGCCAAAAAAAAAACCAATATCCCTCATGAGTTTTTGAAACTTTTCTTCTTTTACCATTTTTTAAAAAACTCAAAATGAAAACGATATTGAGGCCAAAAATTTAACCAATAACTGCCCTCTCCTGACGAGTGGGGGTCGAATGCGCGGTAAAAATTTGTTTTCAATATTCTTCATATTTTTCTGAATAAAAAAGTCCTTTGCCACTTTTTACAAAACTCAAAATCAAAAAAGTTATTTGAGCATAAAATCTAAGAAATCTGATTTGTTAAAACTTGTGATCTGAATAACTTTTTTGATTTTGAGTTTTTTAAAAAATCGCACAAGTAATTTTTATTCAGAAACGTATGAAGAAAATAAAAAAAAAATTGTTTTCAAGAATTCGAACCCCACTCGTCGGGAGAGGGCATTTATTGCTTACACTTTTGGCTTGAATACTTTTTTTAATTTTTAATTTTAAAAAAAATTGCAAAGTGAAAAAATTTTAGAAGTTCATGAGGAATATTGGGTTTTTTTTTGGCGCGGGGAGTTTGGTACACCCTGAATAATATTATATGATAATCAATATAATATATAATATTATATACCACTTTCTGTGACGTATACGTATATGTATATTAAACTTAAAGTTATATTGTATATTCATATATTAATTATTAAATTATATAATATAATATTAAATTTAAAATAATTATACATACATTTGATTTGAATATTTGTGTGTGTGTGTGTGTGTGCGCGCGCGCGCGTGTGTGCGTGCGTGTGTGTGTGTGTTTAAATATTTAATCTAAATATTTGTGTAAAATATCGAGCACAGATTATCTATTTTCGAAAACAAGTCTCCTTCAGTCGAACGATCTGAATTACAGGGTGTTTCAAAATGAACTCCCCTATTTTTATTCGTGATTTCAAAGAAGGACACAGATTTACAACCAAACCGTAAAAAATATCTTTAATAAGAGGCTTTGGAGATTTATTACACTCACTTTGCAAATACAATATCTCGCAAATGACCACCTTTATCTGTAATGCAAAATTGTGCACGTTTTTCAGCGTTTTTCATTACATTTTGAAGTGTCTCGACAGAAATCGCCGCGATTTCACGTTCAATATTGGCCTTGAGTTCTTTTAGGGTCTTCGGACTATTGCTATAAACTTTCCCTTTCAAGTATCCCCACAGAAAAAAATCAGGAGCCGTTAAATCCGAAGATCTTGGTGGCCAGTCAAAATCGACATTTTTGGAGATAACGCGATTGGGGAAGATTTTTCGCAGCAGCTTGATTGTTTCCCTTGCAGTGTGTGCTGTAGCGCCGTCTTGTTGAAACCAGAAATCCTGTAGACCATCCTCGATTTGTGGTTGTAAAAATTTCTTTATCATGTCACGGTATCGAGCTCCATTGACAGTGACAGGTTTGCCTTTTTCATCTTCAAAGAAAAAGGGGCCAATGATTCGTTCTGCACACACACCACACCAAACAGTCACTTTTTGATCGTATAGCGGTACTTCCTCAAAAATTTGAGGGTTTTCTGTGCCGTAAATGCGAGAATTTTGTTTGTTGACAGCTCCATTAAGTAAAAAATGAGCCTTGTCAGTCATGATGAGTTGCTGCCAAAAACTGGAGTCAGTGTGGGCCATGTTTTTTGCGAATTTACCATAATCCAGACGTCGGACGTGATCAGTGGGTTGCAATTTCTGAGTTAAATGGATTTTGTAGGGAAACAGCTTCAAATCCTCACGAATGATCCGTCGTACAGTCGCTTGAGACATGTCCAGTTCAGCAGAGCGGCGTCGCAAAGACGTTCTTGGGTTATTGGCGACACTTCGCTTTACCAACTCGACATTTTCATCCGAGCGCGCTCTGCGACTCTTATAGGCACAGGACACATCACCCACAGAACCGGTAGCACAAAATTTATCGTACAAACTTTTTATTGTTTTTTTGTCAGGCGCTGTTCTCCGGGCGTTCTTCTTTCGAAACGCACGCTGAGTCGCGACAATCGAGTGATTATTTTGAATATAAATTTCGACAATTTGAGCACGTTCGACTGGCGTGTACCGTACCATAGCGAAAAACTCCCAAGACTAACCTTTCTAACGAGCTATAACTTCGACCAATGCGACCTCTAGAAAAAAAGATATATAATAGGGGAGTTCATTTTGAAACACCCTGTACATAAAATGGATGATAAGTATTTTTGAAAAAGAATTTTTATTATCTCAATAATTATCTCTATTTCTTTGAATAATATATTTCATAATATTGGTATTATATTGGTATATCAATTTATTACAGTATGTTTCTCATATTATATAATAACCTCTTATAACATTATAGTACATTACCCAATAATCAAAACTATAATTATCAGAAAGATAATTACAAAAATTATTTTTTCTAATTTTTATTATTTGCATAATAGCTAATGCATCAGTGTCATTATTCCGAGATGGCGTAAAATGCGAGTGCTAACCAGGGTTACTGTGTAAAAGTACAATTGAGTTTAACATTTAATATTTACTATTGTTTATAATTTTTCTTATCCAGAAATAAGTTTGTAAATTTTAAAGTTTGCACAGTGCATGGAAACTGGTTTTGTATAGTTGAGACCAAAAGTTCATAAATTTCTAAATATTGAACTCTAGCTCAAAGAAACAAAATTTTAAAATCAGGTATTTCATTAATGCTCATAAATTGAATTCAGGAAGTCAAGAGATACTAAAGTTTTCAATGTTTATTTGGTAAAATTTTTGAAATACATAAATTTTAGTTTCAAATTTGTTCAATTCATAATTTTTTTACCTTTGCTCTAGAAAACATTTTCTGTTAAATCTTATAATTTAAGTAATTTTGGAAATTATAGAAGTACTTACTTTTCTAACTCATGTGCGTTGTTTGTTCTTGCTGGCAGTTGAAGAAAAAATCTATATTTACTGCACCTTAACAATTCTTCAAAGTGAAAAGGATGCTTCGCTCTTCTATCAGACATCGTTATTAATAAATAATGTTGCCAATGTTTGTTTACATTCACTGCATTCACTCGAGAACTGAAAAATTCAAGTCACAACCTACATACATAATTTTCAATACCGACTGCGAATTACGCGTCGCAAATTTTCCGGGAAAAAAGCCGAATCGAATCTGCTGCAAGTTTTGGCGCTCTATCTCAGCTCAGCTAATCAGAAGCCAGAAGAAACGAGCTGCTCCAAGTGGCCGATTCTCTCTCGCGCGTCGGAGCACGTCTGAACACACACAAACACACATATGAAGTCGTAAAACTGTGTTAAATATCGCACGTGCAGCATATTACAATATAACACGTGAAAAGTGTTGTAGCAAAACTATTAATTGCAAAACAATTGTAGTCAAATTGTGCTATACACAAGGGAAATGTGGAACCTGATTTTTTGGACGGATTCCAAAACAACCAGCATCGTGCCTGAAAACTATGTCCCTTCAGCAAAAAGGATTTTGGGAACAACCACACTTTTGCCTTAAAACAACGAATCGTTTGAAGGAAAAATTCTGCGCATATTTTGAAAGCTGCATTCAAAGTTTCAGCGATTAATTGCAACTGAGGCTCGGTAGCCATGTGGTTTGTGAGAAGCGTCAAATACATTTTCCCTAACATCATTGTGACTGAAGGTTTTTCAGGCAATTCTCTCAAATTTGAGTTGGTATTCACAAATAAAGATTCAAGATGCACTGTGTCTACGACTGTTTCAGAATTATCAGTGAACAAAGAATTCAACACAAATACAATAGTAATCGAAAACATCTAAATTTCATTATCTCCAGAAAGGGTATGTAGTTTTTTTATATATTTAATCCTGCTGAAACATTATGTAAAACGCCATTATACTTGGGTAATGAAAAAAAATACCGGATCTTACAGTTTTACATAGAATACACACACGGTTTGAACTTGCTCAAATAAAAGTTGTGTGAAAATCTAATGGTCTCGGAAATAAAAGCAGGATAAAATTAATTCGTGGGCTGCTGTACAAGAAACGACTTCTATCATTCTAGAAATGTATTTGTTGTTAGCAAAATATTACAATAAAATACATGTTAAATGGTAACAAAATCTATACCGTATTTACTCGCACATAAGCCGCACCCTTTTTTGGTTTTTTAGAGCTCGAAAAATCGGGGTGTGGCTTGTAATCGGGTATGAAAAGTCAAAATTGGAATAAATCACTTCATAAAATGAGAAAAAAGCGCCTCTTGACAGGAAACAATTTGAGAAGGATATTTATGATGTGAAAAACTCTTTAAAACATGATCTACATGGACGTACTTTAAATATTGGTAGAAGTTTAGGAAAATTTCATGTTATGAAATTCAACAAATATTGCTCCAGATTTATTTGCAAATACTGCGACCATAATATTATCGTTGTATTTAGAAAAATGTAGGAAAAATTAATTCGAAATGTACCTAGGTATAGAAAATCACGAACTTCCAAATACGGCTTACATTCGAGTATAAAACGTTTCTCACTGATTTGGGGCTCAAAAATTTGGGTGCAGCTTTTGTGCGAGTAAATGCGGTAGTTAATAAACTCACTTAAGACTAGAGAATAAATCAATAAAAAAAACACAACCTTGAAGTGAACTGTCGGAATCAACTGAGAGAATGTATACGTTACATATTGTAACAAAATGTATGTATTACATAATATACAGTACAATATTTTACAATATCCAACAATTTAGCTTTATTATAACTAGGCATTGGCCGTTGATTTTCAAGATTAAAATGAGTACATGGAACTGGGAAATACGTCGAAGTAACTGGAATAAGCAATGCAAAGGTTTTGCTAAATGTATATGATTGAAGAAATAAATATCCTATCAAAAATGACTACTAAAGACCTTAACAGATAAAAAAGTATGTACACGATAAAAGTCAATTAAACACTTTTGTAAAAAAAACTTTTTTGAGAAAAACAATATTTTTAACCATACCAGTTACAGTACAGTATAATTGGTCATCGGCAAGTCTTTGCGTCTTTATTGAAGCCGCTGTAGACGTGTCTTTGATTTTCATAAGTTTCTGTAACTGTCAGTCCTAAGTCTGCAAATGGGAAGGAAAATATTGTATTTCTCGTTATATGTAAAAAAGATAACCAAAACACGAGTATACCACTACAGTCTGGTCTTGGCTCCATTTATAAATAAAAAGCAAGTTTTAAAATCTTTAAAAACTAAAAATTACAAGCCGCACCCCGATTTTTCGAGCTCTAAAAAACCAAAAAAGGGTGCGGCTTATGTGCGAGTAAATACGGTATAGATTTTGTTACCATTTAACATGTATTTTATTGTAATATTTTGCTAACAACAAATACATTTCTAGAATGATAGAAGTCGTTTCTTGTACAGCAGCCCACGAATTAATTTTATCCTGCTTTTATTTCCGAGACCATCAGATTTTCACACAACTTTTATTTGAGAAAGTTCAAACCGTGTGTGTATTCTATGTAAAACTGTAAGATCCGGTATTTTTTTTTCATTACCCAAGTATAATGGCGTTTTACATAATGTTTCAGCAGGATTAAATATATAAAAAAACTACATACCCTTTCTGGAGATAATGAAATTTAGATGTTTTCGATTACTACGTAATAATAACATTTTTCAACTAGGTATTGTGCACTCCACTATGATTAAACAACGATCTAACTCTTTTCTCTGCAAGATGAGAATATATTAAGAAAACACACTTGTTGTTACAATTTCAAGATTGATTAACAGTGTCATTCTTTTTTCCTGTATTAATTCAGCACTGATTTCGATGCTTTTGTATCTTACTTTTTTCATTACCTTCTTTCGCAGTTGCTGTTGAGGTTGCTGTTGTAACTTAGTTTTTTTCATAAATATTTTTGGAAAGAGGAATCATTTTTATTAATTCTGGCTTTCATACATTGGCGATGTTCGGAGAGGGGAAGGAGGGGGGGGGGGGTAGAGGATTTCATACCTTTTTTCATTTTTCGAAATTTATCGAAGAACGTATAGAAACCTGTCATTGGAAAATGCAATCTGTATCGTTATAATAATGTAATTGAAAGAGAAGTCGTTATATAATGATGGAGTAGTAAACTATGCTTTTTTCGGCAACTAAAATAATCTAGTGCTTATCTTATTTTGTCGTATAGAAAAAAAGCTTTATAATATTGATCTGTAATGGAAGTTATGATTCATGTTATCTAAGTTTTAATTAAGTATTTGATATTAGATAATTTCCCTATATTTGTCGTTGTAAAAATAAAATGTACACATTTTTCGCATTTTTTGGCCATTTTGATGTCGTAATTTTTTGATTTTCAATGCATTTCCATTTTGACCTTGTGTCTGGTACAAAACATGTATAAATGCCTGTGTCTAGAAGACTTCCATTGTGAAATACAGCTGCAACTACTTTAAACTGTATTTGATGTATCATTATTTTTTTAGTAACCGCTGAGATAGCACATTTTATTTTTTTTACATGGCTAGTTTTATCGGGTTCGAAGAGTAAAAATTGTATCATGACGCAATTAGATGTTTTTATTTATGTTTTCGTTACTAAGGGTTTAGAACATTTCGGACATAGTTTGTCGTCAACTGATTTTCAACCTAATGGTACAGTGTCATCTATGAGAGTTTGTAAAGATGTTGCTTTGCGAGTGATGGTTTGAGATAAATGCTGTACAGAAATTTTGAAAATAGAGTCAATTTTTTCAGACAAGACTTTGTATATGCATTTTTTGCATTGCACGATCGTGATTAATGAGTATTGAACTGAATCTCTTAATGCAGCTGATTTTTCGCATAATGCAACTAAAAATTTTGCTGCGTCAAATTGTATGTTTTGAATAAATTCATCTCCTGCAAATTGTTTAACAAACATTGTGTCAAGTCGTTGTTGTTGATTCGAATAATATTTAAGAAACTTTGAAAGAGCATCTGTGTTTTTGGCTGTGTATAAATTACTCCTTATAAGGTCAGATTGAATGATGCACTGTAAAATTGCGTTAGCATGGCCTGATACGTTTTTAACATTTGGCAAACCACGTATGTCGAAGATTCGTTCTTCATTATTAACAGGCACTTGAGACTCTGAGCAGTGTTATGGTATTGCCCACTTTCTATCAACAACTTTTCGATGTTTCGTCATTTTTATTTCGTAATCTTCAAGAGGAGGGTCATGAAGTTTTCCGAGTCTATTGTATTCGATTATTGCTTTTTCGCAAGCAGTCACTTTACGAGGATCGAAATTTATTAAATGAAGTCCATCGAGTGTGGTAACTCGTGACAGTGCTACATAAGTTTGCTCAGCGCAGAATATGTCATTCCCAGCTTCAACAATTACACTTCCCAAACTCAAGCCTTGGCTCTTATGTACAGTCACGCCATAACTGAGACATATTGGAAACTGTTTTCTGATAACGTAAATTTTGTCCATAACCTCAAATTTAACACTCACTGGTTCTATGTCACATATCTCTTGATTTTTCAGTATAATAGTTATTTTCTCATAAAACTTGTCATCTATTGAAGGAGTTACTGATTGAATTGTAACAATAGTGCCATTGACAAGACCTTTTGTAACGTCAATATTCCGCCTTATCATGATTTTTGCGCCATTTTTTACCGTTATGAGTTTAGACAGCCCAGCTGTTCTTGAAACGCCTTCTTTATCAGAATTCAATAACTTAATTACTTTTGCTCTCAAATAATTAGCACATTGAAACTCGTCACGGGCATGGAGCAAGATTTCTGGGGTCGACAATTTTTCGAGCATAGCTGAATTTAGCGTGTCACATAAATTGTTCGTTGGCAACAAACATACTGTCTCAAAGGGTAATGAATTGATGTACACGCAAAGCTCATTTAATCGTTCATTAAAGCTCGACATATGGAATTCTATGACTCTCTTTTGTAACAGTTCAATGTCAGTTGTCAGAACCGTGCCAAAGCGTACTCGAGATAATAATTGTCTGTATGTTTCGTCATTTTTTTGTCGCATATTAATGGTTAGCACCTCATATTTAAAAAGCATCCACAAGTTAAAAGCGCTCAACGAGCCAAGGTATTTGTTTACTTGATCTTCAGACATTTTTACGAAACTAGGATCCTCACGTACAGGTGGAAGTGTAGTAGATCACCGAATAAAAGTATGTGTTTTCCACCAAACCACCCATTTTCTTCTGTCGATGAATTGAATATCTCAATCAGCCGAAGATTGATGTACATCAGTGTTACATTTGATATCATAGAAACTTCATCGATGATTATCAATTCTACATTTTTAAGTTCATCTCTCAGTATTTTAATAACTGTATCCGACAATTCTTTATACGTAGGAGTCTTATCATGTTCAACTGGCAACTGAAAAAGTCTGTGAACTGTCAAGCCATTTATATTGAAAGCTGCTATACCAGTTGGAGCAATTACAGCTGTATCTTTCTTACATTCCTCTTTTAGATGACCTCGAATTGCTTGTATCAAACGGCTTTTGCCAGTTCCACCTTCTCCACTTACAAAAAGTCTTAATGGTTCTTTTTTTGCATCAACAGCTAAGCAAACTTGATCAAATACCTTTTTTTGATCTACATTTAAACCTGCGATAATTTGTTAAAGATCTTCATTTAATTTTGCTCCTGCATCGTGAAAATCTTTCATCGCATCGCCAACTTCAACAGGGTCACAACCCAAAGAATTTTCATCTTTATCATCATTTGCAGACAGATTTTCAATTTTTTCTCGCACCATTTCCTTAACAGCATCTATGCCATTTTGTATATCAGTGAATTTTTCGTAATACTTCATTGCGTCGTGGAGAGTTGATTGTACTGTATAGAACGATTCTGCATACGAATGACAGTCATTTTTTAATTCTGAAATATCTCTCCACGGTTGAAATAGCAACAGTAAAGCGTAAAAATATCTCTCTGGTTGAATTTTAGGGTTGTTTCTGTAGTGATTGATGAGGTAGGGCCGGTTTCTTTTTCGGAAAAATTTTTTCCCTATGGAAAAGTATTCTACTTCAGGATCGACTGGCGCTTGATTGACGATTCTGTACCATCGCGCAAAATCGTATAAAGTCATTGATTGATATGTTTGTGGCCTTTGAGGATAGTAATCGTCAATGATATTAGAACAGAAAATATCGGTAGATTCAGGATGTAACTGTTCAATTTCGTTTTTAGGTTTAACTTTCCGATTTCTAATCAAATGAACGTCCAACCATAAAATGTTTGTTTTTGAGTCCGTTCCATACAAGGGTATACTCAATAAACTATCAGCAGCTTCGAGAGCGCCACATTCTCTGTTATTTAAAGCTTGCATCCCAATGTTCCATAACCGAATAGTGACTGATTCACTTGATTGTATATCAGTGAACACTTTGCCAGCGTAGCTTTTTTCACACTTCGTTGAGTACTTTGTGCAGTACCAGTTCAAAATAGTTGATTTTTCACCAACGAATTGTATGTCCATGTTGCCTTCCCAAGCAGTTCAAATAGTTGGATTATAGTCGTTTATATCTGCTTCTTTTTTACTTCGCAGTAGATCGTACAACCGACTATTGCTTTGTAATTTCTTTCTGCCAGCAATAGATGTAATAACATCTCTCAATAATAATGTTTTGGAGACTGGTCTAGAAAATCCAAAGCGACATACAGACTTTGTTCGACCATTGTACAATTTTTTTCTTCGTAAGCAGTAGGAATTGTAATGGTGTTTTTGATGAGCTAGCACTCGATTGTACAAGGTTGGAGAAATTTTAGGATCAGGAATCATGCAAGTAACATATTTTGTAACAAATTTGGCGACGTTTTCATTATCGTCTATTCCTAATACTGGAGCATCTTTCACCCACAGTAGTAAATGGAAATTCTGAGTACCTCTACCTTGATATTCTCTTCTCCAAAAATGATGTGTTATTTCTCCTATTGGATGATCTTTCGAATACAAAAAATCTAGCATGGCATGAAATTTGTTATCAATAAATCTCGAAACTGAAACAGGATCCGAGGCAATCATTTGATTTGCTGACATGTTATTCATATGTGGGGTATTAACTTCACGAATGTAATCTGTCAAATCAGTCCATAACCATTCCGCTGGACTCAAAGTTAAGAACCAAGTGGCCGGGCCGTAATTTTCAATCATACACCGCAAGTTGCTTCTTGGAATATTCCAATATTGCTCTGTATTTCTTAGACGCGAGAATATTGTTGTCAATTGTCGTTCCGGCAATTCTTTGGACATGAGCTCTAAATAATTTCCCGCTGTATACTTTTCACGTGGATGACTGACATTCAGCTTCTGATATATACCAGCTTTTATCTGCCTTATATTGTGATTGTTTAACAAATAAAAAAGGTATTGTATGTCAAGCCTGTACCTTCAATCTTTGGATTTGAGCCTTGTTTTTATCAATTCTGAATCACTAAGATGTACTCTTCTTTTTTCATGTTGTCCATTGATTCCATTAGGATACAAATATGGGAAACATAATAAATCTAAAATTTCACACCGATTATCTAGGGGTGCATCTTGAACTTTGCAGTGTTGGTATAAGGTAGTTGCGCTTTTGTTTTCCCGTTTGCCATAAATTGGGTATATCGTAAATGGTTCATAATAACTGTCTTCAGGATTTGCTTGAGTAACAAGTCCTGGCTCTTTTTTTAATTGTTTGTTCACATTAGCGTCTGCTTCTTTGACATTATATTCAACATCGACCAAATTTTGTAAATCGCTGCGCAATGCGCTTGGATTTATTGGAAGCTTTATTTCATTATATAAAGGATTAATTTGTTTCAAAATCACTAAAGCGTTGTATAAGTCTGTAACATTAAATAAATTTTCGAAGATTTTTTTAGCTTTCGTCGGAAGACTACGAACCAAAATGTATAATTCATGATTCAAATTTATCGCATCTGTTGGTTTGCAGATTTTTTTCATGCTCTCTTCTAATGGTAAAGGTAGATGGAAAGTTCTTCCTTTCACTTTCTGAATTTTATGCCTGTGTGGTAAGTTTTTTTTCTTCGATATTGTATACATTTGTTGAACAACTTGGAAAGCATTCGCACGTTGAATGAAAATTCTTCCATATTCATTCAAACGTTCGATTTCTGGAGGGATCAGATCAACTTTCAAATTGTTTTGAATGCAAATAGGTGGCATTTTATTTTTACGAAAATGATCTAAACAGTATTTACAAATGAAATCACTTTCCATTTTAGTAGAGGGGCTAGGCGGGTTCTGCGTCATCCCACTCCTCCTCCCATCACGTGACCCCCCTCCCCGCGTCGGTAAGGTAGGAATACAAAATGGTGGCGGTCGGTAAGGTAGGAATACTAATGGCGGCAGTCGGTAATACCTTCGGTCGGTAATACCTAAGTCTTTTTGTTTTTGTTTTGTTTTGTTTTTTTATATTTTTATGTTTGGTTTTTTCGTTTCATTTTTTTTCATATATATCTTTTTTTTTTGTCGATTGCATTTTTTTTTATCTATATATAATATCATTTTTTTTCGTTTTATGTTTGTTTTTTTGTTTTGTTTTTTGTTTTTTAATACATTTTATATATTTTTATTACATATTTCGTTGAATATATAAACTTATATGCGATGTGAGTAACTTATTAACTATTGATTCAAAATTTCCACCTCATCGTCATCGTCCGACCACAGGAGCCCCAATTTCACCTCGAGCTCTTCTCAGTTTTCCAACATTTTTACTCTCTGGGCTACACGGCCAAATAAACGCTGCAATTAAAATTTCTTATTAGTTAAAATCTTATATTTTCAAATCAATTTTAAATTCATACTTACAAGAACGAGGTATCCATCTTTCAATTCATATGTAGATCTTTCTATTTTTATTGGAGTATTTAACGAAAATTTGGTATAGTGTATTTAAATCTTGCGCACTATATTATTTTTTTTTTCTTCAGAATACACCCTCATTTGCTAAGGCATTATCACCACCAAATTTCCAATATTAATTCGCCACAAGTCGCAAAAGTTGTACTCCATTGTCATAATGAATTTTTTTAGATTGTTTGACTGATGTAGTTTCGAATCAAACTGAAGTCTTAAAAAAATATGCATTTTGTTTGAGCCTATTTTTTTCGATAAAGATATTTGGAAATGAAATTGAACACCGCGCGCGAATTCATAAACACCGCGCCGCCTAATTACGCCGCCCGGGCGCGTTAGCTTTTTGTATATTTCGAAGACGAGTTGTAATTTGAACACCTCGCGCGG
The DNA here is from genome assembly GCA_028476575.1 of Platygaster robiniae. Lineage (NCBI taxonomy): Eukaryota > Metazoa > Arthropoda > Insecta > Hymenoptera > Platygastridae > Platygaster > Platygaster robiniae. The sequence goes on along the minus strand of CM052019.1, from coordinate 21,671,262 downwards.
ATTAAAAACACCGCGCTGTTTAATCTCTCCGCCCGTGCGCGTTATCTTTTCTTGCGTTCCGAAGACAACGAATGATTAGAAATCATTCTTTAAAAACTTCAAACAAACTTTAGCAAATTAAAAGCAAATTAAAATTATTTCGATAGCTCATCAGTAGAAAAGTATATAAATAATATTTATATGCTGAGGGAATTTTAAATTCAGTTTTTTCATATCTTATTATGATTAATGATGGAAGTGGTTGACACCTTCAAAAATTATCCCACCGTTGATAATTTATCCACAGTTGATAACTTTCCTTTCGTCGATAAGTTGCCATAAGTCGATAAGTTGCCCCCAGTCGATAAGTTACCTTAGTCGGTAAGGAAGATTTCTACTATGAAATAGTGATTGATCAGTTAGGTAGGGAATTACTTTACCGGCACTACAACTAACCTTCAATTGTTGTATCACCTCGAACTTAATTGTTACGATGATGTAATAATACTCTTAAAACTGAACCTACGTTCAAGTTCCCACGGCGTCATATGTGACTGCGTAAATGTAATTCGAAGATCGACCAATTTTTTTGCAATTATTTATGTTTAAAAAGTTCTAAAAATATGACACTAAGATATACTTTACACCATTTGTTTATAGAGTTGAGTTTCCATGTTTAACTGTAATTCGAACCTCGAGCAATTTCATGCAATTATTTATGTTATGAAAGTTCTAAAAATATGACACCAAGATAAGATTTGCTCCATTTGTTTATAGAGTTGGGTTTCACTGTTTAAATGTAATTTGATCATAGCTGAAAATAGATCTAGTTGTTTATATGAAAAATTGCTGCGTAAATGTAACCCGAATCCTTTGTTTAGAAAAGTCGTCCGCTACGTAGATGTAATTCAATCTCATTGAAAACTTTCAGCATTCTTACCATTTGTTTACGAGTCGGCATCCTTTGATGTCATCAAATTTATGACATTTGTTATCTTTGTTTACAATCTGACTTCCGCTCCTAGATGTAATATGATCATGATGTTTTTCGCTGCGCAGTTGTCCTTTGATACTTTTGTTTACACTTTCTGCGCAATTGTAATCTGAGTATCTTGTTTTGAACTCTGCGTGGAATTCATTATTTACAGAAGCTATTGCTCGTTTCTCAGAACTTCGAAGTCAAAACTTAATTTTATCTCTGACTCATATCGAGCAGAGTAGGAGATGATGACATCATCATTCCTCTATATAATAACCTCCGATCTCCCCACCATCAGTCAGTCACATTTTCGACGTGAGCGCGCCGCGTAATTTAAAAAGTGATTGTGAAAAGTGAATATCTATAGTGTTTTCAAATTTTCTACACGACAATGTGGTTTTTTTACATGACAATGGGGTTTTTTATACCAGTAGTGTTTTTCATATCTTTTCCTCCGCCTGTTGATAAGGATGAGGAAGAGGAATTTTTGATTGAATTGGTAAACAGATTCGAGGAGTTGACTCTGCTTGAACTTGAAATTCAGACACAACGCGCGGCTCTATTGCAACAACTTCACGCTTTGGAAGCACGCGTCGATACAACCTCTGCTGAGCAAGACTCTCAAGAATCTTAATTAAAGCGAGTGAGTTCAACATCATAGAAATTTTCAATAGTGAACGATGTCTGAAAAAATTTTTTTTGTAACAGTTATTTATTTTGGAAAACCTTAGCTTTGTTATTTTAAACGATGGCTCCGATAGAGTTATTTCTACGGTGTCATTTGAAGGAAAATAGTAACGATTGTGGTTCAAGTGATTATAAGGATTCCATGTTTACTTGAAAACTAACTGCGCGCAAAATAGACAAAAATAATATTCAACCCATTGTTAAGTGTCGTGCTCACATTGGCTCTTCTTCCGAGTGGCGTGTGGCAGCAGTAATCTACAAATATAATAGTGGACCTTTCCTTGATGAGTTTGCGCACATTTTTCATCCTGATAGTGAAGAATTATACCTCCCAACAGAACCGACATTGGAAAACGGTTTATTTCTAATGAAAATCAGCATATGCTATCACTTGTGGAGTGGTGTCTCTGAACATTATTACAATAAACAAACCGGTTTTTTTGTAAACGGTTTTAAAAATTTACTTCTCGCAGGAAATCAAGCACACTTTTCGATAATTACTGCTACACGCAAATTCAATATACACAGTGCGGTCCTAGTAGCTCAATCAGAATATTTCGAGACTCTCTTCAAGCATTCGTGGAAAGAATCACATGAACGTAAAATCGTAATAGACGAGTTCCCTAGCGAAGTCATTGAAATATTTTTAACATTTTTGTATACTGGTAGTGTTGACTTGCATAGGGAACGTCTCGATATTAGTTTAAAGTCATACGGTGCCGGCGATTTATTTATGAATTATAATTTTCGAATGATATGCGAAGAGGCAATCATTAAACGAGTCGTTCCTGATAATTTAAAAGTTATTGAAAAATATTTCACCATCTTCTCAAATGTCAAAATTCAAAATGAAATCCAAAAAGCAAGAAAGTTTTTACTATATAGAGAGTGCGCGGTAGACTTGGCAACATTGTAAAAGACTTGGCAACAGTGCGTGGTAGAACTAACAGCGACTGCGGCGCCACCGGGACATATACGAAGGGGGACCCAAAAGTAACGGGAATTAGGCGGTGGGGGGACCGCGGAGGGGGGGGGATCGGGTTCTCCACTGGTTCTCTTCCAAGCTGCTACTCTCCCAAGTCAGTGTGCAAAGTTCATTTGCTGTGAGTGCATTCGTTCGTCCGTAAGAATTTTTCTAGTGAAACGACTTTTTCCGTTTCGGCGAAAACGTGAAATGGCTGAGTGCGGAGAGCAACGCGCGGCTGTAAAATTTTGTTTTTTGTTAGGAAAAACACCCGCGGAAACCCTTGTGATGCTGAAAACAGCTTATGGGGATAATGCTTTGAGTAAAACGCGTGTGTACGACTGGTTTTCGCGTTTCAAGAATGGAGAGATGTCAATAGAAGACCAACCTCGTTCTGGGCGCCCCTCGACTTCAAGAACGGACGAAAACATTGAAAAAATCAACACTCTTGTTCATGAAGACCGTCGCCGAACCATCGGTCAACTTTGTGAGATGTCTGGATTGTCATGGAGTTCAATTCAGAAGATTTTAACTGAAGATTTGAGCATGAACAGGATTGCAGCCAAATTTGTTCCTCGCCTTCTCTCCGACGATCAAAAGGAGCGTCGACTTCAGGCCTGTCTTGAGCTGCAAAATCAGTTGGATGAAGACCCAGATTTTTTTCTCAAGGTTATAACTGGCGATGAATCATGGTGCTATGGCTACGACCCCGAAACAAAGCAGCAATCAAGCCAATGGAAGACACCTCTCTCGCCTCGTCCAAAAAAGGCACGCCAAGTGAAGTCCAACATCAAGACATTGCTCATTTGTTTCTTCGATTGCAGAGGTATTGTGCACGCAGAATTTGTTCCTCCAGGCCAAACGGTCAACCAACACTTCTACTTGGAGGTTTTGAAAAGGTTGAGGGAGAACATCCGGAAGAAAAGAGCGGATCTTTGGCGCACAGGAGATTGGTTCTTCCACCACGACAATGCACCTGCCCACACAGCGCTGTCCGTGAAGAAATTTTTGATCAAAAACGGCATGACACCGATTGTTCACCCCCCCTATTCATCGGACCTTGCCCCCTGTGACTTTTTTTTGTTCCCTAGACTCAAAAGGGGCATGAAAGGAAATCGTTTTGGGACTGTAGAAGAGGTGAAACAAAAATCGCTGGAAGGTTTAAAAAACATTGAAAAAAATGAATTTCAGAACTGTTTTGAACACTGGAAAAAAAGATTGAACAAGTGTATTACAGTCAATGGGGGTTACTTTGAAGGTGATAAAAATTGTGTGTGAAAAAATTTGTCAATAAAAAAGTTGTAACACAATTCCCGTTACTTTTGGGTCCCCCCTCGTAAACTTAAACTCAAGTCCAGGAGCGTCGTCTACCAACGGGGGACAATCGAATAAAATCTCAAAGTGACATTTAGTTTTTGAACAATGGCGGAATCAAAACTCAAGACCGCGTACGAGGTGATAAACGCTCAAAAACGACTTTTAACACGGGATGACGCTGCCGATCCTACAGTGTTGAACAATGACGCTAAAGCACAGATCAAACAATTGCGCGAACTGAGTGAGAATAGTTCGAGTGCTGTGAAACTTCAATGTGCGCGTGCTATTCAACGATTACGCAGTTACATTGTCCAGTTGCACGGTTCGCCCGTAAGTGGAGCTGGATTACAAAATGGCGTACAATGGGAAGATCTCAACAGTGCTTTGGAGACACACATCCGCACGGGTGTCATAATCAACTTGCGCCTCCTGGACATTACCAAGTTTTTGTTGGAAGCTCGAGAAGTTTTCGTCACCAAAGTGGAAGAAAGTCTGAAGATCAAAAACGCATTAAAAGTCTACACTTTCCTGGATGGAGAATTCAGCATTCTCAAGAACGATGAAGAGGTCGTTGAATTGAAAAACTTTGACACTCGCAGCGTCAGCATCACGCAAACAACGGATCTCAACACCTGGTTCGACGCCAACGTCAGAGATTCATTGTTGAAAAAGATCGAAGAGTTTCAACACCAAGGATCCGGATGGACGCTGCGTCGGATCGTGAGTCTCGGTGTGCATATCAACAAATACAATCCTTTGCGAGCGAGTTCCTTCATCGAACTACCAAAGACAATTCAGAATAAAAAGGCTTGCGTGAACGTTCAAAATTTTGACGATGAGTGTTTCAAATGGGCTATTCTTTCAGCACTTCACCCAGTTGACAAGAAAGACAGAAATGTTAGTCGCATATCAAAGTATAGACCTTTCGAAAATAAACATAATTTCGAAGGAATTTCTTTTTCCTTTATGCCAAAGCAGGCACCTTTATTCGAAAAACTCAACAATATTTTCATAAATATCTACATACTTTTGAAAAACAAAGATTTTTCAGTGGTTCCTATCCATATCACCAAAGAAAAGCAGAACAGGCATATAAATTTACTTCTCATACAAAATCATTATGACGAAGATGAAGAGGGTGAACCCCTTCGCTACCATTATGTCTGGATTAAAGACCTTTCACGCCTTGTCAACAGTCAACTTTCTAAAACTAACAGCAAACATTGGATTTGTGACCGATGCCTTCACTACTTTCGAGATTCTGAAAAGTTGAGGAATCACGAAATTGATTGCAAAGAAATCAATGATTGTAAAGTGAAATTGCCAACAGAGAAGAACAACATCCTTAAATTCAACAATCACAAAAACAATATCAAAGTTCCATACGTCGTTTACGCGGATTTTGAATGTTTGTTGAAAAAAGTCGTTCCGAACGAAGAAAAAAACACTCGAGTCGTGCAAGTGCACGAGGCTTGTAGCGTTGGCTACTATGTACAGTGTAGCTTCGATAAAGGACAATCTCGCTACGCGAGCTATCGAGGCCATGATCCCGCGCAGTGGTTCTCCGAAGAGTTGGTGAAACTCGCCGAAACAGTCCAGGAGAAGATGAAGACTCCTAAACCCATGAAGCCTCTCACTCCAGCAGAGAAGGAGATTTTTCGAAAAGCTGACAACTGTCACATCTGCAAAAACTCTCTAAAAGGACAAGTCAGAGTGAGAGACCACTGCCATCTTACGGGCAAGTTTCGAGGTGCGGCTCATCAAAAGTGCAATCTTCTCTACCAGGATGCGCTCACTATTCCGGTAAGATTTTACGTCATTATATTTTTTCGATAAAAAACTTAAAAAAAATATTTATGAGCATATAGGATTGAGCGTACTATTTAGATTTTGAACATATATCTCATGTAACAAGGATTCAAAGGTAACAATTGTGGTTTTTTCAGATTATTTTACACAACCTAAGCGGTTATGACAGTCATCTTGTCATCAAACAAATCGCCACGTGCATCGAGGGACGCGTCACGCTGATTCCACAGACAATGGAAAGATACATCTCCTTCACGAAACATTTTGAAGCCAACAAGATTTCCCTGCGCTTCATCGACTCGTTCAGGTTCATGGCCTCATCCCTGGACAAACTTGCGTCGTACTTGGAAGATGACAAGAAAGCCATCGTAAAGAGAGAATTTCCCGATCTCGACGAGGAACGTTTCAAACTCCTCACGAAGAAAGGAGTGTTCCCATACGAGTATCTGGACTCTTGGGAAAAATTGGAGGCTCCCCAGCTACCTCCCCACGAAGCGTTCCACAGCATCCTGATAAACGAGAACATTTCTGACGATGACTATCGGTAAACAAACCATTTTATTACTATAACCATTTTGAGTATTATTTTTGAGTTTAAGGACTTGAAAAAAAATTCTTTTTGATTTCAGTCATGCACAGACCGTCTGGCAGTCCTTCCGAATTCAGGACTTGGGTGAATACTCGGACTTATACCTGAAGACTGATGTCCTCCTCTTGACCGACGTTTTCGAAAACTTTCGCGAAAGCTGCCTCGCGTCCTATGGACTGGATCCTGCGCACTACTATACAACGCCAGGATTCAGCTGGGACGCCATGCTCAAACACACGGGTATGGAATTGGAGCTACTGACGGATATCGACAAGCTCCTCTTCGTCGAACGGGGGATTCGAGGAGGAATCTCCCAATGCAGTCATCGATACGCCAGGGCCAACAATCCCTATTACGCTGCGGACTTTAATCCACAAGAAGAGGACAAGTACCTCATGTATTATGATGTAAATAACCTTTATGGATGAGCCATGACGCAATACTTGCCTCACGGGGGATTAGAGTGGGTTGAAAATTTCCAACGAGATTTTTCGTGGGATGTTGCTGATGATGCGGGTGAAGGTTACATCCTGGAAGTGGATCTCGAGTATCCACAAGAAATTCATGACTCCCATAATGACTTGCCGTTTTGCGCGGAGCACAAAACTCCACCCGGTTCAAAATGTAAAAAGCTCTTAACGACTCTTGAATCGAAAAAGCGGTACGTCATTCATTACAGAAATTTGAGGCAGGCATTGCACCACGGACTGGTTTTGCGTTGCATTCATAGAATATTGAAATTTAAGCAATCTCCATGGTTAGAGTCTTAAATTGATTTAAACAGTGAATTGCGTAAAAATGCAAAAAATGAATTTGAAAAAAATTTATACAAACTGATGAACAATGCAGTTTACGGAAAAACCATGGAGAATGTTCGAAAACGTGTTGATATAAAACTAGTCATGCAATAGTTGGGTCGATACGGCGCAGAAGCCTTGATTTCAAAACCAAATTTTAGCTCTTGTACGATTTTTGATGAGAATTTAGTTGCTATTAAATTAGCTAAACTCGAGGTTACAATGAACAAACCAATTTATATAGGTTTCTGCGTTCTCGACCTATCCAAAACATGTCTTTACTCTTTTCATTACGACTTTATGAAACCTGCAACAAACGCGAAAATCCTGTATACCGATACAGACAGTCTGATTTATGAAATTCGAGATCTCGACCCATATAAAATGATGAATGAAAACAATGAGCACTTTGATACGTCGGATTATCCCTCCCTAAATCGTTTCGGAATCGAATTGAAAAACAAAAAAGTTGTAGGTCTCATGAAGGACGAATGCAACGGGAAAATCATTACTGAATTCGTAGCATTGAGAAGTAAGATGTATAGCGTTCGAATTAAAGGTCAGGATCGAATTAAGAAAGCCAAAGGAGTCAAAGGATCCGTTGTAGCGAAAACAATAGATTTCGATGATTACGTACATTGCTTGTTCAGTGAAAGTACAGAGTATCGCGTTCAACATCTTTTTCGATCACATCTGCATGAAATTCAAACCATTAGACAAACAAAAATCGCGTTAAATCCATATGATGACAAGCGTCACCTATTGACAACTACAACCGACACTTTGGCTCACGGCCACTATAAAATACGGGAATTGATGGATGTCGACGAGGAGTTGTAAATATTATTATGCCCTAAGCAAAACTAGAATTATGACAACTGTTTAGAATAGATCGTGGATTAGGCTTGCTGGGGATACCGCGTAAAAATAAAACGCGCCATGAATTCTACCACCCCATGCGAGCGGGGCTCTGGTGGTGCGGAAATGGATTCAAAGTAGTTGCTTGTGGTAAATAAAAAACATATGCTATATATTTCGTTTTCTTTATTGATTACATATCCTTCTCATTTATCCAACTATTGTGTTCACCATCAAATCCCAACCACTTTACAAACACTTTGTTCCCACGTTTACGTAGCACTTTCTCAACGAGGTATACATCAGGATGCTGCTCTTTGATAAGTTCTTCTGTGTAGAATCCTCCTTCGATGGGTTGATCTTGATAATCGTTAAGCTTGTACGTCGTTGGATATGTTGGTTTCACAGCAGCGATGGTGAATATTTCCATTGTCCAGTTCGGTGTGTATCCCTTCTCAAAGACGTGCTTGTACTTGCTGATTCGGACTTTGTCTCCGACTTTGAATTTCCTCTTCTCTTTCTTTTGCTTGATATGGTAAATTTCATCAAGCAGGCGTTTTTCATCAGCTGCGACAACATCTTTAGGCTTCATCTTGATTGTTCGATGCTTGGTGGCGTTGTAATTTGCTATCAAATCAGGTAAGATGTCGATCCATTTGTAATGTCCTTGGAGGAAGAATCGTTTCCACATCCTGCCCTTGAGTGTACGATTGAAACGTTCGCAGATGGATGCTTTCATACCGCTGAATGTAGAGTACATGTTGATTCCATGTTGCTTCATAAGATCCTTAAAGTTTTTGTTGTAAAATTCTTTGCCTTGGTCGACGTGTAGATTCATGGGTTGGCGATCCTTGAGCGCAGTCTTCATAGCAGCGGTGACGTCGGGTCCATTTTTGGTTTTTATTGGTACAGCCCAGACGTACTTGGAGAATACGTCGATGACGGTGAGCAGAAACTTGTAGCCTTTATCCTTGTAAGCGGTCATGTCAACGAGATCAGCTTGCCACGTCTCATCTAATCCACGCATATCAACATGACGACGTCGATAATTTCTTCTCGCTGGTTTATGAATTTCTTCCACTAGTGCTTCCTTGAGATCCATGATGTTCGGAGGATGATTGTCGAATGGATTACTCGTAGACATTCTCTTTAGGTGTAACATCGATAAACACTTCCTCCTCGATACGTTTCAAGCGAGTTTGAATGGCCGAAATGATTGTAGAGTTTTCAGTCATATGCTTTTGATACATGTTTGCCAAGATTTCCAACGATTTTTTCAAGTGGTCAATTTCACTCGTTAACACTTCTTCGAAGTCAATAATATTTTGATACGAAGCGCCTTCCGTCTCGTAATCACCCTTTGCGACGTTGACTAATTTTTTATGTTGGAGATCGTAATGACCGTCGGGAGTCAATTTGAATCCAGCACCAGGTGGTCCACGTATGCCTCGGTTCTTGGTCAGATGTCTTCCGAAAACGTCTACACTCGACATTGTGTAGGTTGCGAATGAGGCTTTATACTCCAAGTTGCTCAATATATAATCTCAGCTTCTCTAAGTTCTTCGATAATTGAGTTTATTTCGTTGGTATGACTGTTGTTTCCGGCAGCTTGAGATGCGAGAATCAGGCGTAAACGATCGAGGAGCTCGTTCGGATCGTCCCAATGCACGTAGTCGATGTTCTGTCCACGATGAACCTTATTGTACATAGCTCCTCCTTTTTTGGCGATGTAGTTTAAGTATTTGAAATCTTTGCTTCCACGGGTACTCGAATCCGGTCGATAATTTTTCTTGTCTGCGTTTGTTTGACGCACAATTTTCTTATAATTTTCCATATCACTTTTCCATAGCATGGAGTCTTCCGGATCTTTTTTGAATTACAATTCAATCAATCCAGGCGTCTTCTTATACTTCACATCTCCGACATGAATTGCATCATGTGTAAAACTGATTCGTGCGTTTCCAATGAAGGGTCCAGTTTTCAGTAAACGAACTCCGTACTGTGTATTAAATTTCTTTCTATGATTCACATTTTTCATCATCGTTAAGTACTTCGTCACCGTATCAATTACAGCTGGCGAGCTACTACTGCCAGGTGAAAATGTTGTATTACCAATCGTTTCGTTCAAACTCTTGAATTCTCCATCGGATTGCTCAAATGAATCCTTTTCCGCTTCGGGTGATTCTGCCTCCATTGTTGACAATTCCGGCACTTCTTCCTTGACTTCCTCTTTCTTCACGCTCATCATTTCCACATCTTGCGGTTTTTGAGCTAATGACTGCAGTGGATCGATAATTGGTTTAAAAACTTCATTGATCGACATTTCTACAGCAGCTCTTCCTTGCTTGAGCAGACGATGTTTGCGTCGAATAGCTTCACTGGCTTGCACAATTTGATGCAGTACATCTTTACGCTCCATGATGTCGTCTCGATCGTAGTTCAGGTAATACTGATGCTGTCGTTGTGAAGTCACTTCAATTTATAGAAGCAGTCGAATCCTCTCCTGTATCGACCTTGATCAATGTCACTATCTTTGTCAACGACGAGAAAACCGTACTTGTCGTTCCAGCAGGTAGCACACAGTTCCCGAAATTGCGTAAACGGCATGTCCGTGTTTACATGATCGTCGTAAACATGCTTCAAATTCATGTCATCTTGACGAAACAGTACGAGCATATTGGCGTTGTCTCTCACCAAGTGTTTGGGAATGCGAGCGTAAGTTTGACAGAGATAGAAACTATCCACATCGTGATGCCGTCCCATGCAAAAGTATGCACGTATATTGTCTTGTTTTTCACATGCCACGTCATCGAATATCATCACAGAGTTTTGCTTGACGTTGTCCACACTGACGACTTTTTCGTTGTCGCTATACGGAAAATATCCCACTCCTTTGACAGGTTCGATGATTTTCTTCAAGTATTCGTACTTGGGCTGGTTGAGCGACTTTGAGTAGAGGTAAACGTTTTCAAATCTCAATCCGTTGGGATGCGTTATGAGCGTGAGAAGAGCGTTAGTCTTGCCACAATTCGAAGGACCGCAAATTATAGAGCGAACTGTGTTTGGTAGCAGCTTTCCATGACGTTTGATTTTTTCCCGCCTCTGCGTTACATTGTCAAAGTTGATGACACGTAACTTGATATTTTGCTGTGTAAACTCCATGACTGCTCGCGCGCGTCTGATTGGAAAACCTATAAATACCTGGCTTTTATAGCCTCGAGCTCAGTCGAGCAATGGCAGTGAGAGGTAACGGTCTCGTCAACACTCTCGTAAACAAGCTACCCGTCGAACTTCACATACCAGGCTATCAATTTTGCGGGCCAGGTACCAAGCTTGTTAAAAGATTGGAGCGTGGAGATCATGGTATAAACCCTCTAGACGCAGCTTGCAGAGATCACGACATTGCATACTCGAAGAATCGGGAAAATCTAACAGCAAGACACGAAGCTGACAAGGTTCTCGCAAAAAGAGCTATCGAACGCGTCTACACCAAGGATTCTGGAGTTGGAGAAAAAGCAGCTGCTCTTGCGGTTGCCAGCATCATGAAAGTCAAGTCAAAACTCGGCATGGGCCTGAAGAAGAAGATGAAGAAAATGGTGAAGAAGAAGAAAATTCCGTTGAGAAAAGTCGTCAATGCAGCGAAAATAGCAGCAAAAGCTACTGGATCCATACAATCAACTCTGAAAGCCGCACGTGCAGCTGTGAAAGAAGCTGGAGGGAAGAAAAAAGTTCGTATACCTCGTGTATTACCTGTACCGAGCAAAGTTGGAGGCATTTTACCAGCCTTTTTACTACCTATCTTCGCGGGACTTAGTGCAACAGGAGCATTGGCAGGTGGCGCTGCTAGTATCGCTAAAGCCATCAACGATGCCAGAGCCGCCAAACGTCAGTTGGAGGAATCAAAACGACATAACCTCAAGCTGGAATTGATCAGCGTGGGAAAAGGATTGTACTTGAAACCGTATGGAGCTGGCTTGAGACTGCATTTGAAAAACGTGTAGAGCTACCGAACTAACCACTGACCGATGTAGATTTGTTGAAGTATGTGAAAATTCTTCAAATACCACATTTCCGAGGCGTATACATGAGAAATGATTTGCCGAAGAGTATAAAGAAAACTGAAGCTGCCATTATCAATTTGGATTCTAAAAATGGTCCAGGAACGCATTGGGTCGCTTATCGAAAAACCGACAATCGAGTTATGTATTTCGATAGTTTTGGCAATCTACAATCACCTCGAGAACTTATGGATTACTTCGGTGTCGGTAGCATAATCGAATACAATCACAATCAATATCAAGCCTATAACGAGATCATCTGTGGTCATCTGTGTCTGGAGTTTCTAGTGAATAAAAGAGTTGATTACGAGTGAATACACGTCAGTCTACTAGTAACATTCATGGCGGATTCATTGACGCTTACACTCTCAGGAGATACTTCCGTTTTAGAGGCAAATTATTTTCCCCCAATTGAATTGTTCAACCAAAAGAAATACTTTTTGGGGCTGGTGGAATTTTTAACATTCAATTCTATCCCCAACATTGACGTTGATAAAAATAAATTTTACATTGGTAATGATATAATAACAATACCTTCAGGAAGCTACGAGTTGGATGATATAGAAAAATTTCTAAAGGAAGTGCTTCCGCAGGATACTCAGCTAAGTCTACGAGCAAACAATAGTACACTACGCAGTGAAATTCGATGCAATAAAAGTATTGATTTTCAACCTGAGAATTCTATTGGTAAATTGTTGGGCTTTGATCCACGAATCATTGAAGCTAATGTGACACACAAGTCTGATTCGCCTGTAAGAATTCTCGCTGTTGACGCTTTACGAGTCGAGTGCAACATAACTACGGGAGCGTATATAAACGATAAGAAAGCGCATACCATCCACGAGTTCTTTCCAGTGGTACCACCAGGATATAAGATCGTTGAAGTGCCAACTCAAACCTCTCAAACAGCTCAAACTAAAGAACGTACAGTTCCTGAAAGGTCTCGATCTGAGAATCCAAAGAAAATTTGCTGCCTAATTTGTCTTATACCATGTAATCCGTCGAGAAGAAGATCGTCTTCGATGAGTCTGTAGCGCAATATGAAGTCCACGCACACCAGCCCTACGCTTCATCAACGTTTAACAACAACGATGAAATCCGCATCAGTATCCAGAATCAAGATTCGTATATGCTACCCAGCAAAAGTTCGCTGCATATACAAGGAAGGTTGACGAAAAACGATGGAACGACCGCGGTTGAACATACATCGATTGTGAACAATGGCATCTGCTACATGTTTGAAGAAATGCGGTATGAGCTGAATGCTATCGAGATCGAAAGAATCAAGAATGTCGGTCTCACAATAACGATGAAGGCCTACATTGCACAAACTCCAACCCAAGAGGACATGATGGAAAATGCTGGATGGATCGTTGATGACGCAAGAGATGTAACCGACGCGAATGGATATTACGATTTTTGCATTCCACTGAATTTCATCTTTGGATTCGCTGAGGATTATCCACGAGTTATCGTCAATGTCAAACACGAACTCATCATTCTGCGAGCCAACACCGACGTCAACGCGATCACGCAGCTTGCTGCGAACGAAGAACAATACAAGCTAACCATCAACAAAATCGAATGGTTAATTCCGTACGTCAAAGTTTCGGATTTGGAGAAAATTCGAATGCTGAATTACATCGCTACTGATCCTACCATCGCCATGAGCTTTTGGAGCTGGGAGCTGTACGAGTATCCTCTACTACCTCAAACAACCAAGCATGTATGGAGTGTGAAAACATCGACTCAATTGGAGAAACCGAGATACGTCATAGTGGGATTCCAAGTTGGACGAAAAAATGTGAGAACTGGAAATATGAGCAACTTTGACACGTGTAATTTGCGTGATATGAAATTGTATTTAAATTCACAATGTTTTCCTTATGGAAATCTTAATATCGATTTTCAACGAAACTACGTTATATGAAATGTTTGCGAATTTTCAATCATCGTACTATGGCGGAAAAAATGCTCCATTGTTAACAAAAACTCAATTCAAAGATAATGCGCCTCTCATCGTAATCGACTGTGCTAAACAAAATGATTCTTTGATCACTGGTCCAGTTGACGTCCGTCTTGAGTTCGAATCGGGCGCTAATTTTCCAGCTACGACTACTGCATACTGTCTTATTGTACATGATCGTATCATAGAATACCAACCAATCAGCGGTGTTGTCAGAAAGATATGAAACGTTTGATTGTATCTACTACGCATGCGCTGTATGTACTCGCGAGAGCGTTTCTTGGTCGTTATAAATTTCATAATGTTGAACGTATTTAAGATACTTATCAAAGGTTATAGATTATGTTTAAGGTTATGTTTACATGTATAATTAAGTATATAAATAAAAGATAATTACTATACTTTAGTCGTAATGGATAAGTCAAACACAAATAAAATAATCACAGTCAATAATTTCAAAAATTTTTAACTAATTAGTAACAAAAAAAGATTTATTCATAAACATTAAAATGAAGATTTCACTTCATTCATAAATTCCATGAAAATATTTATCTTGTACATTTCTACTATCAATAAAAAAAAATGCACTTTAAAAAGTTCTTTGACTCCAATATGATTCAAATGAGGTAATATTAAATGAACTTGAAATTGAGTTCAGAAGGAGCTTAGAAATTAAAAAAAAAAAAAGACAAATACGGAAAATTTTTCAAAAATGGAATGTCAATAAACTAAAAAATATTTCACATTTATAAACCTTACGAATATCTCAGAATATGAATATTACTTTTATGAAATATGAATATATGAAATGTCAACTTTCATGACAACTGTCAAACTGAGGTTATGAGTAGCAGTTAAGTTGTTATCAAAATAGTATTCCAACTTACATTCCAGCGTTGACACCACGTATTTCAGCTGAATTGAACAAAGGGTTGTTGATAAAAAAATCAGTAACTTTGAACCCATCGACGAGCGGCAAATTATTCGTTTAGGCCTTGACATAGCCCGTTTCAGTCATTGTTGACAACACTTATCGACACTTTCACTAATAATTGTTAGCACTATCGTCACGTTTCGTAATTTTTTTTTTTTTCAAGTTCCCGGTTTATTGTTTTTCCCGGAGTCGCGTTTATTTACAAATGCAAACAGGTGATTTCATATGATACCATGTTGCTTTTACTGATTCGTGACGTCACGCTCCTGAACAGCCAATCACAGAGAGTTTCGTGAAATTCAAATTTGGACCTACTTTTAAACAATGTTTTCAACAAAGAATTTCCGATTTTATTGAAAAAGACATTAATATTCGTGTTTATCACTCAAAATATTTTTGAAAAATCACTTTCAAATTATTTTTCAAGGTATGTGTTCAGGACCCTATTCTTTGGGTTTGAGTCACCTTCAAAATTTGTAATTTTTGGTAATTCGAAAAATACATTCATTTTTGTCTTCTGAATGCAATATATTTCTGATTTCAACCTTTTGTCGCAAATATGTTGTTACTTGAATTAAAGATATCAGAAATGCATTATTATTTAACGAATCATACTTTCGAGGCAAAAAATGAAAAACTCGGATTCAGATGTACTTTGTTATAAAAATTATTCTGAAAATCACTAGGAATTGGACTATACAAAAATAATTATTAACCTAACTGTTTTGACTTCTGATGCATGTAATTATCATCAGTCAATATATTATAAATAATCTAAGATATAGGTAAGTAAATTTGATGATGACCATATTTTAAAGTCTCCCGTTAGGAGATTCAAGTCTCCCGTTCGAAGATTCGAGGATCTTCCTTGCCAAGAGACTTGAGATCTCCCGTTCGGAGACACTTCGGGAACCTCGAGTCACCCATTCGGAGACACGGGTCTCCCGTTCGGAGACTTACTTCGAGAGCCTCGAGTCTCCTCAGTGGCATGGAAGGAGACTGATCGGGAGACTTAACGGGAGCCTCGATTTTTCGTCCCGGGTAAAAACTGATTTATGAGTAAGAGAAATAATTTTGATTGTAAAAATGAATATTTTTTCATGACAATGGAGATGGTAATAACAGAAAAATAAATGACAGTTATAAATTATCGCTCTTAATGACAATCACAGAATCATTTATTAGTGTAGTCATAATAGGGATAAAAATAATAAACATAGATTGTGATCAAAACAATAATGGAAATAATAATAACCCTAGAGATCCCGCGCAGATATCTCGAGATATCTCCGACGAAGATACATTAAACTCGTTTGATTTTCCAATCAAACTTTTTTTAATTGTGACTAAAAATGATTAAATTAGCCCGAAAATAACCCGAATATGCGAATTTTTTATTTTGTAAATGAATTGTTAACTAATCAATCCATATGACCTGATAATTTATTTAAAGAACAACGAAATTCACATAAGCGAGTCATTCCCATGCTATTTTCATCATTAACATCAGTCACACTAGAAAAGTTCGATTCAAAAATTGAACGCTTTTGAATAATGTAATAACCATAATAATCGTAAGAATAATGTAATAACCGTAAGAATAATAATAACGATAACAATCACATCCTTCATATCATCACTAATTATAACAATTTTTATAATCATCATAACTTTATTTCTCGTATATAGGTCTGCATATACAGACTATAACTTATTCAAGCTCAAAACTGCGCAAGCAAGAACGCTTCCAGAGCTGACAGTAACCTTCACTGCATTGGTACATTAAGTATTTCTTAATCCCCAAAGCACACATGAAATCCGCCCCCGCGCGCGCGGACAGTCCCAGAACCCCAAAAAAATCATTTACCCAAACCGGAGGCCCTTGGGAGGCCCCAAAGCCGACGTCGCCATGGCCGAGCTGCAGCTCGTAGCCCTCCTGTAACGACACGGGTATCTAAGCCGGCCATCCTGGTCGGGAACCTCCCGAAATCCCTGAGGCCCACCTTCTGAATTCCTCGTTTCGAAGCTCGAAGCGGTCTCCCTGGATCACACAGAACTTTTTCGTCGCAAATAAAACTTATCGCGCTCTCTTTCTCGCAATGGAATTCCAACGGGAAAAAAAAAAAAAAAAAAAAAAAAACGAAATAACGCTGACCAACAAAACTAAAGCTCCGCGCTGTTCTGCTCTCTCGAGCCAACTGCCTCGACCGCAGCATCGCGCGCGAGTTCCTTCTCCCCCCATCAAAAGAAAATGAAAATTGAAAAAAAATTTAAATTTTTGCATTTCTCATAAAAAAAATTTAAATTTCATTTATTTTAATTGAAAAATAGAAAAAAAATTTGAGAAAAAAACGAGATTCGCGAACTTGACCGTTTGCGAGTGCACGTTTCTCTTATTAGATGTTTGTTTTCTAAACATCGTATAACAAAAAAGAGACCTTTTCCGGTTGTAGAGCATTTCTTAAAACTTATGGGCCACGCTGCTTTTCTAAACGGGTTCCACGAAAAACTTCCCTTTTCTTTTCAATATCACGAGGCGAGCGAGCTGTCATTTTCTAACACGTTCAAAGGCACGAGGCATCCAAAGTTGCGTGGTAAGAGGCAGTGGAAGGCTGAGATATTGAATATATATGTATACAGTCGACACAGCTGAGACGTCAGGGTGGGAGGCTAAGATTTTGCATGTATAGATATACACTCGTTCTTCTCGACAACGTACCCCTCCATAATGAAACCTTTCCACAACGAACTATCTGAACCTCTCCAGTACAAAGTGAAAGTGCTCCACTGCACTCCCACTTTTTCGCTCGTAAATCATAGACGCTATCCCGTCACGGGATGTTGGATTAGAATTTTAATGCGTGCACGTGCATCAAACAATTATAAATCAGGGCCGGAACGAGGATCTTGACGCGAAGAATGGGACAAGGCCGAGCGAGAACGGCAGGTAGTGGGAAATAGTCACGATCCCCTCACGCCTTCGCGTTAAAAAGGTTTTTTTATCCCGCGCAGTTTGTTATGGAGGGATACGAGTGTAAAGTCGACCGTGCTCCGAATTCTAACAACACTGTCGACCGCAGCAGCGCGCGCGAGTTCCTTCTCCCCCCCCCCCCCCCCCCCACTACGCTAGGCCCGCATAGGCGTAGCGAGCGAGAAAAGCAAAATCATCTTAAGGTGACGATTAAGTTCATGCATACCGCCCTAAACGAACTCAAATTCTTCCAACCGTCACAACTCGTAGTCATTTTCACCAAAAATCGCGCGGACGACGTCCCGCCCCGCATCTTGGCCTTTCCCACTTCGAATACGCTGGATTATGCTTCGTACCGCGTGGATGCTCTTGTTTCTTCCCAGCCTTTCCGAGGCCTCGCACACGCGTTTCGCTGATTCCCGGGAATTCATTGCCTCACCATCGGCCCTAGCATCCCGTACGATGATCATGGCCTGCACCAAGTCCAGATGGTCCTCTTTCGTTCAACCACCACCGTGCTTCCTTCTCTCACCTTCCTGTGAAAAAAATGAAAAAAAAAAAAAAAAATAAATAAATAAAAACCCCGATTGATTAAAGGAAAGCAAAAAAAAAATGAAACCAAACCAAAAATGAATAAAAAATAGTCATCTACTCACCAAGTTCCCAGCCTTTCCTTCACGGGATATCATTTTCTTTCGTCTGCGTCGCCCAAGATGCTTTATGCAGCTCCAGCTGATGCGTATGCCTTTTTATACTCATTCAACAATTCCTCTGACAATCGAAACCCTTGTCGTATCAGGGGGGGGGGGGGTCGAAAGGGCTTCGTCGTTATGAAAACCGAAACACCCGTTTCGGCTTTCGTTACCTTATCACCAATGAACTTTTCCAAACGGACAAAACCATCTCCTCCACATCAGCCTTTAGGCCTTCATCCTATCCGGGTAACCCGACACTTCTTTTTTTTTATTTATTCGAGAAAAACCGTTCTCAGCTCGACCGCAAAAATGTGTCGATAATCGTTACCGCATCGCTCGCTCCGGCGCTTAGAGCGTAAGATTTCCCCATCGATAGAACTCCACGGGGTGTTATGACAATCGGAAAATCCTTTTCGATTGACAAAAGCCACGAGATACCTCTGTGGTGATTTCCCTATCTCACCCTTGGCACGTTCCCGGGTTCACTTGTTGGCGAAGAATGTCGAAAATGAAAAGAAAAAAAAGGGGGAATTTCCACAATGACGCGAGGATCGTGACGGATCACGATAACGAAATTCTGTAACTAGAATTTTTCAGGCGCGTCAAGGCCCACTCCCCCTTTTTCATGAATCCGCCTCGGTTTCGTTTCATTATTTTGTGGTTTTTTTCAAAAATATCCCTTTAAAGTACCAGAATGACATTATCCAATTTTGAAAGTTCAAAATTTTTGCAGTATTTTTATCCATTTTTTTAGCAAAATCAGTTTATTTATAGAGTAATAGGGTAACATATTGATAATTATTGATTAATTTTCTAAGAAATTATTCATTTCCATCGATTTATTTCTCGTTGCTCAACAAAAAATTAGTTTATTAGTTTGTAAACGATGAAAAACAGTAATTGATTAGAGTGAACAAAATATGCAAATTTGACTTGCTATTATTTTTGATATTTTTAAGAAAAAAGTTTCAAATGATGTAATGCCTGCTTTAGAGGGAAAAATTCTTCTTATCAGATAAGTTTCTCATTAATTTTACATTAGCATTTGTTTGTTATGTTGCATAATTTGTGGATAATTTGTATTGTTCCAGATTTGTCTACCACATGAAGGACAAGCATTGCGGACCGAAGTTGTAATATGCCAGTAATCAAAGTAATTTAATCATTAAAGTATTGAATTACCGTAAAAAAAGTATTCGAGTGAAGAATCGAATGTACATGAAACAAAAGTTTGAAAATATTTCGATTCCTTATTTACCTCTGTAAATAATGTAAAATAATGTTAAAGAAAACATTTATTTTAAAAGATGTATTGAAGAGACAATGTGTCACGAATATATCACAATTTTCTCTTCGACGGTTATGATAACATGATCAAACGGTTTAAAAAATGTTTAGATGTAATTATAAGGATTTTAATTATTACTTACTTATCAATTAACTGATTGATTGATGAAAAATGAATTTGTTACCTATAAATACTATGATTTAAATTATTAAATTTCATCAAGTAATGAATGAATGGTATTCATAATAAAATTCAATTTAGCTTATTGAATTACAATTTTTGTAATTGTTATTCTTACCGAGGCATTCAAAAGGATTATTTTTTTTTGGAGACGGGTGGATAATTTACAAAAAAATGGGCTTATGATTTTTTTTAAATATTGTATTGCCAATTACTAGGATACAACCTGCTCTTGAGAGAAAAGGGAGGGGGGTTTAAGGGAGTTTCCCTAATTTGTCCCTTCCTGGGGCCAACAATAATTATTATAACTCATTATAATAGATACTGTATAATAATAATTCTCACGTGAGAAACTTCGAAATAACAATGAAATATTACACTTCGAAAGCATAGTTCGTTGCTAAAATATCGAACTTAAGAATATATGCATTTTCACAAATATATTCTAATTTTCGAAGTATAATATCTTTTTGCCCCGATGCGCTCGACGTCATAATTAAACAAAAAAAGATGAAAGAATGTACGTTACAGCTCTAAACTAATGCAACAAAAAAAATTGTAAAAAACATATCCTATTTTATTTCTAATATTTCTATTGTACAATCGGTACTAATATGCAACTCATTTGGTTAGTTAAATGTCTGAAAACTTAATTACGATGGCTCCAAAGAGTTAACTAATCCCGGCCATTAATGTTTCGTTCATTATTTATTTTTTTTTTTTCTTAAAAAACCTTGACGTCTGGTATTTCTAGAAGGTGTTGAAGATTTTCACTTCCAATATCAAGAAGTGATGAAAAAATAAATCTCTTTTTGTCATCTCGCGCGATACCTTGTGATCAACTGGCGTATATCATGGTGACAGTGCACCGCAACAACAAGAATCTATGAATATAAGATGAGCATTTACGATATCCAACGTCTCTCGGAGTAAAGAGAAGCCCTTATAAAAAACCGCCGGGGAAGACTTGAATAAATTGTTGTTTAATTTTTGTCATAGGTTTCCAGGAACTATTACCTAAGGTAGTAGGTGTACAGAGCCGATTCTCCCCCCACTCCTCCCCCTATCACGTGACTCCCACTCCTCCTCCTATCACGTGACCCCCCTTCCCTCGCGTCGGTAAGGTAGGGACCCAAGATGGAGACGGTCGGTAACTATTACCTGTGGTTGTTAAAACAGGGACGTATTTATTGTTTTTTATACAGCAATTTTTATTCAAACTAACATTATAAAGGTAAATTAAACATATGATATTAAACATTACGTTGATATGCTATTATAATAATAATACCAGTATGATAATAATCCTAAAAAAAAAAAAAATTAAACTATTCCTCCACGTCATACATTCTCCGCATATATTCATTCTCTCGCACTGTCTTACCCATTAACATATCATACTTTTTTTCTCTCTTGAATTAGACGCTCATTCAAATCTATTGATTTTGAAATATTTTCCAGACAAAACGCATTAAACAACTCTTCTTATTCTTCAAAATCGCCCTCTGCCATCAGTGATCGCTTGTACAACTTTTCCTTTTCGCACTCATTCACGCATTCATCTACCCTTAATTGTAGTTCCCTAATCTCTGATTAATAATTTATTTTTAATCTTTAAAAAGTCTCCTGACGTGCCACAAACTCTTCATTATTTTCTTGCAAATCATTCTCCAGGGTGGAAATCCGCCCCTCGATTTCTTCGTTTTCTTCCATTAATTGGTTAACACGCTCCACATCGCTCCGAATTTTCGCAACTTTTTCGAGTCTTTGTTGCACATTGAGATCACTTTTCTTGAAAAAAGTATACCTCAGCTAATTATCGAACGAAGATAACTCTCATAAACTCTACCATAAAAGACGAAATCCTCATGTTTCGCGCTTAGGAAGAGCTTTCGTTTATAAATATCTTGTACCCACCGAAATCAAGAAATTTCCAACAACTTTGTACTCCTCTCCGAGTATGACACGTATAGCACTGAGTCCATGGGTGATGAAAGATGTTAAAATGTAACGTACAATCGTCACGTACGCCACATCCGAAAAATCATGAAAATTTTCCGGTAGGAAATACTTTTTATTTTTGAAATAAAATGATGGAAACATTTTTTTGTTTTGAATGAAGTGATTCGTAGGAACCGTTCTTTCAGACTGAGATTGAAAAAGAATATACATTTGATCCAAACCTATTTTATTCCAAAGATATTTGGAGTTGGAATTTGAACACCTAGCGCGAATTTATAAACAGCGACCTTCTTGAAATCACAAGTAAGCCTTCAAAAATTTTTATCGTATAATATGACACTACACCGCGATGCGCTGCCGCATGGTCTTATCTCTTAGAGCGTCAAAAAGAACGACATTTGGAACCCTCGAAATATTCCTCTACAATTTTCAACAGTTTCATTATGACGGATAACTTGAATAATATTACGAGATTGCGAGTTTCATTTCCATTTTTCAGAATTAAAATTATGCTAATGATACTTTTATAATTTTATATGTGTAAATGAGTTTCAAAAATCAGGCAATTTCATGCGATTATGTATGTTACGAAAACTATAAAAATATCAAGATAGTACTGATTTGTTTATAGTATTGAGTTTCCAGATGTAAATGTAATTCGAGAATCAACAAATTTCATGTTATTATTTAGACTATGAAAACCTTAAAAATATGACACCGAGATAAAATTTACCTCATTTGTTCATAGTATCGAGTTTCCGGATGTTAATGTAATTTGAGAATCGATAAATTTCATGTTATTATTTAGACTACGAAAGCACTTGAAATATGACACCGCGATAAAATTTACTCCATTTGTTTATAGTATCGGGTTTCCGGATGTGAATGTAATTTGATCAGAGCTAAATATAGAACCAAGTGTTTATATGAAAAAATTGTGACGTAGATACAATTCAATCTCATTTGGTGATTTCCAACAGCGGTATCCTTTGATCGTGACAAATTTATGACCTTTGTTTACAAACCAACTTCCGGCCCAAGATGTAATATGATCATAGCGTTTTTCGCTGCACAGTTATCATTTGATACTTTTGCTTACATTTTCTGCACAGTTATAATTTGAGTATCCTGTTTTGTTTCTGGCGTCAAAGTTTTTTGATTCCATTATTTACAGATACGATTATCTTTATCAATCAATTCTCGAAATCCATCTATGACTCATGTTGAAGAGTGGGGAATTGGTGATGACGTCACCTACCTCTATATAAGTCGGCTCAATTTTACCATCATTAGTCAGTAACGTTTCACACATCACTCTAACCATTTTAATTTCGATTCGCGTCATTGCGTTTCGCACAACATTCCGTATCATCTGAATTTTGATTCGCGCGGCACTCCGCGTCATTTAAATTCGCGTTAATTCGGGTCGGTAGTGAAAAACTATTTTATCTAGATTGATATACTTTTTATCCACACAACGATGCGTTTATGTCTACAAGGTTTTTTGGAAGAAATTGGCAACGAGTGTAGTTCCGGTGATATGCGCGCTTATAATTTCGTGTGGAAACTAACAGCACATAAAATCAGTGAAAAAAGTTTTCAACCAATTGTTCACTGTCACGCATGTATTGACAGTTCAGTTGATTGGCGTATAGCAGCAACAATCGAAAAAGTTCATACAACTTATAGTGACGAGTTCAAGCATATTTTTCATACCGACAATGGGGAATTCGAGCTTCCAGAAAAAAAATTTGTGGACGGCGGCAAATTCACAGTCAAATTGGAAATATACTACAAGTATTAGGATGAATTTGAACAAGGTAAGCGACTCGACGTTTTCGCGCAAAGTTTCGAAAATTTATTGTTAACGGGTAATCAAGCAGATTTTTCTATCATCACGCCCGGTCGTGTATTCAAAGTCCATAGAGCGATTCTCGCAGCACAATCGGAATATTTTGAAGCTTCATTAGGCCATACATGGGAAGAATCCGAAAACTGTAAAATTATCGTTGATGAGTTTACCAGTGATGTTATTGAACGTTTTCTATCATTTTTATTTACCGGAAGGGTGGATTTTCGTAAGGATCGTCTTGATACTGTTTTGAATTTATATAGAGCTGCTGACCTATTCTTCAATTCGAATTTCCGAAAACTTTGCGCGAAAGCAATCGTTAATCGAGTCGTCCCTAAAACTTTGAAAATAATAGAAGAATTCTGTGAGGTTTTTCCGGATGATGTAATTATATGTGAAATCACTTAAGTAAAAGAGCTTTTAATTCGAGGGGGAAATAGGAAGATTTTTTCTTTCCAGAAGTTTATGAGAGAGAAAAAAAAAATTATGAGATCTTGAGTTTACCCTAACATTGCCGAGTGAACTCGAACATAACCGAGTGAACATTGCCGAGTGAAAGTCGTGGGAACTCATTTTAGTCTCACGCTACGTTGTCGCGCTACGTTCGTCGCGCTACATTTTCACGCTTTTGAGTGATCGATCGCGGCTATAAGTACAGTGTTTCACGTGAAGTAACTCAGTTTTATAGTGAACATCATGGCTATTGAGTTCGCGAAAGGTGTTGTGCGTCGCCAAGAGCGGCTTTTATCAACGCGTCCGGTAATCACTTCCGAGGCAGCAACCCTGATCGAAGAAGCCGACTCGTGCGTGCAAAGTTTGACAGTTTTAGCGCGTAAAACGTGAAATACTGTAAAGTTACAATGTGTGCGCCTCATCACACATTTGAAGTGCTACAATCGCGAGTTGAGCGAATTCCTAGTGCGTGGTGCCGGTATAGCCGAAAACATTGCGTGGGAGGACGTTTAGTCGGCATTCGACAAACACATCCAAACCGGCATCATTACTAATCTTCGCCACCTAGACTTGGAAGACTTTCTCGAAGAATCCAAGACGTTGTTCATACCCAAGGCCAAGGATTTGCTTGTGCGCTACAACGCGTTAGAAGTGAATACCGCCCTCGATGTCCAGTTCGCCATCATCAAGGACGATGTTGAGGTCGTGGAAATTAAGACACTCTTCACCAAAAATGCCGTCGAGAGACAGCCCTTTAGCTCACCGCTCTCTTGGCATTCGAATTTAGATTTCCTGCGGGCAGCATGGGAAAGCACAACCATGGGAATAGCTTCATCTTTATAAATGATGTTGCTATCTTCCATGGGTTCGAATAAGAGCAGGTTTTTGTTATACGCAGTACATTTCTTGTTAAGTATAATTTGTGGCCCTGAAAAGGGCCGATTGGGTATAGAGCTGTGGAAAAGACATTAATACTGTATTAGGGTATTTAGCAGTTATTTTATATAACTGCTTCCTAGCCCCGAAACATTTGAGAGTGACCCTGTATTCAGGGTCTCGCGCACTTTTATGAAACGACACGAACATGTCGTTTCAAAAAATGCTGCGGGATATCCTCGTACCGTAGCAAGGATTTTGTTGCCCCATCTAGCCTTCACGACAGTGTTCAGTCAGGGTGTCTGATTGGACTTCAAGTTTGAAAAGTTGTATCTCTGCATGGTTCTTATGAGTTGATGTGAACTAGTGAAGAAGGTTTTTGGAACAGCCCTTTAAACCCTTCACTTTCTCCAAAAGAGAAAGTTGCTCATCCCCACTACTCCTTTAGCGGCCAATGAGATTTCAAATTTAATTTCCTTTCTTTCCACTCACACTTTTTCTAAAGAGCAAGTTGCTCACCCCCTCCGCTCGTCTAGTAGCAAATAAGATTTCAGTGCACTTCATCTCAAGTCTAATAAATGATGGTCAAAAACTTTCGAAAAATTCGAAGTCACTATGGGCCATAAAAGGAAACACCTTACTGCGGAAGCTAAAGTCTACGTTGAGATGCCGAGGCGTAAAGCCATCAAAAGGCTGTGGGGTGCTAACGATGCAACGCCGCTGTCCCGCCAGGAGCCGACGCCGACGATGGAAAGTACGGCGACGAAGCGCTCCAGAGTGGAAATTCTGCAATAGAAAACTAATTAGGGCTCCAAAATCAAGTGAGCCTCAGGCTAAACTGGCCCCGATCACTAAGGAAGAGGAAGAACTCTGTGATCCGACCGTAAGGAAGCCAACGCGACTTTGGTTAGTCACAGGGAAAAGAAATGCGCCATGAAAAAATTCTGATTTACATCCTACCATTTCAATTGAAAATGGCAATTTCTTATTAATCGTTATAATGATGATGATAAGGCTAATTACAATAATGATAATCGAACAACAATAATAATAATTGATTAACTATATTTCCAGTAGAGGGAGAAGGGTCACGTGACAAAAGTTGAAGTGGCGGGGAATGTTTGCTCCTCATCGGCTAGGTCTCGGCTCGCCAAGTGGGCCAGAACTCTCCTACGTATACTTCTTTTGTCAACAATATCCAGGCAAATAGGAATCCCTGTGAGTAGTGACATTATTTGAATGAGTGACATTTATCTGCATTATTTGGAAATTCGTATGGTCATTCTTTGCAAAGGAAAAATTCAAATTGCAAGGGTTTCAAAATTTCAATTTCAATAGTAATCTTCCATAACAATAAAATTGTTCAACTGTTATATTTAACGGTATTGTAATGTATTGTTCAAGTTGCATCATTGGTGCTGTACGATGAGCGTGACTGAGACGAGAAGGATATTACCTTGCAATTATCGTTGGCGAATAAATGTATTCTTCCAACTTCGTAGGGTTGACGAACATTACACATCATCGATCTTTCAATCGGATTTTACATCCGACTACGAAAATTCGTTCGCAAATTTATCAAAAACAAAAATGAGAGCCCATGACTTGAAAACCGATTTTATCTGAGCCACTTCCAATTTATCCTGAGAATTTCACAAGATTCGACTATAGGGATTTTCAAATAACTTGTAAAAGATCGGCAAAGTTCGAGGTCCGAAGGGAACCTAACCTTTCCCGAACCATGTAGGGGAGAAGTGTCGGTTGTGGGCACCCATTTCATTTCTACTTATAACTTTTGACCAAGTGCATGTAATACGGATGTATAGGTATTTTTGGAAAGCTAGTTACCTTAGCTAACTACTCATAAACAAACGTGACCAATTTCCTCAAAGAGAAAAATTGTTTTCTCAATTTTGGAAAGTGATAATTTTTGGCCATTCTATTTTTTTGGTTTGGTTGTGGGCACCCTAAGTAAATCTGCAGGAAATGAAAATATACAAGGAAAACTACCACAAATATTAAAAGAATGTATGTTAATTAGTTTTGCAAGCTTTTAAGATTATTCATCTTCGGAAACACTATTTTCACATGTGAAATAGCCAGTACGCATGTAAGCTTACTTTAGATGGAAGGGCCGATCACATTCGTTTCAATTCATGGAATTGAAGGCGGTCAATTTTTGCGGCAGTAGTTTTAAACAAATCATGCAGAAGTCAACATCTTCTTCTGATGACGAGGACTCCTTTGCCGTAGCGCGCTTGGCTGGAGTGAGCTTGGCGCGTTTAGCTGGTGTCGCTTTCTTGGCTGCCTTGGCGCGTTTAGCTGGTGTCGCTTTTTTGGCTGCCTTGGCACGTTTAGCTAGGGTCGCTGTTTTTACTGCCTTGGCGCGCTTACCTGGTGTTGTTTCCTTCGCTGCCTTGGCCTGTTTTTTAGCATTTCGGTCAGCTGCTTTCTTCCTCAAGTTGGAAAGTACATCCGGAGAGGTCAGCACCGAGCTCTCTATTGCTTTTCGGCCACGATTCGATGGTTTCTTCGGCGCCACACCGTGCACTGGACCAACTTCATCCAAAATTGAAAGGTTTCTCTCAGACGAGACATAAGAAATCGAAGTAGAGGGCTCTGGAGTGATTGGCTCTGGAGTGATTGGCTCTGGAGTGTTTAGCTCTGGAGCTTGTTCGACGGCTTCGATATAATCAGCTTCACTAAAAACGTCTGGATCGAATGGCATGATACCTGTCGCACAAAAACCAGATTTAATTGTTTTCGGCGTCAACGTCAGATCAAGCGTTTCGCAGATCAAACCGGCCAGGTGACGTATTTCCAAACCCTGCATCAACACAAAGAAACACATGAGATATTCAAATTAAAAAAAAAATTTTAATATTACATTCACATGCGTGAAAAAAAACGTTAAGTATATTTTTCAAACTTCGTATTTACACATAAGCGCAGAAAAATGCGAAAGAGTCGTTGTAAGAGATAGACTCACCAGATTGGCATTGTTTTTCTGCCAAGCCGTGCACTGCGACTTATAGTAAGTCTTGACCGGTCCAAACACAGAAACATTCAATGGCTGAAGCCGATGGCTACAATGTGGCGGAAACGAAAGAATCTGCATACCATTCTCGATGGCCAAGTCTAGCGCTTCTACTGACGAATGGGCCGTGGAAAAGACCTAAAATGAAAAGAAATCTAAATAATCAATCAACCACTATTCAACGCTACGAGAAGAAAGAGTATGAAAACACCCGATTTGATGGCACACGCTTGCTACATTCGCGAAGAAATTCTAACGAAGCATTATCGTCAGTAGCTTTGATGTCCTCGAAATGTTCAGTAATTTTCTTAACGTAGTGTTGAAGTGTAGTTCGGGGAATCGCATACATCTTGGCAGTCGATATTGTCGGTAGTTTTTCCACAAGACAACGTTTAACAGCATCAAGCAGCAAATTGAAATCTATATCGGATGATTTTCTCGATTTATTCTTTGAAGACATGACTGGAAAAATCGAAAATGTGCCTTATAAAATTATCAAAGATAATATTTCACCATTTACAAAAATAAATACAATTACAAAAAAACTAATTCCACGTATAACATTTTTTCCTAAGTCTAACAAAAAGGTGACCATTATTCCTTCATTTTTTGCTTGTAAAACATTCCATTGCCACTCGTTATCGAATAATACTCAGAAATGTAAATTTTTCTTCACATTATTCGAAAACGAGCGGAAAAGGAATCTTTTTCAAGCGAAAAACAAAGGAATGGTGGTCACTTTTTTGTTAGATTTAGGAAAAAATACAATCCTGGCCAGCGACAAAAAATAAATCACTTCTGCATCATGCAGGTTCGGCACGCTTCGCGTGCCGAACCTGATTATCTTTTGCCTCTGACCTGGGTCTTATCTGCATTATCTGAACACTCTTCCACCTCAGGAAATTGCCCAAAAATGATTTATTTTCTGTCGTTGACCAGGAATCTACTATTTTCTACAAAAATTTCTTTTTTTGACATTTTTTATATTCCACCGGTAAGTGTCTATACGTAAACATACCATTGTGCCCACATTTCATTTTAAACACATGAAAAAATGTGTCAAAATAATGTTTTTAAGAAGTTTCTTAAAAAAAAAATAAGTGCCCACATGGAACCAATTTTAGTGCCCACAAATGAATTTTGAAGCCATCTTGATAAGTGGCAAAAAATTTTTTCATGGAAAGATGTTGGTTAATGTTATATTTGAATCACAGAGTATAATGTATTTCTTCAATAAATAAGTATTGAACTTACCTTCTGGATCGATTTTATACTGTTGAGGGTACTTTTGAAAAGACTCGAAGTTAATCTCGTGGCGTTTCACTTGCACAGAAAAATAAATTTGTTCAATAAACGAAGCACACGCCTGCGTTTACTTCGTTGTTCGGTAAAAAAGTGACTTTCTGTCATAAAAAACAAATGACATCAGTCAGATTAATTTAATCCTATTTCTATCTAAAGATACCCAGGGGTGCCCACAACCGAACCATGCCCACAACCGACGCTTCTCCCCTACCCTTGGCAAAATATATACACAGTTACAGCGATCGTAGTGAAAACAGGTAAATCGCCGATAAGAAAGGGACAGAGAATGCGCCCGGCTAGAAATAAAAACCTTTGTCTTCAACCCCAGCTCTCCCCGGAGATGCCGGTGCACGCGAAGACATAGCAGTCGCCTTCGTTGCCACCATCTCTCTCATCCTCTTGATTTTCCCGTTCTTCATCCTCCCACCAGAAAAGGACTTTTTCTTCCTTACCGACATAATAACAGCCTTGGCAGTCCCTTTCCAGCTTTCCCAACCATTTTTTGTGCCTGACATCAACGGTAAGGTCAAAAGTGGACGTAAAGGCATTCCGCTGTAGATGTTCCACGATGGCCACCAGGCCATCCTCGATATCCCCGAGAATTGGCGCGTCGACGAAGTGGTAGCCGCGACAGCTGATCGCCTTCAGGTATTGATGCTCTTCGCAGTATTCACAGTCCCCGAGTTTCCCGCAGGCGCCGAGCTAAAACGCTGGCAAGGCCTTCACCTCTGCACCGGCGGACACATCTTGAAAATGATCCTCTCCAAGATCCAAAGACGAACTATCAACCACATGCACTTCACCAAAAACGAAACGGTATTGTTCAAAGGAAGGTGCGTTTGAGCGGACCATTATAGTACACTGAATTTTTATGTACCACATTACATTCGACTAACAATAAGTAGCGTGACTTGACTGAGTAAAAGGGTTGAATTCATCCGTTTATGAGGAGTGAAAAATACGATAAGGGCAGTCACATGATAAGTTGTTACTGTACATGCGAGATACCTTTGGACGAGTTAGAAGTATCCTGATCAGAGCATAGAAATTTGTGAGAAGAGAGAACTTCAGACAAATATGTATTCATTTTGTGATTACAACGCTTAAAGTTTAGAACAGCCGGATTACGAAGATTACACCGGGTTTAGATATGATACAAGATAGAACAGGAGTCAATACATGAAAGTTACCTTCATAAGCGACGTTATGTAAATAGAAATTCAGATAGATAAGCAAGCAATAGGAAATGTGTCAACTGGACTATCACCTATTATTATAACTTTGGCGCCAGTACCTATGGTTTAAAAATAAGGTGCCTATTATTATATTACAGGATAGTTGACACAATGATTTTACGCCTGAATTTTTGTTTTATTATTTTTCAATTTTTCTTTAGATCTTTTTCCTACCTTTCTTGGTGATAATATAATAGATTCTAGGCGTTTAGAATTAAAAATAGTTTGAATTAAGCTGAGAATTTAGACCACTTTGCAGACCGAATTACAATACATATTGGTGTTCATCCTCCGTGAAAGTAAATACAAATAGCATCAATTTCTACCAGCCACCCGGAAAGACTGAAGGCATAGTTCCAATTCAAGAAGAAAAAACTGCGTTACACCACTTCTTCAGGGACAACCATTGTTTTATCTACTACACAACAGATTCTCCGGTGCAATTTTTTCGAGAAGCACGAAGGACTGCAAAAATCGAGTCGCAACTAATAAAGTGGTTTAGACCTCATTTCCCATTATAAGGATTATGGTGGCGTATTTAGGCCATTGAAACGTAGTGCAATAAAGATCATCAAGCTTAGATAAATTTTATTGTAGGATTCGTAAAAATGTGACAAAATATGAATTAATATAGACAAAAACGCACGAGGTCGTGCATACATAGGGAGGCAAGTGCGTAGGCACGCAGCAAAAGTCCGGCTGAAAAAATTTTATGATAATACGTAGGGGAGACCGGGGCTGTTTGTGACACTTTGACTTTGCGAATTTTTTCTAAGCATATTGTTTTAGATAAAAAGATGAGCCCAGTTGTTTTAAAATGCCACAGCCCTCTAGTTGGTAAAAACATCTTTTAGTGCCTTTTGCATAATATTAATTTTAAAGAGTGCATAAAATGTCATGAAAGTGCTTGTGTCACGAATTACCCCGATACCCGGGTGAATCGTGACAGGGTCCAGGGCAATTCCTGACACTAAATTTATTTGATCGCAATGGGGTATAAATGATCAAAATTCCCAAATATTCGCGTGTCAATAATTTCAATAGTTTTATTATATTAAAGACTCAGAAAGTTGTCATGTCAGAAAAACATTTTCATCTAGTGAATCATGGGTTAAGTTCACGTAGAAGTAATTCAAATACATTGATGATTTTATTCATTATAAAAAAAGTTTTCTATCACTTTTTCCGGTCGTCCACGACGTCGGGAGCTGGCTGCTTTTTGAAGGACTCCTTTCTTGCTTTTTGTCCTGTTTTCTTCAGTTTTACTGTTGCCTCCTCCATCAATGTGCCTACTTCGTTATCGTCAGTTAGAATAGCACTCTTCCTGCGTTTCCGTCCTCCTTTGGTATTTTTCCTTCCGCCCGCTTTGGGAAACGATCGAATCGTTTGCAGAACCTGGGATAGGGGCACATTCTCGTCGATGGTGTAGTCCATGGCGTTTGAGGTTGAAGTGTCATTTTCGGTCTAACAACCTGGGCGAGATTGATAGTCATCAATCTTGTTTGAGCTCGAGTTAGACAGATCATTTTCTGTTGGAGAGTTCCAGATTCTATCAGTGACATGAACTGGCAGGAAGTCAGTTTCTTCGAAAACATCAGGATTGAAAGGATAGATCCCTGTAGCTTGAAATCCTGATGCGATGTCGAATTCGTTGCGGCTAAGGGCAACGCTGAAGTGACGATTAGAGAGAGTCCTAAATTGTCATCGTTCGTCCAGGGTAATTCAACATCCGATAATCACAATGACTATTGTAAGATTTTTTCAATAGGCCGAAGACATGTCTATCCAGGGGTTGGAGTTTATATGAACAGTGAGGCATTAACGACAAAACAGTGTTATGATGCTGTTTACAAAAATAAAGAACATCGATGGAGACGTGAGACTAAGGGTTATCAAGAATTAGAATAGACCAAGATCCCATGACAACTTTTTTTCTATTACACTATAGCCCCGTAGCTTCTCAGTGCCTCTGGCCACTTTCAAAACGAGCGAAGTTCATTTATATTCCTGCGTAGCCAAGATGAACAACCGATTGGGACTCACCTGTCACTGAACAGTCTCCATCAAACCGGCATTCCGTCGGACGTCTAATGGCAGCACAGTAGGTGGAAGTTGCCAAAACTGTCGAATTTTTCTTCGCGGTGCATTAGACGACGAGACGACTGAATTGTTTTGGAGTGAATAGCTTCGTGGCTATAGTGTATACTTTGGGGGCACATACAACACTTAATATCTCTGATAATTCACCATCGGGTAATTCACCGAAAAGATTTTCCAAGTTTTTCGTGATTATCATAGAAAAGTTAATCATGGAAATTTCGATCGAATTTTGAGTAATGGAAATAAGCCAGGAGGCTTGTTTCTGCGCGTAATATTCTTACATTTTTTGAAGGCTTTTACAGGCTAACTATTTGACTCTACGTTTGTACCAATTAACATAAGTACAATTTTTATGAAGCGCATAATGTTTCGCGAATTTATTTAATTTATTTTATTTATTTATTTATCAGGCGGTTGTACATAAAATACTATATTTTTATAAACAAAGTCGCTTAGAAAACTTGTTTCTGTATGCGACCGTCGAACGTAACTAAATATATACTTTTACAATAAACATCTGTCATATAAAAACAAAAAGAAAAATGAATAATATTTTGAAAAAAAAAAAATCATCTTAGAAATCCTGATATATACATTTTGTTCATTTATACTGTTAGTGCAAAATATCCCTAGTAATTCATTTATAACATTCTCAAATTCGCAAAAATGTCCCTCCTTTCTACATCATCTCAGATACAAAATATCATTCACCACTTCCCTATCAAGCTCCAACATCCAATGCTTTATTCTGGAATTTGGGCATTTTTTCCTCCAAATCTTCAAATCAATCGGTAAGCGATTATAAATCTTATACTTTATACAACAAAAAGATCTATGAAGTGTTTTCTTGAAAGTTGGTGCCGTTAGTACCCTCCTTCTGTTTGATTCATCATAATTCCTTTCCATATTATTCCGTAAATCATCTGAAAAATAGTTCATGGTCTTACGTATATATCTTTTTTTTATATCTAAAATTTTATATTTTTTAAATAGAAGTGCTGATAAAAAATCTTTTTTCTTTTTATATATTATCTTGATAACATGCTTCTGAATTGAAAGTAATCGCTTTATAGCTTTATAATCAGCACTTCCCCATATTATCAAACCGTAAGAGATTTTAGACCAGAATATAGAATAGTATACTTTGAGAATCTGTTTCCTATTTAAAGCTATTCGCAGTTTATAAAAAACATATATAAGGTATCGAGTTTTATTTACTATGTTTCCAATGTGTATGTCCCATTTTAGATTCTCATCGATGATTACACTTAGGTATTTAGTACTGGAAACCCTATTTATATGTGGACATTGGTAATTTTTCCGACTTTCATCTCTGCATGGACCCTCATGAACCCTGATCGTTAATCGTCACGGCACACTATCCTTATAACAACCGAATGCAATATAAACCGTCTTATCCATGTTCATAGTTAAGCAATTGTTATCGAACCAACCCTTAATTTCTTTAACATCAGCTTCCGCCTTCATTTCAGTTTTGTACCAATCTTCACCCGTAACTACAATCAATGCATCGTCCGCGAACAATCCCATAGTAGCACTCAAATTAGCTCCAAAAATATCATTGATGTATATAGTGAAAAATATAGGACCAAGTACAGTACCTTGTGGCACTCCACATTTAATTGTTCTGCTGTTACTTTTAATACCACTTAAATTTACAAACTGCTTTCTATCTTTCAGGTAACTTCTGAAAAGCTGTAACGTAACACTACTAAAACCTAAATTCTCCAATTTTCTTAATAACAATGTGTGGTTTACAGTGTCAAACGCTTTAGCAAGATCCAAAAATAAAGCTAAACAAGGCCTAGTTTTATCAATAGCATCGTAAATTTTATTTGTCACGTATGCTATAGCATCTTCAGCTGATTTTTCTTCTTTGAAACCAAATTGCAAATCGTGTACAATTTTATATTTTTCTAAAAATTTAACAATTCTTACTTTTATTACCTTCTCAAAAATTTTAGCTTAATTTGAAATAAGCGAAATTGGTCTGTAATAAGATGGTAGTTTCGAGTCACTAGACTTAAAAATAGGTGTGATCTTTGGTACCCGGACATTTTTCCGGATCTATTTTTCCGCACGACCTTTTTTCCGAACAAACAAGATTCCGCATACCGGGACATTTTTCCGTAATCCATTTTTCCGGACGACCTTTTTTCCGCAAAGACAAGATTCCGCATACCTCGACATTTTTCCAATAGTGGTTTTTTAAAATGTTTTTTTAACATTTTGCAGTACAATATAGATTCCGCACTAAAAGCAACACTTTTTTATACATAAATATACAATACGAAATATACATATACAGAAATATATATAAATATATACTTGCCAAAAAGTACATCCCGCAATTACAAAAAGATATTCTGAGCCAGATGATCTAAATACTCGACTTCTGTGTTTTCTCCGACGTGTTCCGTATACGATTCAACGATTCGCTGGACGTCCAACCACTTTTGTTTTGGAGCATCTTTAACCTATTTATTGTAATATTTTTTTACAGTTGGAAACATTACTTTATTATACCCGAGTTTCTTACTCATTTTCCGACGCTTAATTCCGCTACTAAGCTTTCCGAATGAGCCTGTTCCTTCTGGAATTCTGTCAACAACGGGTACAAGTCTGGATGTGCTTTTCCGACGAGAAGATTAAACCTGTTGTGACAACCCTCGATAATATTGTTTGTTTTGTGATCTCCACTAAGTGCAGCGTCGTACTGATTCCAAAGTACTGGTGGAAAGCGAGGAGCCACAGCTGTTCGTCTGCCTCTTGCAGGGCGTCCGAGAACATAGGTTATTCCAAAGTAAGAAAGAATTGGCTGCAAATCTACGTCTACATTTAAAATACTGAATACTCGAGCAACTTGTTCTGTTGGAACGAATGCCAAAGCCGCTATCATGTGTGTCTGCGTACGAGTTGTTTCATCTTCGGGGTCGTTGTATTGAATTTGCAGACCCTCTGCCTGAATTTTTCGATACAATGACTGTTTCAAATGAAAGAAGCAGCAAGTCTTTTGAACATCTGGATAAACCATGTCGCAAGCATTTAATATGGCTAATTCGAAATCCGTCATAAATTTTGTTGGTCCACTATCGATTCCGAGATTTTCGGCCACTGTTCGAACTGCTCTCAAAACCTCTGCATACTGTGCTGTTTCTTTTGATGACAGCAGGACGTATACAAAAGGAAGTGGTACTATTTCTTGATCGTCAAGATTTTGTTTTCTCTCACGAGTTCTCAAGATTGTAAAAACTTGCGTGAATATCGTTGGGGCGGTCTATCATGAGAACGAAACAGGTAATAATAATATGTACATTAATTTGTAAACAATAATTAATTGACATGCTTTGAATGTTCCGTCTAGAAACCAGACTGGACTTTTATGTAGCAACTGGATGTTTCGATTGGTTGCAAATACAAGTACTCTTCCATTTTCGGAGTCTCGAGGATCAAAAATTAGGAATTTTTCATCGGCCAGAGTGCGTTGAAACCGGACAGGTAGGTCGCCGAAATCGTCAACATTTTTCGGATTCGATGGTAGACTCTTTCGACGGTTCCTTCTTAATGATTTTGATAAGTTCTCCCTTGAGGGAAGTTGGCAAAGTACACCTATGAGGTGCGATGTTTTATGTAGGTTATATATTGAAATATTAGTAAAGGCAACGCATGAATGAATTAAAAATATACTCCTACCACGAGAAAGACCACTCAATTCGTTACGTATTAATTGAGCAGGTAGCTACCCTGGACTCTCGTCGGCTTTTCTTTTCAAATTTAGCCTAACTTTTTCGGCTTCACACTCATTGTGATTTGAAGGATGCTCATGCGGGGACTGTGCGGTGCCCTTAAAAATTATTAAGTCGGTACCTGCACCCGGTACATTTGTGATTGCTCGGGCCTTGCACTCTTTCAAACGCGTTTTCCTGCATTCCCACTGTCGACGCTCTCCAGCATATCGCGAGTGGTAATACACATGTCCGTCGAGAAACAGGAAATTTCCAGCGATCTCTGCATTCATGTTTTACTTAGATTTTTTTAATTTTAAACACAAAAATTTTATTTGAAAACAAAAAAACAAAAAATTTTCGAACAGTAACTACAAACAAACGGAATAACCCGTTGCTACGGTAACGCAATCGATAAATGTATTTTGAAAATACATTTATGTAAAAAATCTAAACAAATACCTATGATCTATTATGAAACTTCAAAATCCAGAAAGAAACACATGTAGCGAACAAATTTTGAAAAAATTGTACATGTTCCGGAGCGACGTGCGGAAAAATGGTCGTGCGAAAAAATGGTCATGCGGAAATTAGGTTTTCGGAAAAATAGTCATGCGGAAAGTTGATTTACGGAAAAATGGATGCAGAAAAATAGATGTGCGGAAAAATGGATACGGAAAAATGACCCTTAATCGTGATCTTTGCTTCTTTCGATAATTGTGGCCAAATACCATCAATAATAGATCTATTCATTATGAAGCCTAGTGGTTTAAAAACGCAGCATTTATATTCTGCAAAGTTCTAACCGTGATTCCATCAACTCCACCAGATTTATTGATATTTTATTTCTCTATTGTGACATCTAACTTAACTTCAGTAATTGGTTCAAGAAAACAAGATGCTATATTCTGCGAGACGCGAAATCGTGGGTTCGTCGGCGAAGGTTTCTCACGGGTCGCCGAAAAAGCTGCACTCAGCGGTAAGGCGTTCGCACGGCGAAGAGTGCTGATGCGCCGTGAGAAACGCGGTCAAGGCTATGTTCGCGCGCTTCCTCGTCTTGTGGGACTTTGCAAGCTTGCGCTTTTTGGCGTGAGAATCAAAAAGTGCAAGCGCAATTACCCCACCTTTTTCTCGTGAGGTTCTTCTTGATTTTTAAAAGTATAAAAGGCACATGCAAATTAAGAAAGTTTAGATTAGGAATAGACGCAGAGTCGTCAGTTCGGTTCCGTGGCTAAAAACGTTTGTCGTCAATTTAAGACGTGGGTCGTTAGAAAAACCGTTTAGACGTTAATCTCCATAAAACAAAAAAAAATAGAGTAGGTTCCTCGTTAAATAAATAAAGAGAAGTCGAGTGTAAAATTAACAAGTGGTACCAATCACTACTGAGCCCAGACGTTGGATATCAATCGTCACTGCAAAGAATCAGTAAGTCTTTGTCCACTTACCAATTCTGATGGAAAATATTGATCATCACTCTCACATAGCGCACAGTCGCTAACAGAAAGTATTTGGTACATGGCAAGTATTGCCGAATACCTAGGGGCCATTACAAGTATTGTCAAAAGCCCGAGATAAATTACACCTGGTCGTACGCAATATCTCATGATCAGTATTTTTATCTAAAACGTCAAATAAGAAAAAAACCGAGAGGAAAACCTTTGAGAGTTATTGAAGATTAGAATCAAAACGGAAAGAGAAAACACAAATAATAAAAGGAGTGATTATTTATTAGACATTGTCATAAAAATATAACAAACTAATTCTAATAATTTCATTCTGGATTAGGAGCCGTTTACAAATAATAATTAAAATGTAAAAATCATAATTTGACAATCTACATGCATAGTATACATAAGATTTCAACCAATTTTTTTTTTTAAAGGATTATTAATGTATTGAATTTATTAAGAAAATCACAAATAAATCAATTTGCTACCAATTCTACGACGGACGTTACTTTTTTTCCAATAGTGGGGAATCTGGATTTAGCCAGGGAATGTATCCGGACCGCTAAGGCTTTCGGACTGAGGAAAAATAGTTTGAGCATACTTTACCAAAAAAAGGGGTTATTGGGCCTTTGGGTGAAATTACAATACGCTAATGGGATTTTACCGGGGTTTCCGTACGACTCCAAAATAGACGTCGACACTGTGGTGGCACGTTACGCTAGCACTCTATTTGGTCTGCCTCTCTTCTCCAGCTCTCCGAACCCACCAATCGTCAGGACGACCTGTGATCGTTGCGGCCGGTCCTTAAGATGCCAGGCTGATTTGAATCCGCTATGTTTCCCTCAAACTCATTTGGCGTACGCAAAAACTAAAAACCCCAAAACCCAGACGAAACCCACTGCGCCCCAACTATTCCCAAACCCGCACCACTCCCCTCAGCCTCAGAACTATTCGCACCAAAAAGCTCTCTCATAAGCCCCGACAACCCACCAAAGACAACCCAATCAGTTCCTGATCCTGTTTTAAAGAAACCAACCCCTCCCGGAGATTTATCGTCGAAATTCGGTTGCCCCATCAAACCAAAGTCCCAAGCCTCCAAAAGCACGAAAACCAAAATACACCCTTATCGGAAACCATCCCCCTATCACCCGACCCCCCTATCAAACATTATCCTGCCCAACGTGGAATACACTCCCACCCCGCTAGACCTCATCTTACCCACCCTCCCCAAAGATTTGAATTGGGAAAATACCCCGACTCCTACTAATCCTCTTGGTTTGTCTGTTTAAGATTGTATGACACAAGTTAGCGATAATCGTATTCTACATAATCGAGATATCTAAAATTATATCAAATATATTCGGTACTAATTCAACAATGTCCAGCACTAATTAGATTAAGGAATATTGTACTTCTAAAAACAGTTTATACCTTGCTTCAATAAATATTATGATATTTTTATGGAATATATTTTCGACTTATGATTTACTTATATAACCCTTGCTCATTGGAATCGCGGAAAGGACTGATCCGTCGCGTCAGAACCGCTTTTTGTGTAACTGTTCTGTCAGTTCATAACAAAGAGTTTCTGTTGAAATAATTAATTGACTTTATACTTGAATTTTCTGTAATTCTGACAGCTCGTGTCTGTCCCACATTACTGTAGTATTCATTTAATTTTGAAGCAATTTTATAGGGATCGTTACTTACAATGTCAGTATCAGTTATTCTCATTTCATTAATATCTACATGTTCTTTTCTCTTAAAGTCAATAACGGTATTTTTGATAGCTCTCCATAAATTTCTCTAATCATTACCTGATTTTTTTGAAATCTTTTGGAAATTTTAACATTTTCTTATGCAGTAGGTCTCTCTCTTTACATAGCTCTACTATGTCTTAAGTCATCCACTCCTTACGTGCCTAAAGTATCTTTCTCGAACTTGTTTTCCTACTTGAACAATTGATATAGTACTTAAGCCGCTGTACAAAGTTTGCCATCATTATATCAACATCCCCCGTAATATAGACATTTGCCCAGTGTTCATTTCTTATTTTATCCCTTAGTTTATTATAGTCTATTTTAACCTTAGATGGCAATGTTTGATTTACTTTGCACAGACTTTTGTCCATGAGTAAAAGAGTCGAATAATGGTCCGTATAAGTAGTGTGCAGCACGAAAGATGATGCCAATTCCAGAGGCAGTCTGGTCCTACCAAAGATGTGGTCTATGCAGCTATGAGAGTCAGGTGTCCTTCTTGTCTCGCTATTAATAAAAGATTAGTAACCGTAGCTTGATAAACTATTAACATACAAATTTTTCTCTGCCGTGTTTTTGAATATATCAATATTCACATACCCAATAATAAAGTGATTGATGAAACGTTTTGATTTGCCTAGGAAATTGTACAAGTCATCAATAAAATATGAGCTATTTACAGTATGCGGTTTGTAAACACCAGTAATGCAAACCTCTGTGTTATCTGCCGTAATCAATTCAACATTTATCGCACTAACTTGCCCTATACTCAATGCATACATCTTATATCAAAGATTAATATTAACGTAAATGATAATTCCCTCATTCTTATTTTTTTCATTTTGATGATAAGTTGATCTGAATCCCTTATTGTAAAATTCCTAAATATTGGTAATTTTAAACGTCTTCGTACATATAATTATATCTGGTTTCTCGTCTAAATTCTCAATAGCAATCTATAAATCGTCGAAGTGTTTCCGCAAGCTCCTGATATTTTTTTATGTGATATATCAAGTGACCCTTACTATCTCTCGTTAATTCATTAAAGTATTCAGTACTGGTACATACTTTATTC
Organism: Platygaster robiniae; assembly: GCA_028476575.1. Taxonomy (NCBI): domain Eukaryota; kingdom Metazoa; phylum Arthropoda; class Insecta; order Hymenoptera; family Platygastridae; genus Platygaster; species Platygaster robiniae. Next base: position 21,630,345 of record CM052019.1, on the reverse strand, counting down.
TTTACTTCCAAAGAAAAATCTTGATACATCAGAAGAAAAAAAAAGTAAAACATTAGAAGGATTCAATGCTCTCTCATTAGTCCAGCTCTGTGTGATACAATAAATCATCCGTAATTCACTTTATATCTACCCATAGTTAATTCTGCTGATTTGAATCTTTTTTATGTTTTTAAAAGTTTCGCAGTTTCCTTCATCAGAAGCCTCATGATTGACGTCAATTTGTTTCCTGTATTTTTCGACTTGTTTAATAGAATTTATACATTGCTTGATATTTTTTTTCGGACATTGTTTACTTTCATGATTTCCCGCGCAGATTTTGCATTTTGTTTCGCTCGTACATTTCTTTCCACTATAGAAATATCCGCTACACTTTCAGTATTTGTTCAAGTTCAGGTCCTCAATAACTTTACATCTCTGTAATCCTACGTAGACCCTCCCTTCTCTCATCATTTCACGGAAACATACAGGACTTGTCTCAACGGAGGCGATGAACCTGTATTGAGAATTTAATTTCCGAACGTGTACCACCTTGATGTTTTGTTTTTCATCATTTGACAAAGACTGAAAATTCTGTCGGAGTATGCAGCCTTCTATCTCCTCCATTGACATTTCCTCTTCAATACCCAGGATTTTTACCCTTGGTTTAAGCAGTTCTTCTACGTTAATGTTATAAATGTTCGGCATCAATTTTTCCAATTCCTGTTTCATTTTACAAACGTCATCATTGTGAACACATCTAATTTTGATTTCGCCATTTTTTGTCTCCCTCAGAGCGCTTATATTTATGCTATCTTTGTTGTTATTGATCTTTTGGATAATTGCTCTTTTCGCGACCATCGAATCTTGCGGTTTGTTCGGTTTGATACGAATCCACGAAGTATTCGTTTTTGGCAAAAATATTTTCGATTGGCTTGTCTGTTGGGTGACTTGCGCCGTTGTATTTACATTTTGTCGCTTCTTCGTGCAATGTTTTATTTTCTTCCAGCAGTTTGATTTTGTTTGCCAATAAACGATTGTTTTCATCTTTTTCTTTTATGATAGTTTTGAGTAATGATATTTCCAAATCTGCTTTATTCAATTTACTTCGATTTATCTGCGCTTCAATTTTACTTTTGTGTACATTTTCTCTTATTTTATTATATTTTGTTTCCATACTCCGGTTTTTTCTCTCAATATATCTATTTCTCGTTTGCATTTTTCAAAATTATTATTGTCTTCCTTTAGTCTTGAAGTGTAATTATTTTTGTCAGTATTTACATTTATTTGGCAACATTTCACTCTGAACTCGCCAATGGGAACTATGCTGACGAGGTTTTTCTCCAAGCAGTTTTTATGAAATGCTCCTCCGCAGTTGATACAGCGAATGATTTTGAGTTCCTTTTCACAGCATTTGTAGGTACTCTGCCATCCCGCTTCATTTGGGCCGCCAGATTCATCCGCCATGTTGGCACTTTAGGTTGTTGGAGGTTAGGTTGAACTCCAATAATATCTTTTCAAAATTTCAGGGAGATTTCGCAAATGCACAGCAGGCGACTCAGTAGTCAGGTGCATTTACGCACCCTGAAACAGACACGCCCAAAATATGCTCAAAAATGCTTTCTAGTCTCCAAATAACAAAAATATTTTTACAGCGACGTAAAAACGATGCTTATACTTACAGCGACAGGCTGTGATGTGATAATAGTATTGACGAAAACATTTTTCGAACAGAATTCGCTAGAATTTAGTTCAATTCACTCAAGAAATTTTGTACACTTCCAAGAAAAATCATTTTTAAGTAAATTGAACTTATTTCTTCCGATTCATGCAGTGGTGGATACAGGATTTTGAAAGAGAAAAGGGTCTAAAATTTTTGGAAAGGCTATTAGATTTTTGTTATAAAAATAAATAATTGAAAATAAGCAAATATGAGTGTGGTGTATAGAAGCCACCTCCCTCCACTCACTACACATCTTGCCAATGTAAAGGCAAGCCGTCGATTTTATGTGCCAACAAATCCATTTATTTCTTTAAGAGACCGTTTATTTGTTCTCTTTTAAAACTCGACTCCAAAATTACACCAATGGAAGTTGTGATATCTAACAATTCGTCGATCTTGAAATAAACATTGCACAAACGAAAGCTGTGATGATTGGGGTACACTTTTTATAAATTTTTTTTTTATAAAGGTTTATTTTATAAAGTCCAAAATTTATAAATCGTATATTTTATAAATGTTATTGTCACGTCCCGATCTCGTTCCATAATTATTCACAATTTATTGCGTAACTTAGATAATCGTTCTAGCGTGGACCCGAATGTTCGAATGACGCAGTTTGAATGATTCACAGGGAGGAGGTTGTTTTCTATGTTTCGGCGAGCTTTGGTCATTTGAGTGTCCTGTAGCCCATGTCGAATGTTTTGGGCCTTTAGCCCATCCTAGATATTGTCATAGGGTGACGCGTTTTCCTTTAGCCCATTTCATGATAGTTCTTGTCCTGTAGCCCATTTTAAGATACTGTGTGGGAGATGATGCGTTCCTATTGGCGGTCCTGTGGCCCATTTTACTATGATTCATTTCCTGTAGCCCATTAGATTTTGGGGTATATACTGGGAGTTTTAAGAGCGCTTCGGTTATTTTCTGAGGTTATTTTCTTCGGTTATTTCCCATTTAGATTTCGTAGGTTTAACTTCAAAGTATTTTGGGCTGTTCTCTTTTATATTTTGTACCCGACACTTCGTGTGAATTTACAATAAATATTTCTAAAAGTATGAGTCTCGCGAGTATTATTCAAATTTAAACAAACTCCGGATCCATGAAGTTATTCGAAATCCGGGCGGATCCACCGCTCTCGAAGGACCACGCTACCATGTCCGCTACGCTACGCTATTATGTCCGCTATGCTACGCTATTATGTCCGCTATGCTACGCTATTATGTCCGCTATGCTACGCTACCAACCCCTTCAACTCTTCTACAACACACCTCATCCATTCATTCTATCAAATACGTTACAGTTATATTTCATAATTTTTTTTTTTATAAAGATGAATTTTATGAATAATTTTTGTGTAAGAAGGTATAGATATTGTGGTTTTTATAAAATGACGTTGTGATTTTGTGTAAGAAGGTATAGATATTGTGGTTTTTACAAAATGACGCTGTGGCCTATAGGTTTGAGGTATGTTTTGACATCTTGATTCTCCACGTAAGTGTCGTACTGCGAAACTATAGTAAAGAGTATATCTTCCCTTCTTCTCCGTTTAGAATCTTGACCCTTTCTAATTTTTTGGCCCAACTCCAGTTGCCTAATCATTATCTCCGTGTCAGCTTGCTCTTTCTTGAGTTCTGTGAGGAAAGCATAGAAGCGCGGGTGATCTCTGCCCATAACGACCTGCAGCCATTTATGCCACCCCTCTGATAAGTTGTTAGTGCGTGCTGTTTGTTGCATTACAGTACTATACTGAATCCACAAAACAGGACTAGAGCGTGGTGGTATCATGTGTGGTCTCCCTCTACCTCTTGAAGCTCTACCACTTACGTATGCAGTTTCGAAATATTTGTAAACTGGTAGAAAATCGTCAGGAATATCATCCGCCAGTGCACGAAAATAAATTTCGATATCTTGGGGGGGGGGGGGGGGTACTGTTGTTGCAATCCTTCACGTTGTACATGCCTATAAAGACTCTGCCCAAGATGAAACAGACAACAGCGTACTGAATCGTCTCCATAAGCCTCTCGTGCTGCATTTATAATTGCTACTTCGAAGTCACTCATAACTGTTGATGGAAATCTGATCGCAATGCTGTTCTCTCGGGCTGCCTGATTTACAATACTTTACAATAATTTAGTATAATAAACAAATTATCAGCAATGTTGTTCTCTTAAGCTTACTCAATTTACATGACCTGAATTACTTCGAATACTTTCGATTTTTTTTCGTTTTTCGATTCGTTTTTCGAAAGTATTCGAAAAACTTCGAATACTTTCGTATATGAGTCCTGCTTCTTGTTTTGAAGTAAAGCGTAAACGAATGGCAAGCCGATTGTCTGAGTTTCTCGAGCTGTCAATTGCGTTACTGCACCCATGATTGCAAATAATTGAAAGAAAATTTTCGACGCACTCTTGAAAGTTCCATCGACAAACCATCTAGTGCTCCGGAACAATTGCCGTAAATTTTCAACTGTGCTAAAGATCACTATTCTACCTCCTGCATGATCTTCGTCTTCTTTTTCGAACGAATCGTATAAAATAAATTGCTCACCCGCCAATGTGACTCGGAATGTTGATGCTATTTCTTGCGAATCATTTAACGTGCGAGGATTGGAAGGCATATTTTTCAACCTAAACCTGGTTATGCGTTTTAGCATATTTATTCGTTCTGGCAATTGTGCAAGGACGCCTGTGCAGTAATAAACAGAAATATAAAAATATATAAAATTTATCAAAAACCAGGCACCTAAAAAATATAAAAATAAATAAAATTTATTAAAAACCAGGCACTGAGAAAAATATAAAATATATAAATTTTATTAAAAACCAGGCACCGAGAGTATATACACTGTCAGAAATGTCATTTTACCCAAAGTAACATTCCTCAGCTCAGTACGTAATATTTGCGAAGGGGGAGCTTCCAGATGAGATCCAGCTTTCCTTTTAATATTGTATGCCACTTTCTCAGCTACAAATGCATTAGCGGCAGGAGCATGTACATGATCGTCTATGGAACCTTTATCTAAACGCAAATCTTGTAGACCACCAGAGGTGACAGGTGACATCACATTCAGGGGATTTTTTACAAAGCCAATAAGCTCTCTTTCCAATGGTACCACTATTTTTGTAATAGAGAAAACTACCCAGATGAAGCAAGTAACTTTTACTGCTAGATTTTATTAACTCAATTTTTGCGGCCATTATGGATTTTTTCAATTTGAAAACTATGAAATTTATGTCAATATGTCAACCGTGGAACAGAAGACAAAAAAAAAGAAAATGTAAATTGAAGTTTGATACGCAGTATTAGTTTTATGACATTCGAAAAAAAAATAAATTATCCTATGAATAAATTAAGTATGAGGACAAAAAATTATAAATTGCAGATTATGAAAAATTCTTTTTTATGAAAATAAAATTTATAAATTTTTTTTTATAAGAAATGTCCCCCGACCGCTGTGATATCTACAACATCACGTCGATCTACATTTTTTGTAGTATTTATTTCTTTTCTGCCAAAAGAAAACACTTCAACAAAAAGTAAGCCGAAATATTAGTATTATATCAACAACTGATTGTTTGATGTTCAAAGGGAAGCGACGGCCCGCTTCGAATACTGCTTTATAACGGCCTTGCAAATTGATTATGATCATTTTGTTTTTGACGATAAAGTATTTTTAATGATTTTTACTGTGATGCGTGCTAGTAGCAAGCAATGTCGAGAAATTCATTCATGAACACTTCCGGATAATTAGAATTTGGAATTGGCATCTAATCAATTGACTGGTAATCAGAGATTTAACCCCGAACGACTGACCAAACGATTTTCAATTTTTCTTATTTGAGTGTCTTACGACTATTTGCGCTGCGCTTCTTTTTGTCGAAAATTTTGTGTATGTTTTAGGAAATTATTCAAAAAAAAAATGAGGGAAAATGATGGTAGCTTTTAGAATAGCTTAGATAATTATTATTCAATATCAGAATTGTTTAAATAAAAAAAACTACTTTTTCCGCAAACATTTTCTGATAAAAAAAAATTGTCTAACGCTTTCTGCTTAACAACCTACCCATTACTGAGATTCCGATCAACTTGGATCAAGTACGACCATTTCTAGTGATTGATTTTGGGGCTTTCACGCGAGCATGTACTTGATCGGAAATTTCCGATCAACTCTGGCTACTTTTTGAAGGTACGAGCGCTGCCCCTACTTGATCGGAAAAATTGCAATGGAAAACGCAATGTGGTTTCATTATATTAAATATCGATTTTCTTTTTATCATATGTATATTTTACAATTCCAATTGTTTTAATATATATTCGAAATTATTAATTATTTACGTAGAGTCAAATAAGTATGAAGTAATAATTTACACGTCTATTTATGATAAGATTATATTTATTATTATAAAGATATTAAAAATGTAAAAATATTTCACATTCAAGCCGTTCAATTGAAAAAATTTTGAAACGAATAATATATAACGAACTTGCTAATGAAAATTTTTTTATTAACTAATGACAAACAGGTTTTGCATGTATCGTATATATATACGTACCTTTATTTTATAATTTTATATTCATTCATATATTTGTGGTAAAAACTTGATCATGAACCGATACCTGAAAAGTTGCATGGAAAGGAAAAAGCATTGCTTTCATAATAACACATGAAACAATATTAAATTTCTCAGGTATATTTGTCTTCATTCATGAGAGAATGTACAGCACCTTTATTTTGAATCTATCCATTATGAAAATTATTTTAAAAAAACCGTTTTTTGAAGATGAGTTCGAACAATTTTTTCAATTCAAAGGTCAATAGCACTAGACCTCTTCATCAGAGTCAACTGTAAAGAAATATAACATACAATAAATATCGGGTGAATATCTCTAGTTTTTCGGTGAAGGAGAGAATAAACTGGAATATTTATAATCATACTATTTTCTGTATATCTCTCCTTAAAGAGGAAATTTTTTTTTATTCACTTATGACAAACAGGTTTTACATTTATCGTTTACATAAATTAAAATATTAAAAGGAAGAAGGAACAATGAAGAAACAACCGAGTACGAAGATAATTTTTCATAAATGTGCTACCCTACGTACCTATTGTGGGGTCGTGTTAATGTATTGAGGCACCCACATAAAACTTATAAAGTATTTTAATGATTGAATAACTCAGTGGCCGTGTAACAGTTACGGCCACCGTTAAAAAAACAGTCAGTTTCTAATCTAACACTTCAAGTCAATCCTGGGAAGGAGTGTGAGAGTCGCGCCCCTCCATAACTCCCCGAGTCGGCGCAAATGCCACCTGGAGCGTGGTATCAAAATGCGACCCACATACTCCCCCCCCCCCCAGTGTAAACGACAAAAAAAAAAAAAAATATGTAGTACTATCGCAATCCTTCGTGTCACGAACTGGATATTAAGAAATGCATTAACTAACTTCTAACAAGAACAATATCTGCGGCAAGTGCTAAAAACCATAAAAAAACCAAATATAGTGGTTCCAACAAGATCTTAAGAAATATCGGCGACAATCATAAAAATTGCGAAAAAGGATTCAGTCACTATGTACAATAAAATTCAAACAAAATGAATCCTTTAACCATGTACAAAAATACCTGACTTATTCATCGATCGTGAAAGTCACCCGCTTCTTTGAACGCGTTCCTAACGCCGGAGGATCAACATCAGGAACCAAGGTTCCTGCTGATACTCCGTGAATCGGAAAATCATCCGACAAAAAATAAGCTGGTTTCAGGAGTTCGACCGAAACAGTGCGTGAGGAACCGTTAACCTCAACCTCGCAAACCCGATCAGAAATACGACCGAGGACCTTATGAGGACCAGTGTAGAGCCTTTGCAATGCTCTCTTTACAGGCTTCTGGAGGAACACATGCGAGCACGTGAGAAGGTCCCTGAAAATAAAGGGTTGACTCTTGTTCTTATGTACTACCGGTACAGGTCTAATGAGCCGAATGTATTCCCTAAACTCCGAGAGGAACGATTTCATCTCTACCGCCAGGGAATCCTGCAAAAAGAATTCACCTGGAAGCCGCAAAGGTGTCCCAAACAGAAATTCCGCCGGGGACGCCCCAGTGTCCTCCCGAACGACAGTCCTCAGCCCCAAAAGTACTGACGAAAGAGTGCTCGTCCAGGCCGAGCCCGAGTGGCACATAATCGAGGCCTTGAATGCCCGATGCCACCGTTCAACCATGCCATTGGAGGCCAGGTGATAGGCAGTCGTCCGAATCCGGTCCGTGCCCAGTAACGCCAGAAGTGCCGTAAACAAATTAGACTCAAACTGAACTCCCTGGTCAGTAGTGATGATCGAAGGCGCCCCATAGCGAGCGATCCAGTTGTCGTAGAAAGCCCTGGCAACGGTCCGAGCGGAGATTTCTCTGACGGGAATCGCCTCGACCTAACGAGAATAGCGATCTATCATAGTCACGCAATATGAAAATCCCTCAGAGGAGGGAAGTGGACCAACGATGTCCATGTGAACCTGCGAGAAACGGCCGTCAGGGGCCGTAAAATGCTCCGGAAGAAACTTTACATGCCGGGAAACCTTCGACTGTTGGCAATCGAGGCAGGCTTTGCACCAACGACTAACATCACGATGCATATTAGGCCAAACATAACGTTGACGGATCATACGATCCGTACCCCTAGCCCCAGGATGTGCTAGATCGTGAATCAGACGGAATACCCTTTTACGTAATGTCTTCGGAATATAAGGCCGGATGAAATCCCCAGAGACCTCGCAACTCAACGATCACTGATCCGGACCCCACCGAACCTGAGAAAGTTTCAGGGGATGATCAGAAGAGCTGAGGACAGCCCAAAGTTCCTCATCGGTCTCCTGTTCCCCAGCTAATTCACGTAAACTGAATTCGAGAGGAAAACTTATGGACTCAATGCGAGATAATGCATCGGCCACCACATTGTCCGAACCTGCAATGTGCTCAATGTCAGTCGAGAACTCAGCAATGAAACACAATTGCTGAAGTTGACGAGGAGAAGCCTTGTCCGGGCGTTGTTTAAAAGCATAAACGAGAGGCTTATGATCAGTGAGAATTTTGAATTCTCGACCTTCGACAAGCAAACGAAAATGCCTGATGGCCTCATATATAGCAGTAAGTTCCCGATCATACGCACTATACCTCGACTGCGAAGGCGACAATTTCTTAGAAAAAAAAGTCAGAGGCTCCCAAGAAGTCCTTTTGATCTGTTCAAGGGCAGCCCCCACCGCAAAATCGGAAGCATCCGAAACAATCCGAATCTCCGCGTCCATACGCGGGTGGACAAGTAACGATGCATCAGCCAATGCTTTCCGAGAAAGCTCAAACGCTTCATCAGACAGAGTTGACCATTCCACAACACGCCTGTCATTCTTACGCGAATCAGTGAAAAAAGAATTCAAAGGAGCCTGAATCTTGGCCGCGTGTGGAATCGACCTGCGGTAAAAATTCACCATACCCAGGAACTTACGCAACTCCGCAATTGTCGCAGGTTTTGGAAAATTCAAGATATCTTCAACCTTACTAGGAATCGGGCGTATACCTTCGCCATTTACCTGGTAGCCTAAAAATTCCAGTTCCTTAACACCGAAAACACATTTATCTACATTAAGCCAAAGATGGAAATCCTTGAGTCGTTGAAAAACGATGTCAAGATGGCGGACATGTTCCTCCCATGAGGAAGACGCGATCAACATGTCGTCAACGTAGACGAAAACGAAATCAAGATCGCCCAAAGCGCGATTGACATAACGCTGAAAAGTCTGCGCAGCGTTACGAAGACCGAAACACATGAACAGATATTCAAACAACCCGAAAGGTGTAATTATCGCAGTCTTCTCCACATCGTCGGGAGCCATGGTAATTTGATGATACGCCCTCTGTAAGTCTAGAGAAGAAAAAAATGTCTTTCCTGCCAAGTTGAACGAACAATCATGATTGTGAGGAGTGGGATACATGTCGGGAACAGTCATGGCGTTCAACCGCCGATAGTCACCACAGAGGCGCCATGTGCCATTCTTCTTGGGCACCATATGAATGGGACTAGCCCAAGGGCTAGAAGATGGCCTACAAATGCCCATCTCAACCGAAGCCATCACTTCTGCTTTCGCACTTTCAAGTTTCCCCGGAGAAAGTCTCCGCGCACGTTCAAAAACCGGAGGACCTTCAGTGACAATATGATGATATACTTTAGGGTTAGCAGAAGGCGTAGACAACGGAACCCCTGTTATCTCGGGAAACTTCGATAACAACTCAGCAGCAAAAGAACCCGGTCGCATAAGACCGATTGACTGAATAGCCGCTGGTTTCGCCACCCCTAGAGTGTAGAGACGCGTGGTCGAATCGATCAAACGTCGACCACGAAGATCTACGATAAATCCAAAACAGCGCAAAAAATCCGCCCCCAATACAGCGCAAGGAACATCGGCAATACAAAAATTTTAGTGGAGAGGTCGCCGGAAACCAAGATCCATTACCCTGAAAGATTCGCCATAAGTGTCAATAGGGCTGTCATTCGCGGCAAATAATTTCATCCTAGTCGGTTCCCCCCTTATACGAGAATCCGCTGGAATGATCGGAATATCCGCTCCTGTATCTACCAAAAAACAGTTCCATCTCTGCGATCCCTGACATGAAGACGGCAAGACCCTTGCCCGCCACCCCCCCCCCCCCCGGTCGAACTTTCAACACAGGGGGGCGCAGCTAGTTTTTTGCGTTCCACCTCTCCCACTCTAAGCAACCCTTACGGCAAGAAAGGGGATTGTGTGGAAACTTCTTGTGCGCATAGCAGAACCTGGGAGTCGACTCACCCGCATGTTTAACAGGCGGACCATCTCGAGAAACCGATCTCCCACGCACACCGGACCCCTTTTCCAGTGCTTGAACGCGCGTGGACAGCGTCCTCAAATCCGAAATGACACGACGCAATTAAAGTTGCAATGAAGACCTGGAGGTTTCACGGGACTGACCCAACTGATCGTCAACTTTTGCATCACATGCAACCGGAATATTCCGAAACGATGCTGGATCCTGAACTCACCCCAATGGAGCCGTGGAAGCAGCAAATATCTGCGAAGTGGCCGGAGTTGCGAAATTCGAGTCGGCCATCTTATCCGCCGCCTCGGCCAATCCGTCGAGATCCGTAGCACACGTGGCTGCAAGCACAGTTCGATGAAATTGCGGAAGTTGTTCAAGGAACAAAGATGCTTAAATTTTCTTGTCGAAACGATCAGCGTTGAGACTGCGAAGTCTAGAAAGAATTAACGACGGTTTTCCATCGTTGATAACTTGCCCCTTCATAAGTTGTCTCAACGTAACCTCTGGAGACACAGCAAAAGTCTTTATTAACCGATCCTCGACGCTTTGATATATATCAGCGAGAGAAGGACTCTCCGACATTATATCCCGTACGCAACTCAGAACATCGACATCTAGCACAGCCAAAACGCAATCAGCCTTCGTGTGCTCTGCAACAATGCGAGCATTGCGGAAACTCACCTCAGCCTGCAAAAACCACAAAGCAGGGTCATCACGGAAAAAATTCGGGATCTTGGGTATCCTATAAAAATCGACATGCGGCGTATCAGCCGCGGGAGCCGCAACCCCGCTGGAACCGCTGGCACCGCTGCACAGTGGGCTGAATCGTCGAAAAGGTGGCCATTAATTCAGTTTTAATGCCAATGTACTAAATAAATGTTTTTTAGGGTTTTTCAGGTTGCTAATGAAGAATTTGATACTCAAGTTGAAAAAAAAAACAAAATGGCTGACCAAAAATAAAGGCTCCTTTAAAAAAATATTGATTTTTTTTCCTTCGTTGTTTTTTTGGTTTTACTTGAAATTACTTTTTATGAATCTGATAGCAGCATTTGGAAAAATGAAAAGATACTTTTTGAAGTGCGGAAAATTTTTTCGATAGCTTGAAACGATTTGTGAAACTGCATTTTTTTACGGTTTTCAATCGATCGATTATGTTACTTAAAAAACAAGCGTTTTGGAAATCTGAAATATTTACCAAAAATAGCAACTGTTTCTCGGTGAATTTCTGAAAATTTGTATAAAATTAGAAAATATCATATTTCATGAGGTAACGGATCGTAAAACATACATGTACGAATTTGATATTTTTATCAAAATAAGCAGCCATATTTTTAGGAATCGAATACATATTTGAAAATTGAATTCAATTGATAGGTATTGAGAAAAACATCAAAAATAATAAAGTTTAAGTCTTAAAGAATATTTTATTTTTATTTTAAAAATAATCAATTATAATAAATACAGTTTTGATTTTTTCAAACGTATCATTCTGTTCCATCGTCGGAATCTTCACTACAACTAGAATCTGAAACGTCACTTTCATCATCAGAATCATTCGCAAAACTCTTCGTTGATAAAAAAAGTTGAATCGCTTCCGGAGACAAACTTTTGCTTGGTTTTGGGTGGTTCTTTCCTTGGCTAGAAATATATGGATCTGAAGTCAACAAAAGGCGATTGAAAACATCTTCTATAGTCGCTTTTCGCGAACATTTTCGAGAATAATTTTCGCAAAACTTTTTTATATCCTTATTCCTTGCCTCCTGCGCTTCTTCGGACATCTGACCTATTGGTAATGGAGCGTAGTCTATGATTTCATGTCCGTGAATGAGAATTTTATGTACTGCTGTCGGCATGCAGTACCATGGGTACAGCTCCACAAACCGTTTTGCCGTTTCCAGACAGTACATTCTAAAAGCTTGAACGTTGATCGCGAACCCACTAGACATGGCTTGCAAAATCGCGTGACATTTTTTGAGTAAATCAATGTCAACCCCCAAAATTTCAGATGACTTTTCAAAGTTTTCGAAAACTCGCCTCGCTGTATTTCCGTCGTTGCTACTACCGAATCCTACTGTCGGGCGGTCTACATTCAAATGCAAAACTTTTTTGAATTCTGCTTGAATGCCGTGCTTCCTTTCTTTCACAGCATTTTTTTCTTCGTTTGTTCGGGCCTGCCATTTCCTCATATCTAACTTGTATCCTACATGTAGGAAGCATTCAAAAAAACGAATCCACGCATGAAGACTCGACAATCCGAACTCGAGTTGATTAATATCAATTTTTTTAGATGCCATCAGTTCGATGTTGTTGAACTCTTTTGATGTGCTTTTGCACAAGTAACATCGAAGAGTAGAGCTTGTCTCTGCTACCGCGTTACAAACTTTTTGATCGATCATTGTAAAATGTAGGGAATATGTGACTGTTACATTATAAATGTTTGAATGAAAAGGTTGAAGGTCATGAATTTGACTTGAAATGTATTTTTTCTCGTCAAGTGTCGTCAAGTGTAGACTCAACCGTTTCCTTCAGAAACTGGAGCCTTATCGGGCGACAATAACGCGGAGAAGATGGCCTTGGATTCTTCCAGAGAATAATTTCTTTTTGCGAACTATCATCAAACCCAACAATTTGCAGTGGAACTAATGACGTTAAAAAAATTTGAGCATCAGAACTCGTTTCATTCTCAAATCCTTGTTTATACTCACTTTGCCCCGAGCTCCCATCACAACCCCATTTACATATCATCTGAATATTTTTAATAACTGACGAATTAATAGAGTTAAGAACTTCGGTTTGAGTGAGTAGGATTCTTTTGCAAGTGTGATCAAGTAAACTTTGCAGCGATACCTCTGCTGACGTTTCTGATACTATTATGTCATCAGGATAGCACCGTTTTTTAGCTTCAACAACCATCTCATAAGAGGGATATGCCCGAAAGTTTTTACTCTTTAAAGATTGACGAAGTTCTTTGTACTGTTGTTTCGTCAGTTTCAAATGCACAAAATCTACCAAAGCTTCATCGCCAAACATCTCAGATTGACCGGAGTTAGCAACTGAAGTGTAGGCTTTTCTATACTTGCTTGCCCTACGAGGCGAAGTGGTTGTAACATCTTGCAAAATCTTTGCAGCATCTGTGGCTCCTGACGAAGGTAGGCTCATTCGAGTTGCGTAAGCCAGCTCCTGCGCATCATAGGGATTGCGTAAACACGCAGTCCTCCTCTTTTTTGTTCTTTCACTCGCGCTCTCGAAATCGATTACAGTACCACTTGGCTTGCCTTTTGCGTTTGGTGCAGACGTTTTTTCGTTTTGTCCAGTAGTGTTCTATAAAATTCAATATAAATTTCTTAGTAGTATATATTTTTTTATTATTTTAATTTTAAAAAGTCTAATAAACAAAATGAAATCGAATAGTCTCGTGAACCTACCCCAACCGCCCGTTTCGAAGACACACCCCTGATAGAGCGTTAAAAATCTACTAACCGTGATCATTGCTGAAGATTCCAGCCACTCTTTGTTGCTTTTGACAAAAAGGTCAGCCTTCCTGAATGCTTTGTCCCATTTCTTTTTCATCGTGCACAGCATTTTCTTTAAGCTGATTTTGTCGATCTGTGATATGGTTACAGGGCCACCATTAGACGTAGCTAAACCTTCCTCAAGGCCATTGATCTGGTTGTCCAGAGTCAAATGAAGCTTGTTTTTCAGAATTTCGAAAATCTGCAGCCGGGTGCACACCAACGAGTTAGTGCCTGAATCTGAAACACGATCAGAATTTAATGAAAAACACGACAAAATAAAAAACAAATCAGTAAATAAAAAAAAAAAAGTAAATATCACCTATTCTCGAAAATATACAGTATGATTTGAAAATTTTAGCAAAGTAAAGAAAAAAAAATGTGTTTTACTTTCATACTTTTGCCATAAAAATTTGCAAAAAAGCCCAGAAACTACTCAAAAACATTTTTTCAGCAGTATAAAATAATTCGATTGCTCAAAGAAAGCAAAAAAAGTAATATCAAATGTATTTAAAAAATATTTTTGACTTACTAAGAAAGCATTCAAATTATAGAAATATTATTGTGCCGTAAACTGAAATTTGTTGCCACATAACGGTTTTCATAAGAATCTTGCTTTTTTCTCGGAAGAATTTTTGAAGGAACACTCGGTATATGAAATGGGCAGACCAAACCTATTCGATCTATGCCCGCTACAGCTACGTGGGTGGTTGCGGGACTAGGTTAAGGTGACCAAAAAACGAAAACAAAGCAGAATCGCAGATGTTCGCAGCTAAAGTTAATTGAATGTCATTCGAGATAGTATGACCTATCAAATAAAAGTCATTTCAAGATGCGGTCTGGTAAGATAAAAAATATAGGCCTATTATATTGCAAAGCAATATATTTTTAGAATCGCTTGAAGAGCCTTGATTATTTAAACAAAACATGAGATAAGATGTCTAGACGATTGTAAAATTTGTACCTAAAAAAGTCTACATACATTCAGGGTCACTATCCATCGCAGGGATTTGGAAACCAACACTCGCGACAAAAGCAATCCACTCCTTTCACTAGTATGATAATAGACCGTGCCAGGTACGAGGGGGGACCCAAAAGTAACGGGAATTGTGTTACAACTTTTTTATTGACAAATTTTTCCACACACAATTTTTATCACCTTCAAAGTAACCCCCATTGACTGTAATACACTTGTTCAATCTTTTTTTCCAGTGTTCAAAACAGTTCTGAAATTCATTTTTTTCAATGTTTTTTAAACCTTCCAGCGATTTTTGTTTCACCTCTTCTACAGTCCCAAAACGTTTTCCTTTCATGTCCCTTTTGAGTCTAGGGAACAAAAAAAAGTCACAGGGGGCAAGGTCCGGTGAATAGGGGGGGTGAACAATCGGTGTCATGCCGTTTTTGGTCAAAAATTTCTTCACGGACAGCGCTGTGTGGGCAGGTGCATTGTCGTGGTGGAAGAACCAATCTCCTGTGCGCCAAAGATCCGCTCTTTTCTTCCGGATGTTCTCCCTCAACCTTTTCAAAACCTCCAAGTAGAAGTGTTGGTTGACCGTTTGGCCTGGAGGAACAAATTCTGCGTGCACAATACCTCTGCAATCGAAGAAACAAATGAGCAATGTCTTGATGTTGGACTTCACTTGGCGTGCCTTTTTTGGACGAGGCGAGAGAGGTGTCTTCCATTAGCTTGATTGCTGATTTGTTTCGGGGTCGTAGCCATAGCACCATGATTCATCGCCAGTTATAACCTTGAGAAAAAAATCTGGGTCTTCATCCAACTGATTTTGCAGCTCAAGACAGGCCTGAAGTCGACGCTCCTTTTGATCGTCGGAGAGAAGGCGAGGAACAAATTTGGCTGCAATCCTCTTCATGCTCAAATCTTCAGTTAAAATCTTCTGAATTGAACTCCATGACAATCCAGACATCTCACAAAGTTGATCCATGGTTCGGCGACGGTCTTCATGAACAAGAGTGTTGATTTTTTCAATGTTTTCGTCCGTTCTTGAAGTCGAGGGGCTCCCAGAACGAGGTTGGTCTTCTATTGACATCTCTCCATTCTTGAAACGCGAAAAACAGTCGTACACACGCGTTTTACTCAAAGCATTATCCCCATAAGCTGTTTTTAGCATCACAAGGGTTTCCGCGGGTGTTTTTCCTAACAAAAAACAAAATTTTACAGCCGCGCATTGCTCTCCGCACTCAGCCATTTCACGTTTTCGCCGAAACGGAAAAAGTCGTTTCACTATAAAAATTCTTACGGACGAACGGATGCACTCACAGCAAATGAACTTTGCACACTGACTTGGGAGAGTAGCAGCTTGGAAGAGAACCAGTGGAGAACCCGATCCCCCCCTCCGCGGTCCCCCCACCACCTAATTCCCGTTACTTTTGGGTCCCCCCTCGTATATTGTGCTCACGGCTCGCGCGAGCATATACTGGATGCTACAGCGCGCCAGGGCGAACGCTGAAGCACCTAACCCCTTACAATTTCACCCCACGTATACTTTACCAACATATATAACGGGTGTCAACCAAAAACGATAAAATTTTTTTTTCATTTTTTGGCCACCTTTTTGACGATTCAGCCCACTGTGCGCTGGCAGCCAATTACATCTCCAACTGCGCAATGCGCTCTCTCTGAGCCACAGCCTTATCTGCCAGAGCTTTCAACTCTGCCGGCTGGTCCGTCATAGCTAGGCCGTAAAATCCCGGTAATTCCAAAACAATCCGTACCCATAAACAGAATCGCGAAACAAAAACGTTCGAACTACTGAAACCAACAAGATGGAGAAAAAAAATCAAAGTACCGAGAAAACCCACCGTGCACTCAAAAATGCGAATGACTTGCACGAAACTCCCCAAACAAAAGCCTGCGAAAATCCGGAAAACTAATTACTCCAATCTGCGAAAAATTCGCAACAATCCGCAAAAATCGCAAAAAAATTCGCGACAATCCGCAAAAAATTGCGAAAAATTCGCAAAAAAAGTTTGTGGCAATCCGCAAAAATTCGCGAAAAAATTTCGCGACAAAACAAATTGCCTCAATACACGGAATCTTGAAATAACAACGATCAAATCGTAACAGAATATTGACTTATAGTTGGAAGTGAATTTCCATCAAAAAAAAAAGTCCGAAATAACTTTCTCAACAATCACGCTTAATAAATGATTCGCCGCGCACGAATCAAAACTACTCGCATCGAAAAATAACTAATCCAGGAAAAACACACTCGTTCCGGAAAATACTATCAATTGTAACTAAAGCCAGAAATGAATCCCGCAGTAAAGACAAAAAAGAACAACAACGGAAAAACCTTCAAAACAAAACAAGTACACACGTCCAAAATACCCGAAACAAAATGATCGGAAATAAGCTGTGTCAACGCGATAAGATAAAAAGATGAACGAAAATGAAATTAAAAATTTAACGCCACCGAACGAAAAGAAAAATTCCGAAAATATCACGAAAAATCGCGCGCGCGATACTTAGCTCGAAAACGAACGCAGCGAGCTCGGAGAGGAGGTCCACGAAGAAATTGAAGCCTGACGAAGGAGATGACTTGAAGGTCTACGAAGACGTATTCGCGTCGGATGTAGGGGACAACCTGAAGGTCTACGAAGACGACTTGGAGTCCAATGAAAAACGTCAGTACGTCCAGGTCGACAGCGGCGCTCAACATCCCCCGGAGGAGAAGCAAGCCGTAGAAACGAAGAATTTAACTTCCAAGCTGGCCAAAATCGCGGCGAATTGTGTGGCAAATGGACGTTGCAACAAACGTTGCCCAGTAAAGAGTGCACTTGCAAGTCGCGTGCGTAACTCGAATGCCCAACTCAAATAGCGGAAGCATCCAATACCCATCAAGGGATGTCCAATAGGTTGACCTCCAAAACCAGGGGCTTCTTAAGCATAAACCAATGTCGCCCGGCGTGCCAGTGACGACAGGGAATTTGCAAACGGCCACGTTGCCCGGCGCGCCATTAACAACGTGGACCAAAACTTCACCAACAACGATGAAAAATCCGTAAAAACTGTATAACTATTTCGGGTCGGGGTCACTAATTATGTGGGTTCGTGTTAATGTATTGAGGCACCCACATTATACTTATCAAGTATTTTAATGATTGAACAACTCAGTGGCCGTGTAGCAGTTACGGCCACCGTTACAAATCAGTCAGTTTCTAATCTAACACTCCAAGTCAATCCTGGGAAGGAGTGCGAGAGTCGCACTCCTCCATAACTCCCCGAGTCGGCGCAAATGCCACCTGGAGCGCGGTATCAAAATGCGACCCACACTATACTTACTTGCTACCTTACGTTTTACCTATTGTAAAACGTAATTTATAAGTGTTGTATAATAATCGTTTTTTACCTATAAAAGGGATCACAGTGTCTTTTTTTGTTTTTAATCTGCCTCTATAAAATTTGGTACCTCGCAGATAAAGCATCGTTCACTAACATCTATCTTGGCAACTTTTTCCTGTATTGAAGTTGGGTCAATAAAAATTGTTTGTTTATCTAAGACTTCATAAATGTGGTTTACCTCCACATCAACAATTGATAATCGGTTAACCTTAAATTTTTCTACTTTAAAATAACACAAATCATCTCTTTGAATAATTTTCAAAATTTGAAAAAAATTACCATTCTTCAATTTGATAGTCAAGTCATTGAATTGACATTCTTCATTTTTGTATGACGCTGTCGTTAAAATCCAACCACTGTATTCAATCATATCGTAATTTTTTGTGGAACTCTTTTTTTCAGAAAATTTAACTACACTTATGTATTCGACTTTATCACTTCTTTCATTCAAAGACTTCCCAAAAATGTTATAACAATAATCTGTAGCCACTTGTGGCAGATCGTTCATCGGATGTGATTTGAAAATTAATGTGCTCAAATATTTTCTTGCTACTTGATTTTCAATGCTTTTTGATCCATTTATAAACTGAACTAAATCGTGATTTTTTGCTTCGAATGGTAACGTCGATGTTGCGCATGGCGGCCCGGTTTGACGAATTGACTCAGCTAAATGTTCGACTAAATGTACATTAAATTTCATAGCAACTTCCCCATAATATTCTTCATACCTTGTCACAAACGTCATTAATTGAATTTCACTTTCATCGATTTCTTCTCGCGTAATTTTTGTTTTTGAAACTGTAAATGTTGCATTCACGAGCAAAGCATGATGCTTCAATATATATTCTGGTAAAATATCCAAGCAGATAGGCAGACTGTTAAACAAGAGCCAATTTCTCCAATCTTTGATTTTGTATAGTGTCAAGTTGCTCAACAACAATGGCTTTCTATGCAATTCTCTGATCGGTCTTATTTGTGATAAACGTTCGTTTATGAGTCGGAACAGATATTTATTTGTGTTGGAAAAAAAAGTGCATGACCATATGGAAAATTCGAAATTGCAAATACCGAGGTAAGTGGTGTGAGCAATATCGTACGGGAAACCCCAAACCATATCAAAATATTCCAACGACATCAATGCACTAGGCCTTTTAACACCTCGCGACTTTACTGTTGAGTTTGTCTGTTTCGTTACATTCACGTCTATCAAGTGAGATTCATGGGTACGTAATTCGCAATCGTCTTTGTACGTCAGATATCGCACTGCCCTGCCCACTGTTTTTCCCTTATTATAACAAAAATTAGAACCGAAGAACCCTCCGCATCTTATACGATTTTGAACTAAAGCTCTAGCAATCCTGACTAAAGAAACACCGCCAAGTGCGAATTTCAAAATTATCTTTTCTCCAGGATTCGGAATTACAAAACTTACTTCTTCATCATTCAAACGATGCAATTGGCTCACAAAAGTTTTCATGAATAAATTCATCAAGTCGTGATTTGGTTCATGAGATACGATCATTACTCCACCCAGCATAATGTTCCTGCATCTCAATCTGTAATCTAAATAATTTATCATGACCTGCATGGGCCACATACTTAGAGCTGCTGAAAATTTGCAGTCCATCGGTATTCATATTTAGAGTGAATATATTTTCATTCTCTTTGTAAATCAATTGCTGGAGCATTTTTCCATCGTTAATATCACGGATACATTCGTCGTTTTTGTTTTTTCTGTTCTCAAATGACTTTAATAATGATAATTTCACAATATCTCGTTTCAAAAGTAACTCAAATTGATATATCAAGTCAATTTCAATGAAGAAATTCGGACACGAGGAACTTATGTCATTCCATATCTTACAATCTTTACACATCAGACGAGACTTTGGAACGTTACAATTTTCAATAGTCTTCAATGATTTGAAACAGTTCGAACAATTAAAGTGTAGATTCATTTTATCGTTGGGAACGTTTAAAATTTTGTCCAAAGTGTTGTCCGTCACTTTCATACACTTTAAGGTTGGTCCAGCGCAAATTTAAATAATTCAATGAGTTCTGTGCGTCCCTCGTTAGTTATTTAAAACTTCGTGGTATAGGCTAATACCATGTGGAGGACATTATCGACAGTTAAATTAGATTGCTGAAACATGATCCTCGACGTCTGTGGATTTATATCACTTTTAGTTTTTCCTATTGAACTTGCGTTCCCGGCCTTTTCTGCATTGTTATTGTCAGAATTTAAGTTTGAAAGAAGAGTCGGATTATATCTGGACCTAAAATGGATTTTTCATATGAATTGGACGATTTCTGCATTAAATCACAAGTCATTATGCTACAAAAAAATTTCACATACGATTGTGGATGTTCGTCAGGTTTGATTGTTCCATCAATAGCAGTACCAATTGTTTTGAATTTATTTTTTTGGCATATTTCTGTCTCATCGAATGATGATTGCCTTATATTCTGAAAGAAATATCAAAATTAATTCTTTTAATTCTATAAATCGTTCAAACGATGCAAAATATTCTCGTTGAACTACAATTTCTGTGAATTGTTTTTTATAAAAACAATTTCCAAAATTAAGAGCTGTGAACATCAATTAACCAAAACTTTTTTTATTGATGTGTGACTAAATCATTTGTTTCAGATAGAACCACTTGGAAAATATTCAAAACTATACCAGGTAATAACCTTGATCCTTTGAAAACCTCACAGAATAATATTAATTCGTTTTATTTGTTTCAATTTACAGTACTTACACCTTCTTGTTAAACTAACTCGGCGATTCCCGACAGGTCGGGAAACGCCAGGAAATAAGGCGCGGAATATTTTCAATTATCACACAAGACTTGTGCAAGATTCTGGTCCAAGATTCTTGATGAAGGCTTGGGCAAATCTATTTTCCATAATTGAGTAAGTCTGGCTCAAGATTCTGGAAATATATTTGTCATATCCTGATCAAGTCGTCGCCAAGACTTCCATCTGAACCTTAGTTAACATCTCAAGTCTTGCTCAAGCACAAATCAAGAATCTTGATTCAAAAATCTTAAGTTCATCTTGATGTCAAGATTTAGTTTTATGGGTATATTCCATTCTGAGTATGAATTTTGCAATTCATATAATATTTCATTGCTTTCTGTAATTTTAGTTCGATGAGTGCATGTCTATCATGTAATTTCAATTTAGAAAATAAGGTAAATGTGTACTGAAGCCGATTCTGTAAAAATGAGGTTTTTTAAAATTTTTTTTCAACGGTGTATTTTACCGTAAACTTAAAAAATAAGTTTCCAGAAATGCCAAAAATCGATTATTTATTTATTTAGTCACTTTTGGGTTTCTAAAGCGAACATTTAAAAAAAAACTAAAATGAAACCTTTTTTTTTTCTTTTTTTTTTCTCAAGCAAGATTCCTTGAGTTAAATTTTTTTTTAGAATGTCCGCTTTAGAAACCCAAAAGTGACTAAACTAAATTTTTTTTTACACAAGTAGACATTTACCAGAAATTGTAAATAATAATAATGATATTTGCATAAAATTTAACTTTTCCAGTGTTTAAACTGTTATAATAATTAAAACAGTTTAAACACTGGAAAAGTTACAATGCAACATAAAATTTCCTAAAATTTTAGTATCGTTCCTAATAAAATATTCAGTCATTACTCAGTAATTGTTTTTATCATTTCTGCAGCATGAAGATTAATTATCGTCAATAATCAAAATAAAAGTGATTGATAATACTTATTAGTCAATGAGACCAATTACATGTAAATTTAGTAAGAATAACATCTCGACTACGGAAAATACAGGGTGTACCAAACTCATCGCGCCAAAAAGAAACCTAATAGTTCTTATTCAATTACAAGTCAAAAAGTCCTATACCACTTTTTATAAAACTCTAAATTTAAAAAGTTATTCAAGCCTAAAATTTAAACAATAAATGCGCTCTCACGACAAGTGGAGGTAGATTTAACGAACCAAATTTTTTCCAAATTTTCTTCATATTTTTCTGAGTCAAAAAGTCCTTTGCCACTTTTCACAAAACTCAGAATCAAAAAAAAAAAATTGAACATGAAATCTAAGAAATGTGATTTGTTGAAACTTGTGACCTGAATATCTTTTTTGATTTTGAGTATTATGAAAAATGGCATAGGACTTTTTTACTCGGAAAAATGTGAAGAAAATTTGGAAAAAGTTTGGGTCGTTAAATCTGCCCCCACTTGTCGTGAGAAAGCATTTATTGTTTAAATTTTCGGCTTGAATAACTTTTTAAATTTCGAGTTTTATAAAAAGTGGTAGAGGACTTTTGGACTTGTAATTGAATGAGGAATATTTGGTTTCTTTTTGGCGCGGGGAGTTTGGTACACCCTGTATACTTGAGTGGAAATTGAATCTCACATCGTAAAATGCGCTTGCATTACAGAAAAAATATATTTTATGTTGCATTAGGAAATTACACATCTACACACGGATTCTCATCAATTGTTGGTAACGCATAAAAGTCACCTTTTGACGAAAGGTCCCTCAGACAAAGATTTTCTTGACCGTCAAGGGACTACCTGAGTGTAAAGAATGGGACTGTGCTTGAATAGATCATTCAAAACGGGATACGAGATGATCACCAAAAATCGGTTTCGTTTAGTTTTCTCACCTGAATTTTACATGCAGGTTATTATTGTCCGATTTTTTTGGAGATGAAATCCCTAAACGGAGCTTCCACTCAAAAGTCTGTATCCGATTCTTGCGTGCAAAGGTTTTATCCGGATCTTTTGCACTAAACTTAAATTAATGGGGTTTTCTGAAAGGAGATTAGCCCTTCCGAGTTTTGTATTGAGCCGCTCAATTATGAATGTAATCTTGAAATTTACATTGAAATTAGAGAGTTTTATAATTCACACAGTAATCACTCGTGTGTATGAAACTATTTAACACAAATTCAAGATTTTCAATCAGTCTATGCGATACATTTGCTAATAAATACATAAACTATGAAAATAAAATAATTTACATTTCACATAAGTGAAACCGAAACTTTCCCTACTTGAGTGATTCTATCTGAAAGTTGTTCATCATTCCAAATGAGAACAGATAAAATCAAAGATTTAGGATTTGGCGACCACTGTCTCAAAATGCTTTGCCGAATAAAAATGCTATTCCATTCAGCGAAATAGCTAAATGCTATTCCGCAAAGCATTCAGGCACAGAGGTTTCCGAATTCTAAATTTTTTATTTTTTTTTTTTTCTCTCTTCTAAAGTAATGCAGTATTTCCTTATCCTTCATTATTATTGAAATTTTCATTGATTTTTACATACTTCAAATCCCAACATTGTTCGCTTTTTGTGGCTTTGGTTTTCTTGTATTTCATGCGGGCGTGGATTTTCATCCTTTCCGTTCAATGGATTAATAATGATTTGTTGATCATCCATTACGAAGCGCAATGCATCAATTGTAAAAAAAGTCGTTTAAGTGTAAAGAGATTTCTTTACAATTTTTTTCTTCCCACTCGCGTAAATCACACACGTTGCACCACAATTAAACGAACTAGAATCCCGCGAGAACTATGTTATTTATTTTTAAAAAAGCCATGTCTCTACACGGAGAAAAAAAAATGGAGACTGGCAGCACGAGCCGCGGTTCTAACATTCAGGGCTACTTTACAGCTCTTTGGCTTAGACCGTGGCTAGACATAGAATCTTATGCCGGGCTGTGCCAGAGTTTATGCAGCGCGTGATCCCTCTCCACTTTCGGGCTCAGGGACGACTCTTTCGCTCGCGGGAGCTCGCCTCGGAAATATATTTAATTTAATGTATGGAAACGTTTGTCGCTGATTTTTTTTCCGGCAATGTTGAGAAAACATTGTTTTAAACAACCGTCCACAGTTGTTACTAATTAATACATAATTATCTTTCATAACATGATTATTTCAATATTATTCAAATATTATTCTTATTTATCGATTGTTAAAACTATCATCGAAAATAATGAGTTATAGGAATAAATTAAATGTTATAAAAAACAAATATAAATAAAAATGATAAACAGAATAATTTATTGTATATGAAATAATTCTATATAATTAATTCGATATATAAAAAAAAGTTGAATACAGAGTCGTCCCTGAGCCCGAAATTGGAGAGGGATCACGCGTGGCATAAACTCTGGCACAGCCCGGCATAAGACTCTATGCCAAGCTTCTATGCCAAGCCACGGTCTAAGCTACAGAGCTGTAGAGTAGCCCTCAGTGGCTGCCAAAAACTTACTCGCCACTGCTTGCCACTGCTCGCCACGCATGTCAGCACCACGATCCGCGCTGCCCGTCTTCATTTTTTTTCTCCGTGTAGCCAGCTTCAGCCAGCTTAAGTTAGTAGTAGCGAGTAAGAAATACGCGACAGATTTGCTGCCAATTTTGCAATATGATAGAGAATATTGCAAAAAACTGTATTGCGAAGTTTCAAGTCACTCCACTACTCCAAACATGAGATATGGATAGTGCCAATTTACATATGCTCTTATGGGACTGATGACATTTTGTTAAATAAAATACAAACTAACCGACAGAAAATTCTGAAACCTTGCAGAATAATGATTTACTATACATTCTTCAAGATTGTAAAATTTGAAAGTAATTGTCTACTGCTTTATAAACGAGAAATATTTTCTTATGTTACATCAACGCTTTTCATGATGCTCGAAACAGCTCGAGAGTAGATTTGGCAACATTGCCCCCTACCATCTGACGAGTGCGGGGGGTGGTGTGTGTGTTGCAGCGTGTGTGCGCGGGATTGTCAAACATTGTCATGCATCTACCATGGTCGTCATGCATTGTCAAATGTGAAAGTGGCGAAGTCGAAGTGTCAAATGAGAAACCGAAAAAGGAAAATAAACTCATTCTTAGACATTCGTACATGAAATTTATGCACACGAGTAATGAAACTTGTATAATTCTCCCCGGAAAAAGTCAAGGCCCTTTATATTATTGACGCAAAGTAGTGGGAGCAGAAATTTCTGCTTTAGAATAGAATGAGTTTTTCTTGGTGCAAAAGTTTACAGGTATTTTCAGGTGTTCTTTTTCAGCAGGCTATAGCCTGCTGAAAAAACTTCTTTCAAGGTTGATGCATTTTCCTTCTCGAAAATATAGAATGCATCTTATTCTGCTTTGACCTGGCTCGATATTATTGTACAGTTTTAGTATCAGAAGTTTCATAGATAGTGTATCGAAAAAATGAAGTTTAACTATGAAAAAAGGAAATTCCAATTGTGGAATGCAAAAAAAATTACTGCAAACGGCAAAAACTTTCTAAAGAAGGCAAACATTCCATATAACCTAACAAACAAAACACTCATAAAACTTATCGTATTGTTATTTTTTTTTTTTCCATTTGTTGGCATTCAAAAGTATATTTTGTTTCCCAAAAACTATCTTATCCAGTAACTTAAAACATACATATAATTTTTTACTTGCATGAATGTTGCCAAAATTTGTAGTGGAAAAATTCTTTTCTGAGTTTTTACTTGACTACTGTGTACATTCTTGTAAACCATTATTTGTTTTTGTCCCTCCTAAATTTACATTAAAAAATTTTTTGAGAAATATAAATGAAGTGTTCGAGTGTCGAAATTTCAGTTTCTGATTTTTCATAAATTTGTTTACAGTAATTAATAATTTTTGTTTACCAAAAAGCAGCTTACTCTATAAAAAAAAGACAAACCTTTTTTTTGTAACTTTATTTTTTTGGAAAATCCTGTATTTTAATTGTTACCAACTTTAAATAAAAACTATTCTGGAAAATAAAAAAAGGTATAGAGTGTTGACGTTTCAATTTTTGATTTTGGAAAAATGATAATTCTTATTTATGTGATTGGAATTAAATTGTTTTAACTATCAGTTGTAGGCAAATATATTTAACAATTTTTAAATCAAAAGTGGAATAAAATGTATAACGTTCGCATAGTTTTTCTTAATTAAAAAAAGACCACAACATAGTTTTTTATCAATAAGCATTGCAACTACTGCACAAAACGTTTTCTTCTATTCTGAATCATATTTGTTGATTGGCGTTTTTTCGAACCCCGACAATTTTCTTTGTCAATAACAGCACCCCCATGAGATATGTCTCTGTTCATATCATAGGTTGCATCTCTTTTTGACTCATACAGTAAAATGTGTGGGGTATTCCATTCTGGCAAATTATTCAAAGGTTCCGTTGTTTCCTTTGAAATAAGTGTATCGTTAAATTTTATCCATTCATTTTTGGAATTTTTCGCCACAGTATAATAGTGTCCTCTATCTTGTGAGCGTCCGGCATGGATAATAGCTGCGTACAGAGCGTAAGACTGGACTACAACGCCGGAAGGAACAGAGACAGGAATTTCCAGTGTTGGGTTGCAAAAGAGAGTGTTTCGCAATTTTATTCTGTCCCCATTTTTGAAGTCGAAACTAAAACGTTGTTTCACTGAGAGCCGTAGGATGTGTGGAGCACGAATGATGTTGACAAGTCTGTAGGCATCACGACTTTCTTGGCAGGCGTGGCAGAAATATTTATTGTCGATAGTTATTTTTTCAGGTAACAAAAAATTGTTCAACATACTCAAAATACTGCATTCGTCATCAGTATCGTCAGAACTGAATGAAAGTGCAATATCAAAAAACCTTTCTGTTGGTTTTGTTTCATATTCGCACTCCAAACAGTGGTATGTTATTTCGAACAAGCCTGAAAAAAATGTCCGAAGGAGCTTGCCATTGACTCATGTTCCCTGAAAATCATTGTTCCATATTCAGAAAAAAATATAGCTGAACACTATTTGTAAGAAAATTTTATTTGTACTGATGAAAAAAATTGGGTTTTTATTAGGATTGTCAATCACGAACTCAAATGGAAATATAAAAGGTATTTTGGACTCCGAACTGGAAATCTAAGTTAAACTGCTTTATTTAATCAAGTATAATGCACATTATTTCTTATATTTTAAAGCACAATGTATGGTTATGAATATCTATTACTTTCATATTAAAAATATTATAGCCATTTTTTGTAATATATAAATTGATATTTTAAAAAGTGTTGATTCTAATTATATATTTTTATGCAACGCAGGGTCAAAAAGTGTACTTTTTTACCCTTTGTTGTATAAAATATAGTACGTACCTTGGACAAAAATTTTTCATTTACGAGTTTGATTTTAAACCTCGGCTTCGCCTCGGTCTACAAGCTTCACACTCGTGAATGAAAAATTTATGTTCTAGATACGTAATATACTATTTGTGGTCTTGATAATGATAATTATTTAAAGGTGCATGCTGCAAAAATAGAAAATTTTCTTATTTAAATCAATAGAATAGGGAACACTTTCCCAAGTAATTTTTATCCTTATAAAAACCTTATTATAATCTGAAATTTCTCATAAAAATTTATTTGATAAAATCTCATGAAAATAAAACCTTATAAAATTTTTTCAATCAATTCTTTTTAAGCAATTTCAGTATTTTATAAGGTTTGGATTAAAATTACAAGGGTTAACATTACAGGTTTCCTTAAAATTAACAACATAAATTTGCAAAAAATTGAGGGGAAATTTAATAGGATTTCATATAAAATATATATGGAAATTGTGTTTACAAATTTGCTAACTTATCCTTGATCAAAATTCGTGCAAATAGGTTTGTATTAAATTACCACAAAATTAAAAATTTTTTCTATTGAATCGAATTAGGAAAATCTAGTTGCAATAAAGTAACATTGAAATCTTTACTGATATATTTTATAAGCTTAGTAAAACTTATTGATTATTGATAATTATTTGTTATTATGTATCGTATGGTTTGTAGTAACGTATTAAATTTTTTACATTATTTTATATAATACATTGCATTATTTAGTGTTATAGATAAGTGCTTGTTTAATAGAAAGTCTTTTGGTTTTCCAAAAAATTAACTTATTCGATTATTGCTAACATATCTATTAAATTTTCTATAAACCCATGTAGTTGTATATGGCAACATTCATAAATTGAAATGTTCGTTGTACAGCATTTGGTTATAAACATCTATGTCTATGGATGTAGTAATTTTTAGCACGAAAATTTAATGTGTAAGTTAAAAAAAAAAGTACTCTGTGAAAGTTATAGCACATGTTTGGAACAGGGCTTTATGTCATGTTCAAAAGTTCAGAAGTTGTATGTTATTATCATAATTACAAGCAGCAGTTATAACATAAACTGATAGTTCCCGTATCATCCGCGAACAAATATAAGATAAAACTATGATGAAAAAATGTAGTAACATTATAACACACTTCAAAAACATTCTTGCACTATATAAAATAAAATTTACACACGCGAATACCGATCATAGCCATTTTTAAACGACGAAAGTGAACTTGAGGCAATTACTTCTTCAGGCAAAGCGTTCCACGTAGAGACTACCCGGTTGGATAGGAAGTGCTGCCTCTGCGTCGTCCGTGATCTTGTAGTTCTTAGCTTTAGCGAGTGGCCTCTAAGGGAAGGAGTGTTGGCGATGGTGAATAAATTGCACAGGGACTTAACATTGTAGTGGCCAGTAAGGATTCTAAAAGTTTCGATGTTGTCACTTCTTTTTCGTCCATCCTCAAGCGTTTGGAGGTTGAGGGCACGTAGTCGTTCATAGTAGTGAAGATGATTCAGTTGTTTAGACATATGCGTTGCTTTTCTTTGTAGTCGCTCGAGGAGGTTGATGTCCTTCGCCAAGTACGGTGACCACACTACGTTAGCATATTCAACTATAGGTCGGACGTAGGTGATATATAGTTGTCGTAACATATTTGATGATAGCATTGAAAATGCCTTGCGAATCTGGTATAGCATTCCGTTTGCTTTCTTGACTACCCTGCCTATGTGATTTCCCCATTTTAGATCGTCTGTAACAAGTAAACCAAGATCCAAGTGTGAAGGTGTTTCTAATAAGGAGACGCTTCCAAGTGTATATTGCTTGTGAGGGTTGTTCTTCCCAATATGGAGGACTCTGCACTTCTCAGCGTTTAAAGGTATCATCCATTCTTCGGACCAAGCTGCTATAGACTGAAGATCGTTCTGGAGAACATCAGCATCAGTGAGTGGGTTAGCATACAGCTTTGTATCATCAGCGAAGAAGGAGCTCGATGCTTTTATTGTTGGTACCAAGTCTGCTGTGTAGAGTACGAACAGTAATGGTCCAAGAACTGACCCTTGTGGCACACCACTTGTTACTGGTTTGGATGAGGAAAGTGTTTGTCCCACACGAACCTTAAATGTCCTATTAGATAGGTAAGATTTGATCCAATTTAACAGCTTACCATCTATACCGAGCTCATCGCGTTGGGCAGGGGTCTGGTCACTACGGGCTTTTATCTTATCCGATTGAGAGCGACATCTCTTGAGAATAAAGAACGCGAGACCAGGTGAAGAAAAGACGACTTTCAATGGCCGAGGTATGCTTTTTCTATCTACAGTTTTCCGAAAGCCAAGACGTCGGGATGTGATGATTTGGTTGAAAGTCTCAGTGGGAAGATTGACGCCTTCCAGAATCTCTTCCAGTTGAGAACGGTCATCACGCTCCCTCGCCGATGGGGATCCTGACGAACTCTCGGGTACACCAAAAAAGATCACGTTGTTCGCCCTACGTTGACGTTCTTCGACCTCACGAATATCGACGCCACTGTAGACCTGATTGTGATTAGAACTAGCGAGATTCTCCATGATTTTAGCCGTGTTTTTATCAATGTCCTTGATTTTTCTGTGTAGTGATTCACAAGATTGTTCGACTGTTGTTTGTTTAGTGCCTAACGTTGTGACATTTCTCTCACATTTCTTCAAACCCGTTGAAACTGCCTCAATATTGGTATTACACTCCGCGATATTCAATTTACACACCGAGACATCATTTTCAATCATTGTAAAACGCGACATTATTTTTTCGATATCGGTGTCGATTTTCTGCTCCAGTTTATCAAGTCGTTCAGATTGTGTTGTAACGTTCCTGTCATTTAAACCGTTCATAATTTAAATTTTCCCGCCACAACACCTGAAAATACGAAACAACTTCAAGAGTCAACGCCACCTGTTGAAAGGATCGGGCAACCGTTCAAGAAACAAATCCAGTTTTTCTTAATTAATTCGATTTATTCAGAGTATGAGTTAAAATTAAACATTTCATAATTTCAAAAAAAAAAAAAGGTCTTTTTATCGACGTAAAATTAAGCAGGATCGGTACCTGTATGCGCAGTTCTTATTTCTAAATGCTGGCTTATACTATTCACAAAAGTATCGCACATGACGAACAAAAGAAAATCGTTCTAATCTCGATTATCACAAAAAAAAATTTAAAATTGATTCTCAGAAGGTCGATGCCTTCAATGGTGAAATAGGAGATAACTGAGTTCCAAAATATTACCCAGATATAAGAAAAAGTATTTAATGTTGAATCCAAAAACAGATCTCAAAATTTATCAAAATAAATTATTATCAATCGCAAAATCCTTCAACACGGGAAAAAGAAAAAGATGTCCCTCGGAAATTCAACCTTAGTAAATTAAATTTCACACAAACTCAATGAAATATAAATTTGAACAGCACATCAAAATAAAATCACACCTTACAATTTCAAGTTTTAAAATATACGAAAAAATGACAAAATGTCAAAAAAGACAATTTATAAATACCTAAAAAAGTAGTAAAATGTCAAGAAAGACAATTCAAAAATCCCCAAAAATGTGGCCAAATGTCAAAAAAGACAATTCAAAAATCCCCAAAAATGTGACAAAATGTCAAAAAAGACAATTCAAAAATCCCACAAACATGTGACAAAATGTCAAAAAAGACAATTCAAAAATCCCCAAAAATGTGACAAAATGTCAAAGGAGACAATTCAAAAATCCCACAAACATGTGACAAAATGTCAAAAAAGACAATTCAAAAATCCCCAAAAATGTGACAAAATGTCAAAGGAGACAATTTACCAAAATCCCCAAAACATTCACAAAATGAAATACCAAAAAATACGCACATCGCATTTCAAAACATGGCGGAAAAAGTCATACGATTACTTCCGTTTAGGAATAAAATAAATAAAACCGTTCTCCAGGGTATGAGGGGCGGCCGAAATAACGTTAGGTGACCAGGTTGAACGCCCGGGGTACGGCGTGGTCTCGGGGAAAGCCAACCAGGTGCTCGAAGGTGCAGAACCACAAAAGCTCCTCCCGCATCCGGGAACGAGCAGGAAAACAGAGGTTTAGATTCCAAAACTTTGACGTGAATGCTGGAAACCGGTAGACCCAGGAAGGCGGCCGCCGACGGCTGGACGTCTTCTCCGAGGGTCACGTTATCCGAGCTCCGAAATGCATGCTATTTTTTAGCCCCGTTACAGCGACCCGCTACAATTGAGTAGAAATGGAACACCCGAGTTAGAATTGACTTTCACAGGGAACCACAAACAGCAAATAAAAAAAAAAAAAAATCTCCAGAAAATAAAGCGACGCCCCGAAATTTTCCACTCACCATGTGCTTTGCTGGACAACCGCGGGAACGAGCCAAACGAGATGCGACGTGTCTATGTACGCGTCTCTAGCCAAAATGGCCGAGAAATCACGAGAACGAGAGAACGAAAAAGAAAGAGGAAACACCACGAGCGACACCTACTTCCTTCCCCGGCCTCAACCCCAAATACTCTCCTCTACCAACAACTGCCATGTTGATTGTGACAGCGCGCGAAATACAAATCCTATCTGGATCCCGTTACATTACCCCCCCAGCTGAATTTATCTCAATTTTCAGAATAATTGCGGATAAATTAGCTATAACAATTAGAAGGGATCCAACCAAAGTGATTAAGGTGATGCCTAAAATTACTATTTACAAGAGAAGATATGTACAGAGTCATGTACAATCGGACCGGTCCATCAGTGGTGCTCTCTGATCCATACAAAATCGGGCCTGAGCGAAATTCTAACGTTGGACGAAAGGCCTCAGGTGGCTGTGATGATAGGTACCTTTTTCAACCGTTGGTGGTTCCGAGCTAACCAGGATGTAGGATCCATTTCCTAAGACACGCGCTATTCGAAAAGGACCCTCATACAAAAGACAAAACTTCTGGATGACGCCATCTTGGGCGTTAGAAAGATGATGAGCTTGTAATAAAACCAAATCTCCTTTATCAAACGTAATACTAGTTACGGTTTTCTGTTGTTTTTTTCGGACTTCAAACTGAGATTCCATGTGGGCTTTGGCCATGATTTTTAGCTTCTCATGGTCAATGGGAAGATTTTCGGGGAAGACGATCAATTTGCGAATTTCATCATCGATGGGCCTACCAAAATGGAGCTCATAGGGAGCAAACCCGGTGCTGAAATGATCACAAAGATTCAACACCTGTTCTATTTTCGGAACATAAGATGCCCAAGAGCAATGTCTTTCCGAACAAAGTGAGCGAAAAGCCCTACCAAGTTCCCTCATTACTCGCTCTACTGGATTGGATTGGGGATGCCGGATGGATGAATACACTATTTCCACACCAAGATCTTTTAAACGATTTACCCAAAGGTTTGAGGTAAATTGAGTTCCATGATCGCTAAGGATCCGACGGGGAACACCAATTTGCGTAAAATAGTCCTTTTGCAAACGATTCAACACTGCCTGAGCTGTCGCTTTTTTGAGCGGATACAACTTGACAAGTTTCGAAAAAACGTCCATGACCACAAAGATATGTTGGACTCTCCCACGCGACAGGGGTAAAGGTCCAAACAGGTCCACACTCACCAAATCACTAACATACTCAGATTTCACCATGCGAAAATTGGTGTCCATGTTTCGATTGTAGTACTTCGTCTTCTGACACAAAACACACGAGGTGACAAATTTTTTGATGTCCTTCCTCATTCCTGTCCAGTAGTAGAACCTCCTTAAATACGAAAAGGTTTTTTCGACGCCTGGATGGCATAAAGCCGTATGCAAGAATTCCACAACCCGCATCGTCAAATTTTGAGGTAGTACAGCTCTCCAATTGGTTGATTCCTCTCCACGAAAAAACAAAACCTTATCTTCTAAACGATAATGATCGGAATCCGAACCCCGCGAAACTCGTTCGATGATTTTGGAGCACCATTCATCCTGTTCTTGGGCTTGAGATAACGACTTAAGAATACGTTTCAATTCAGAACTATATACAACGTTGGGTCCCACATCGTCCTGGATAAGGGCAGCGCAGAGTCTCCCGATGATGAGTTTTTTAGGTTCGACACGGTAAAAATCTCCCTCAGGGTTACGCGAAAAGAAATCAGCGGGGGTATTGTCTTTTCCTGGACAATACGAAATCGTGAAATTGTATTGTTGAAGGATCAGGCTCCAACGCAATAATCGGGCGTTCTGGAAGTCCGTCTGATTAATGAAAGTCAAAGCCTTGTGATCTGTGAGAATT
The DNA here is from genome assembly GCA_028476575.1 of Platygaster robiniae. Taxonomy (NCBI): domain Eukaryota; kingdom Metazoa; phylum Arthropoda; class Insecta; order Hymenoptera; family Platygastridae; genus Platygaster; species Platygaster robiniae. The sequence goes on along the minus strand of CM052019.1, from coordinate 21,596,515 downwards.
TCGAAAGGTCTGCCAATCAGAAAAGTTCGAAACTTCTCAACCGAGTAAACAACAGCCAACATTTCCAATTCGGAAATGGTGTAGTTATACTCGGCTTTTTGAAGACCCCGACTAACTAAGGAAACTACATGGTTTAAGCCATCATCAGTCGTCTGAAACAAAATTCCTGAGATCCCCTGAAGCGAGGCGTCAGTTTGAACCCGAAAGGACAACAAAGGATTATAATATTCAAGTCGAACACAATGAAAAAACCTATTTTTCAGATTCTCGAAAGCAAGTTGATAACCTTCATCCCAAGTCCATACTCCTTTCTCCTTCAACAAGGGACGGAACGGTTCAACATGATTTGAGTATTTTATTACAAATTGACGATAATATGTGCAGAGTCCCAGGAAACTCTGTAATTCTTTTCGCGATTGAGGTGCCGAAAAATCCAAAATCTTTTTTAGGCCGTTTTCCTTAGGAACAATACCCTCAGTGGACAATTCTAAACCCAAAAAATTTACTTTTTTCTGAAAAAATGTTGATTTTTCTAACTTCAATGTAAAATTATTATCTTGTAATTTTTGATATATTTTATCCAATAAATACAAAAGTCGCTCGAAATTTTTACAGCCCACTGTTAAGTCATCAATATAAATGTCAAATTCCCCTTTAAATTCATTTCCCAAGGTTAACGAAAGTGATCTAATGAACCCACTCCCTGCCGTTTTCAATCCAAAAGGGACTCTGCAAAAATGATACATATTATTATTGTAACGAAAAGCTGTGTACTTTCGACTATTATTTTCAAGAGGTATTTGCCAATAACCATTGGCCAAATCCGTTGTACTAAAAAATTCGGTACCATGGAATTTCTGAATGACTTCTTGGATCAAAGGGGGGGATTCATGATCATCTTCAATTAATTCATTAATGAACCGACCATCCAAACAAACTCGGACACGACCGTCGTCCTTGGCAACGATTCTCAATGGGCTACAATAGGGACTGTCCGATCTCTCGATAATTCCACCTCCTAACATCCTTTCAATTTCGGATTCAACAGCAGGACGAAGATTTAAAGGGACCGGGTAGGTTCGACGAACGACCTTGCCAGGGTTTTTTAAACGAATAACGTGTTCGTACGTTCCTCCAGGTTCTCTCTTTTCTGAAAACAATTTCTGATACCGACACAAGACTTGGAACACCTGTTCTCTTTGGGCCACGTCGATATGCGAAATGGAATTGACCATATTTCGTACGTCAGTGCGAAATTCGTCGGTCTCAGTTTCCAGATACAACTTTCCAACATTCAGACTTTCAAATTCTTCGAAATTTTCATTCTCAATCTCCAGGTCGTGGGTCAAATCGGAAAGATCATTTAGATCTTGAGGAACAGTGTCTCGAATTACAGGGAAACAGGATGGGCGCAATGTTAGGTTAGGTGAAATCTTCGCTATCAAGGGGAGGGGATTTTTCAAGGGCTGATCTTCTACATTATATTTACAGGATAGATCAGTACTATTTACAAGGGAATTTGTAGATTGGGGAACCATCGCATCATGGCTGAGTGGGCTAGGTAAAAGTGCCTCCGACACCACTTTTCGATCACTTGAAACCGAGTATTGACCATCTTTTATACAAATAAATTGTACGTAAAGAGTGTCTTTTTCTACGGTAGATCGTAGCCTCTGTTCGATGGGTTCTCCATAAAGGATGGCTTGGGAAGGAACAAGTTCAGATCCTATCTTCATCTCCTTTTCCTCGAAATCAAGGGTGACCTTGTTTCGCAAAAGCCAGTCATTCCCAAGAATGACATTTGAACTCAATCCAGGAATGACAAGTAGGGAGGTGGGAATGACGAAATGACCAACTTCCAAGTCCAATAAAATCTGACGCCTGACGGGTGTAGATTTACGCCCGAATGCGGCATGAATCATGACCTTGGATACAGGGAACACTGAAATCTTGTAGTTCTCGCTCAAATACCGGAAAAACTTTTCAGAAATACAGGTGATCTCACTACCACTGTCCAACAACATAGGGGTAGGGATTTTTAAAAAACTCGCGATCAAGTGTGGACTTCTAGCGAAACGAGAATTCTTTGTGTCAGGGTGATCATCTTTGAGATGAATTTCTTCCTTGAGGTCCTCGACAATATCAAAGTCAGCGGGGTTTCCCATCGGACCGAATGTTTCCCCGCGAATTAGTTTAAACGCGCTGGATTGGTTTCTGGTTGGATACCCCGAGGAATTGGAGGCGGAGGTTGATTCAGGTTTGGGAAAAGGAGACTTGGTAATGTTTTTTCGGACAGGGCCGAGCAATGAATGTCATTGTGTCCGGAAAAACCACCACCAAAGTTTTTCTTATGAACGTTTTTGTGAAGATTATTCTGGGAAAGGTTTTTTTCCTGGGACATAGAGGATTTTTCAGGGAATCCAGAGTATTGAACGGATGTTTGATTTCGCTTAATCATATCAATCCGATTCAAAGCACTCTGTATCTTTTGAGACGAGCTACAATCAATACCAACAATCGCCATGTGAACATCACCGGGAAGTTGTTGGACTATTGTATAAACTCTCTCATATTCAGATAAAGGAGGGGAAATGTATTTGGAGTCACGGTACTGTTTCGCGAAATACTCAGACAAGGATTTGTCGTTTGGACCGAACCTTTTGTTAGCCCAAGAAGTCTTGAACTCAACCTGAGCAGCAATGGAACAAAATTCCTCAAGAAACGAACCAGTAAAGTCAAGAAAACTCACGAAATCCCGAGATTCGAACCAAATACGAGCTCTACCACGCAAGGATTCTTCAACCGCAATGATTTTCATTTCCTCCGGAGTCTCATTAACAAGAAAATACTTATTTAACCTCGAAAGAAATTCGGAAGGGTTCGCGGAAATTTCATCTCCAAAATGAGGCAATTTCATTTGGAAAGATGAAGCACGGAAAGGGAACATCGAGACCGTCGGAGGGGCACTGGGTTGCGAGAACGTCTGTTGAACAGGGAAACGAAAATTCTGCGAATCGGTGTTCTTATCTTGTCGGTAATTCAGATAATCCAAACCCCCCATAACTTTGTTCATGTCGAACAATTTTGAGGGAGCATCATTTTGAGATTTTGACTTTCGATCAGGAGAAATCAGTTCTGAAACTCCAGTTAAATCCACAAAATTATTGTGATTTGTTGACTCGGATTTCTTTTGTTCAAATTCGTTCACAACGCCTTCAGTCCCTGTAATGCCGTCGTTTTTGATCAATTCAGAGTTGCCTTTTAAAATCAAATCGCGTTGTTTCATCATCTCATCTAATTCACGACGAAGACGCTCATTTTCTTGCCCGACTTTCTCGAATTCGTACAAGACTCTCTCGCGCGATGTGCTTTGTTCCAAAGCGAAGTCCCGTTCAGCTCTAGTCCTTTCCAATTCCTTTTCTAAAATCTCAATCTGATCCACTTGCTGATCCAAAGGCAACCCCTCATTGTTCTTCGCACCGTGAGCCATGGTTGTATGGAATTTATTTCTGGAACGGGTATTGTCAGACACCCTTTCACCCATGTGACGTGTGACTCAACAAAACAATAAAATATTCAAAATTAATTCAATCCCGGTTGAGCCCCCATTTGTAACGTTCCTGTCATTTAAACCGTTCATAATTTAAATTTTCCCGCCACAACACCTGAAAATACGAAACAACTTCAAGAGTCAACGCCACCTGTTGAAAGGATCGGGCAACCGTTCAAGAAACAAATCCAGTTTTTCTTAATTAATTCGATTTATTCAGAGTATGAGTTAAAATTAAACATTTCATAATTTCAAAAAAAAAAAAAGGTCTTTTTATCGACGTAAAATTAAGCAGGATCGGTACCTGTATGCGCAGTTCTTATTTCTAAATGCTGGCTTATACTATTCACAAAAGTATCGCACATGACGAACAAAAGAAAATCGTTCTAATCTCGATTATCACAAAAAAAAATTTAAAATTGATTCTCAGAAGGTCGATGCCTTCAATGGTGAAATAGGAGATAACTGAGTTCCAAAATATTACCCAGATATAAGAAAAAGTATTTAATGTTGAATCCAAAAACAGATCTCAAAATTTATCAAAATAAATTATTATCAATCGCAAAATCCTTCAACACAGGAAAAAGAAAAAGATGTCCCTCGGAAATTCAACCTTAGTAAATTAAATTTCACACAAATTCAAAGAAATATAAATTTGAACAGCACATCAAAATAAAATCACACCTTACAATTTCAAGTTTTAAAATATACGAAAAAATGACAAAATGTCAAAAAAGACAATTTATAAATACCTAAAAAAGTAGTAAAATGTCAAGAAAGACAATTCAAAAATCCCCAAAAATGTGGCCAAATGTCAAAAAAGACAATTCAAAAATCCCCAAAAATGTGACAAAATGTCAAAAAAGACAATTCAAAAATCCCACAAACATGTGACAAAATGTCAAAAAAGACAATTCAAAAATCCCCAAAAATGTGACAAAATGTCAAAGGAGACAATTCAAAAATCCCACAAACATGTGACAAAATGTCAAAAAAGACAATTCAAAAATCCCCAAAAATGTGACAAAATGTCAAAGGAGACAATTTACCAAAATCCCCAAAACATTCACAAAATGAAATACCAAAAAATACGCACATCGCATTTCAAAACATGGCGGAAAAAGTCATACGATTACTTCCGTTTAGGAATAAAATAAATAAAACCGTTCTCCAGGGTATGAGGGGCGGCCGAAATAACGTTAGGTGACCAGGTTGAACGCCCGGGGTACGGCGTGGTCTCGGGGAAAGCCAACCAGGTGCTCGAAGGTGCAGAACCACAAAAGCTCCTCCCGCATCCGGGAACGAGCAGGAAAACAGAGGTTTAGATTCCAAAACTTTGACGTGAATGCTGGAAACCGGTAGACCCAGGAAGGCGGCCGCCGACGGCTGGACGTCTTCTCCGAGGGTCACGTTATCCGAGCTCCGAAATGCATGCTATTTTTTAGCCCCGTTACAGCGACCCGCTACAATTGAGTAGAAATGGAACACCCGAGTTAGAATTGACTTTCACAGGGAACCACAAACAGCAAATAAAAAAAAAAAAAAATCTCCAGAAAATAAAGCGACGCCCCGAAATTTTCCACTCACCATGTGCTTTGCTGGACAACCGCGGGAACGAGCCAAACGAGATGCGACGTGTCTATGTACGCGTCTCTAGCCAAAATGGCCGAGAAATCACGAGAACGAGAGAACGAAAAAGAAAGAGGAAACACCACGAGCGACACCTACTTCCTTCCCCGGCCTCAACCCCAAATACTCTCCTCTACCAACAACTGCCATGTTGATTGTGACAGCGCGCGAAATACAAATCCTATCTGGATCCCGTTACAGTGTCCTATTTAATTCCTCGCGGAATTCTTGAAAATCGCGTTTTTGTTCCTCACGCATTTGAGAAAATTCAAGTTTAAGTTTTTCGAGAATTAAATTCGACTTGTTACCTGATAGCGACATGGTATTGTTTGGTTCGATAAATACCTCGTTTTGGTGTGACGTATCTTCGGCCCCGATAACTTCCTTGATAGTTTCTTTATCGCTGACGTTAGTGTTGACTACAGCAGCGCATGAATTTTCCTTACAACACGAGAAATGCTGGTCACCACCAGTAGTCTTGTTTACTTTTATACCACAGGAGAAATGAAATCCACGTTGATAGGTCGCACAAGTGACACAACGATATTTCACAGGTTTTTTGCACACTCCACAGATCATTCTATGCAGTATTGTTTCACATGGTTTCACTGAGCCCGAATATTCACTTGACTTACTCGTCTTTCGGCCGGCAGTGATAATTCGTGACTCAGAGCGATGTTGATGACTGTTGTGTGAATACCACGTTTATTGAAATCAGTAAATTCACCACTTTTCGTGTTTTTTCTCGTGTCATTTATCGTAGCCGACTATTTAAATGCATTAATAATTACCACATTTACATTTAGAAATATTGTTCGTGGTCAAAATTAGAAGCAAAACTGTTAAAACGACAATTTATAACGGAGCGATCTGAAACACGTCTAACAGCTTCGATACTGTGTTCAATACTGTTGTATTGAACACTGTTGTATTGTATGTTTGTAATGATTTTAAAATCTCAAAACTTCTAAAATTTTGAAAGTGCGTAGAATTGCATTCAAAGTCTTAAATTAATTATAAGCTTGTTCGTACGAAATTGTTTTATGTACAGCAGGCCGTAAAACGAGTCTTTGGCGTTCTCCTCGAGAACTTGAAACTCGTTTTACGGCTCTTGGCATATAAAATATTCCACCATCCTATTGATGAGAGTGCAGTTTGTGGGCTGAAACGAAGCCGAGGCATACAATCACATCAGCTGATATCACTATTATACTACATGTAATTAATTGACTTCTTGAAAGTAGGCTTAATCCTGGCGGCATTAATCGATTGAATAATTCATTAAAAAATTAAATTATTTTAAAAATAAATTATTTAGAAACCAAATTCACTGGTTATGATTTACAATCACCGGGATATAAATCTATTCACTGGGAGCACATCACATTTAAAATAGTCAATAACGCTCACAAAATCACCGGGATAGCTAATATGTTAAATACATAGTTTGAACTCCTACAATTCATTGCTCAGTTTTTCGATGTTTTCCAAGACGGCTTCACGTTCATCATGAGCTGCTTCAATGCAGCTTGTCTTAGCAGCAGATTCGATGGCAGGACCTATTTCCCTCTCGTAACGTTTGAAAAGAGTTTTGGAGATAGCAGGGTGATCCAACGTCGTCATCACCTTGTTCAAGGCTGCAGCTCCTATCCCAGCGTGAAGAGATCCTAGAAAAAAAAGATTTATATTTATTGAATTCTATATCGAGAACTTAATTTATAACTTTGGAAAAAATGAAAGGCATGAGTGTGGTTATTAACGAACGTTGAGTTTATTTTAGAGTTTAATTATAATTAATAATTAATTGAGGTATTTTAGTAATTTTTGAGCGCATATATGTATATACGCACATGCACGCACATATAATAAATACTAGGTATATAGCTATCATAATGTAATTATTATATATGCTACATAAATATAATAACATATGAAGTATATGAAAATGTAAATTTTATATATACTACACATATGTTCTAGGGTAACCTTTATTTCGGAAAAGTTGTAAAGTGTTACAGGACCGACCCGGAAATTAGTCAAAGTATGAAAGAGAATTTTGCCAAAGTTTGAACAAAATCGAACCAGAATAACACGTGCTTCTAGGTGACTGAAGTTTTAAATTAGAAATACATGTATATTTTTACGAAAATCAGTCAATAACTTTTTCAGTCCATATGAATTTATTTCAAAAATTGAACATTTTCTTTCATTTTTGTACATGATGTCAGGTTTTAGCTGTTATCTTTCTAGGCTATTCTAAAAATAAAATTGCACCTTATTGAAATTCCAATAACAAGTTTTTTTGGAGAGCATAAATAAAAAAAATATTATTTTTTTATAAAATTGACACATTAGCCTAGCATTTTTTAAACTTTTACTATCTAATTTAAAAAATTTTATTTTTATTTCTTTGATTATTCCCTGCTAAAAATTTCCAATTAGTTTGACTAATTAGAAAACCAATTAAATTTCCAATTAGTTTTCCAATTGGTTTGTCTAATTGGAAAACCAATTAGATTTCCAATTGGTTTACCAGTTAGATCCTTCTATTTGAAAATTTTTCCCAAAAATTTTTCTAAATAAAAAACTAATTCGTTTTCCAAATGTGAGCCTAATTGTATGTGTGAAGGAAGTTTTTCGAAAAAATTTTCAAATAGAAGAATCCAACTGGAAAACCAATTGGAAATCTAATTGGTTTTCCAATTAGTCGAACCAATTGGAAAAACGGCCATTTTTCCAGTTGGTTTTTCAATTGGAAAACCATTTGGAAATTTTCAGCAAGCTTATGAAAGATGCAGTTTGGATAAAGTAGTTTGGAGAGCTGAAGTAAACAAAAAATATTATTTCTAAAAATTAACACATCAGCTTAGTGATAATGTTGGAAAAAAATGTTAATTGAATTTTTTAAACTCGTACTATCTTACTTAAAAAAATTTATTTGTATTTCTTTGATTGTTATCAAAGATGCAGTTTGGATTACAATAGTTATTTCCTACAACAAAATTTCAGAAAAGTTGCAAACTGAGAAGTTGAAACGAGAACACTTTTCTTGAATTTTCCAAAAAAGTGTTCACTGCAGGTTGTTGCAATCAAAAAATAAAGTAGTTTGGAGAGCCGAAATGAACAAAAAAATTATTTTTTAAAATTGACGCATTAGTCTTGTGAAATTTTGGGAAAAATCTTTTTATTATATTTTTTTGATCAACAACTATAAATAGTTTGTATTTCTTTTTTTAACAAAATTTTATTGAGAATGAAATTTACATACCGAGTACAATTTTAGTGTTCACGTCAGCGAGGCATCCATGGTTTTTTGGTCCAGGATGAGTTGGCCCCGTAGGAATTCTACTCTGTTGTTTGCAGTCGGGGCACATCACATGGAGAATGACATGGAAACCCAGTGATGTTTCATCCTCGATGTCAGTTGGATGCAAACGTTGTTTGCAATGATGACAGAAAAATGTTTTTGCCATCTCAGGAAAGTCGACGAGGCGGTAACCGACTATCGCCTTTTTTTTGCCGAGGCCGAATCTTTTTCCACGAGATTTTGACATCTTTTTTTTTTTGTAACGAATTGCGAGCTGATTCCAGCAGGTTCGCAACTTTTTGAACATGGGATTTTTTCCGCCACTTGCCTTTGTACCGAACGCGACCCGACATTATCTTATTTGATTTTATTAAACTGTCATAACGTAAACACAAGGAACGAATTTAGTTGAATTTAGGTTAGACTGGATTGTATTGATTATATTGCTCAGCTGTTTGTCACGGCACGAGGGAGAAACGCGCGCTCTCTCTTTCTTCTTGCGACGTTGCCATGTATCGACTTTCGCGCGATGAACTGAACATAGTTACCGACAGTTTGGGGTCGGAGCTATATTCACTCCATTCCAACTCGCTACTACTACCTTAAGCCACAAAAACTCGGACCATAAAACGTGCACAAAATGGAGGTAAGCAATAAACATTTAACACGTACTTTATTATAAATTGTAGTTATAATAATTGGTTTACAACATTATACAAATTTGTTTATATTTAGTTTATTACAATTACTTAAATTATTATTTGCTCCGTGTATTACACTTCGTATATTTTTGATACCATTTGCTTATAACAATAATTATAATTTTCTTATTTATGCATCTATATATATATACAGGGTGTTTCAGTGATGGCGGATCATCCGAAAACCACGTCTTTCTTATGCAATTCTAAAGCACTTTTTCATTTGCCATTTTAAAAAATTCCTTGAATTTATCGACTCACTAAAAATTTCGTTGCGGCGAGTAACGTTGAAGAAGGCGGGCCTTGCATGGAAGACACTTCCCATTTTTCAGTATTTTCATTTAAACTGAAAACTCGAATAAGTCGTAACTTGAAGATTAATCATGTTCCTCATTCCTTCGAAATGAACAGTGAAAAAAAGCTGTTTTGTGCGGGTATAATAGCATTTCCGGGATACCGTATTTTTGGGACCAAAACAAATCATAGAAATAAAGGGCACAAATTTTCGATGACTCAATTTCCTTTGTATAAATTTCAAACATCTAACTTCTTTCATTTCAAATCAGGAATCCACTTTTTAATGGAATTCAAAAGGACATCATGACTTGCAACTTGCACTTTCGAGAACTGTATCCTTTTGGCGACTTTATTATCTTATTTAGTTAAAAAGTGAAGTCTTCCATGCAAGGCCTCACCTTCTTCAACGTTATTCGCTGCAACAAAATTGTTAATAAGTGATTAAATTTTGCGAATTTTTAAAAATGGCAAAGGAAAAATGACCTTAGAATTGCATGAGGAATACGTGGTTTTCAGATGATCTGCCATCACCGAAACACCCTGTATATTATAACCCTAATGAAAATGAAATTCTCATGTTAATCTCACGTCAGATCTGACACTAGTTCTCAGCGGCCAATCGCTGTCATGAGATCTTACATGAGCGATTGACCGCTGAGAACTAGAGTTGTCAGATCTGTAGTGTCAGATCACACGTGAGACATGAGATTTCATATTAGATCCCATATCAGATCTGACGTGAGATTAACATGAGAATTTCATTTTCAGAAGGGAATATACTATACATAGGGTTACCAGATGCCGCGAGTCGAAAAAAAACATTCCACAACTAGTTCGCTAATAACACAGTTCGACAAAATTCATCGTTTTTTATTAACAATAATAAGAACAAACGTCAAAATTGGATGTATGTGTCCGATTTGGAAAATAAAAAAAAAAAACATTTTTTTTGTCTCGATGAGCGAAATCTATTTCCCAACTTGTTTTCGTGAAAAAATAAATATTTTTTCAAGTTTATTTTGCTGTGACAAAGGCCGTTCTATTTTCTGAATAAGCCTATTCATCGATCTTTCCACTCGACCGCTTTTCAACTGAAGGTCCGTGTCTTATTCGATCACTTACTCGCTGAGACCAAAAAATTCGTCATTCAGGACGATATGAGGAATAGCTCTAAGCAGGTTCCCGCCGTAAAAATAAACAGGTATTTCCAGGAAAATATAAAGGTCCTCATTACAGCGAAACAGACTTGCTAAAATAATTATTTTTTTGCAAAAAAAGCAGGGAAATCAATTTTTCTTATCAAGAGTAAGAAAATTGTTTTTTTATTTTTCGAATCGGACATGTTCATCTGATTGAAACATTTTTTCTTATTATTGTTAATAGCAGTGCTGGGAGATGGTGGATTTTTCTTGCCCCCTCCCTACCTACCTTTCAGATGCCGCCGTATTCCTGTTTCTTTGATTAACACTGGCGCTCAATAGACTGACTTCGACAATAGCAGAGTAGGAGACAATAGAATGTTTTCTTTTTTCCGGTTCAGCCGATGCAAGGGCTTTAAAACGACTGTCTCGAAGTCTGGTATAATGAATTTCCAAAATTTAGATTCCAAATTTCACTCACCATAATGTGAGATGATTGCCATTCTGAATAAGGATAAAGAATGAATATTCAGTTATATGAATTTCTCTCTAATATTTCAAAAATCATTTTGAAATGTGTGCAAAAAATGGTTTCTTCAAGCCGTCAGCAGAAATTTAAATTTCTTTGATGTAACCTAAATTGGTTTGAGTTTAATGTAATTCGATAGTAAAGTAAAACTGAATTTTTTTGTCCCACAGATGAACTAATTTCATTTTTGAAAAAGCCACGAATCAAAAAATTGCACGAACGAACATATGTATGAAATCAAAAAATGCATGTGAAAATTAGAAAAAAATTTTTTCTCTTACAATTACAAATTCAAAATGTAGGTCCTTTTCGGTAAAATATTTGACTTGCTGTCAATTGCGCACAAAATTAATTGTTTAATAAACGATTGTGCATCTTTCTTGTCCAATTTTTTTGTGCAAATAAATGAATGTTTTCTCAAAGTACTAAGCAAAAATTTTTTTTCCAAAATTTCAAGAATCTGAGTTGAAAAATTTCCCTAAAAGCAACATCTTCATGCTTTACGTTTAGAAATCTCTATCATCTTTCAAATCAAATCAACGAGACAAGTGTCGTAATTAAAAAAAAAATGTTTTTGTGTAATATCACTAGATATTTTTATTTACATAAATCTTATACGACAAGGAAATGCCTTATAAAAATTGAATTTTTCATAAGATGACCTTATAAAATTCTTATGGATTTCCCAGTTCTTATAAGGTGACCGCATGAAAATCTTATAAGAAACTGAAATTTCTTGTTAAGTATTTATTGTAAAAATTTTTAAACCTTTCATTCTCGAAATATTTTTTTTGCAAAACACGCAATAAAGTTGTACTTCGAGGACCTGTATGGCCGCATTGAACACAGCCTTTTCCGGCCGGCAGATGCTTCGGTCCCTGAATACACGCACTGACGCAAAAACACAGGCACTGAGTCATTGCTCCAGCACGTGTCTCCAGGGACCGAAGCATCTGCCGATCGGAAAGGGCCGTATTCAACGCGGCCGTACAAGTCCTTCAAGTACAAATTTTTTGCGTGTTTTGCAAAAAGTATCGTTTGCACCTCGGACCGTGGGCGTGGCTTTTTCCTCGGACCAAATATCAGCCTCGGCTACGCTTCGGCAGATAAGTTGGTACTCGCCCTAAAAGCTACGCCTCAGGTCTTCGATACAAAATATACTATTTATTAATTCTTATAAAAAATTTCATTTTATTTTAAGATTTTTCATAAATAACCTTGTGAGAACTGGGAAACTTATAAAAATTTTATAAAGTCACCTTATATTATAAGAATTTAAATTCTTTTGAGATTTTGTTTTCTCATAAGGTTTTTTTTTAATTAAAATTACTACGGGGCTTATTGTTAGTGTCAATTGTGCACACATTTATTGTGCAACAGACGTTTGTACATGTGTTTTTGTGCATATTTTTATTTCATTGTGAGTTGAAAACGATCAACGTGAAAACTATTGCACGCTGATATTTTTATACTAATTTGTACAAAAAAAAAAAAAAAAAAAAAAAAATGCACAGTCGTCTAATAAACAATAAATTTTGTGCGCAATTGACAGCAAGTCAAATTTTTTACCAAAAATTACCTACATTTTGAATTTGTAATTGTAAGAGAAAAAATTTTTTTTCTAATTTTCACATGCATTTTTTGATTTCATACATAAGTTCGCTTGTGTAATTTTTTGATTCGTGGCTTTTTCAAAAATAAAATTTGTTCATCTGTGGGACAAGAAAATTCAGTTTTACTTTAACATCGAATTACATTAAACTCAAACCAATTTTGGTTACGTCAAAGAAATTTCAATTTCTGCTGACGGCTTAAAGAAACCATTTTTTGCACACATTTCAAAATTATTTTTGAAAAATAGGAGAGAAATTCATAAAACCGAATATTCATTCTTTATCTTATTTCGGAATAACAATCATCTCACATTATGGCGAGTGAAATTTGAAATCCAAATTTTGGAAATACATTATACCAGACTTCGAGACAGTCATTTTAAAGCCCTCAAATCGGCCGAACCGGAGAAAAAAACATTTTATTGTCTGCTACTCTGCTATTGTCGAAGTCAGTCTATTGAGCGCCAGTGTTAATCAAAGAAACAGGAATACGGCGGCATCTGAAAGGTAGGTAGGGAGGGGGTAAGAGAAATCCACCATCTCCCAGCACTGGTTAATAGTCAACGAAAACGATGTCGACAAACAAAAACCTTTCGAAGATTGTTTATTGATGACCTTAGGCAGCAGTTTTCGCAAAAGTTTTGTCAGAAATTTTTCATGTTCAACTGCGTCATGAAGTTTTTGTCAAATTAAAAAAATTCATTTGCTTGCACTTTCAATTAACAATTAGTTGCAAAATTGATGTTCTTAAGAGATGCATATGCTTTCCATAGTTTTTGAGAACGCTGATAATGAATTTTTTGTCAAATTTGCAAAAGTGGTTTGTTTTAACTTTTATCAACAATAAGTTGCGAAATTATAGTTTTTGAAACATGCATATGCTTTCTATAGTTTTTAAGTACGCAGATAATGAATTTTTCGCTAAATTTCCGAAATTGAATCGTTAAAACTTTTTTTTACTAAAATTTATAAAATTAATGTTTCTGAGATATAGATAACCTTTTTATAAAATAATAGATAAAAAGTGCAAACGAATTAAATTTTTAATTTTGACAAAAAATTTAATATCTGCGTATTTGAAAACTATGGAAAGCATATGCATCTCTCAAAAACATTAATTTTGCAACCAATTGTTAATAGAAAGTGCGAACAAATTCAGGTATCAAATTTGACGAAAGATTGCTAATCAGCGTGCGCGAAAACTGTGGAAAGCATATGCATCTTTCAAAAACTTAAATTTCGCAACTTATTGTTTAGATAAGTTTATAAGAAGTAATTCTGCAAATTTGACGAAAGATTCGTTATCAACGCAGTTGAAAACCGTAGGGTTTATGTAGAGTCTGTCATTTTGAATCAAAAGATTTCAACTTCTCCCAAACCGACACTGTATTAGTGTGCCATTCAGATTTTTTTTTTTTTTTTTTTTTTGTGATTTTGAGCTGAAATTATAGTTTCCACCTTCGATACAGTACATGTAATGATAAAGTTTTGAAATTTATTATCATAGGTACACAAATTGTTTACAAAAAACCATCAGAGAAGAAAAAACCTGGTGTAGTTGTGAATCAAGCTGTAAGTCAAACAATAAATAAATAGCAATTCGAAAAAGTAGAATATAATCAAAAAGTTTTTACTAACATTAACAGATATATCTGAGATTTAATTGGTATATGGATAAAAACAGTTTTGACATAACTGTGAATAATGCAACAACTATTGGGATATTGGTCAGAAATCTGGCAGCAGCAATTCTTGGCATTGAAACTTTGAAAATCAGTACCCTCTCTGGAAAAAAAAAAATCAAAACCAGGAACAGCTCCAACTCCACAACCTCAGAAACACGATTTAAGCAAAGTTCACGCGATCGAAGGTAACATTTTAATTCATAAAATTTTTTCAAGTAATCTGAGTTTAAAAAACATAAATTTTTCAATTTAAAAATCATCAGTTTTTATTTATTTCAACAAAAAATATGACGTTAACGAAAAAAGTTTAGTCAGAGACTTATAGCGTTTTTGAGTGGCTGTTTCGGAGCACTTTCGGGCAGTTTTTTAAGTTAAATTAGAGCGAAATCGGTGATCCACGGTTACAAAACCTTGACGGCAATTTATGGAATGACCTATGTATATATTTTCCATTTGAAGCAATTGTACGTGAGACGTTGATAACTGACATGAAAGTAGAACCAAATACCTGTGAAATAAAGGTCAGAAAAGTCAGACAAATGTTGACCAAATACATGGCAGACCTGAAGAAAGGTAAACAAAAAGTATTCAAAACTACTTGAAATAGTACATTTTGCATCTAGGGGAAAAATAAATTTCTCACGAGGGTGTAAGTTATATCCCGAGCCGAAGGCGAGAGATATATTAACCCTAGTGGGAAATTAATTTTTTCCATGGTGCGAACGATTTTTTCTATCATGGCGGAAGAAAAAGCCGATTTGTGCAAATGTAGGCTTTTTTGATCGTCTTGATAAGAAACTATAAACAAACAATGTTTCAGGTCTAAAAAAGATGAAAGTGTCAACTGACAAAAAGGATTCTGAAATAAAACCGAATGAAGCCTCAAAAAATGATAAAAAGAACCAAGCTAACAAACAAGGGGCCGAAAACAGTGCAGAAAAAAATATTTAAGAAAATAAAGAAGCCGAGACGAAGAAGAAATATGCGGAAATCCTGTATGATTGTAAATATTCCAGTTTATTCTCTCCTTCACCGAAAAACTAGAGATATTCACCCGATATTTATTGTATGTTATATTTCTTTACAGTTGACTCTGATGAAGAGGTCTAGTGCTATTGACCTTTGAATTGAAAAAATTGTTCGAACTCATCTTCAAAAAACGGTTTTTTTAAAATAATTTTCATAATGGATAGATTCAAAATAAAGGTGCTGTACATTCTCTCATGAATGAAGACAAATATACCTGAGAAATTTAATATTGTTTCATGTGTTATTATGAAAGCAATGCTTTTTCCTTTCCATGCAACTTTTCAGGTATCGGTTCATGATCAAGTTTTTACCACAAATATATGAATGAATATAAAATTATAAAATAAAGGTACGTATATATATACGATACATGTAAAACCTGTTTGTCATCGGTTAATAAAAAAATTTTCATCAGCAAGTTCGTTATATATTATTCGTTTCGAAATTTTTTCAATGGAACGGTTTGAATGTGAAATATTTTTACATTTTTAATATCTTTATTATAATAATAGTAATAATAAATATAATCCTATCATAAATAGACGTGTAAATTATTACTTTATACTTATTTGACTCTACATAAATAATAAATAATTTCGAATATATATTAAAACAATTGGAATTGTAAAATATACATATGATAAAAAGAAAATCGATATTGAATATAATGAAACCACATTGCGTTTACAAGGTTATTTTCACAAACTACTTGAATGCGTATGTGAAAATATTGCGACGATGGACTCCCTGAAATAACTCCAAAAAGCAGCTATGGTTGAACCAATTTTTCCGATCAAGTAGGTGCAGCGCTCGTACCTTCGAAAAGTAGCCAGAGTTGATCGGAAATTTCCGATCAAGTACATGCTCACGTGAAAGCCCCAAAATCAATCACTAGAAATGGTCGCACTTGATGCAAGTTGATCGGAATCTCAGTAATGGGTACATCGATGATCACTCCTAGTAATGAATTTTTCTTTTGCAATTTGAACAAGCAGAATAACGATAGCAGTGTCTCTTTTGAATCAAAATCTTTTATTCAGTATTTTATTTCAATAAATAAGAATACTCTCTAGTTTAAATATGTAATAATAATTCTATTCAAATTGAATATTTTTTCTTCATATGTGTGCATGCATGTCTCTAGGAGTATTAGAATCTAGAATCACGTTCTGCTGATAGTCGGAATTGTTAATAAAAATTATGCAACAAATTATAAATTAAATGTTGTATAGCGAGTTTTGGCAAATTCATAGTGATATATTATAAGCACGTTCAAAGTGCAATTAATAGTAAAAAAAAATGACTAACCAACTCATTGCAAACCTTATCATACAGTTTTACGTCTATATATTTCAATCCTTTCAAGGCAATGGAAAAAAAACCTTTTAAGGATTTCTAGATCTTTATAAAAAGAACGTATGAAAATTTTTGGAAATCAATTTTTGATATGTATTTTAAGGTGGCGTTCTAAATAAACGTAAATATTTTCTCCAATAAGTGACGCCTAATAAGCAAGTGATGTTTATATATTAATTTTTAAGTTTTTCTACATCATTTTACATCATTTTTCATAAAAGGTAAAATATAAGCAAATAAAAATACACGTTCTTTTGTATCAGTTTTCATCACTTTTTATTAGGCTTCTGCAAAAACAATAAAAAAATCCATGATTTTCACAGAATTTATCCAAGCAAAATATTAACTGTAAAATTCATGAGATAAATGACTAATGAATATTAAAATATTGTTTGACATTTTGTATATTGTTTTTAGAGATTTGTTTATTTTTTATATCAATTTGTCTTAACGTTTTTTTTTTGTGAACATCTTCCTGATTCAAATGAATAAACCATGTTGTATCTTGAAAAAAAATTAGTTTATAAAATTTGTTTCAAATAAAAATAATTGATTTGTTTACAAAAAAATGTTCAATTTTTTCCTTATGCTGCATGCTTTTTTTAGGTAGTTCGGGAAAAAATATTCACCAATTATTAATAACTAATTTTTATTGCAAACATTTTTATTTGTTAATAAAAATTTATTGTGAATGATTCCTTCGGCTTAATTTATATCAATGTTGCGTTTTTGGCATAGTTATAAAAGTTCAGCTTTTTTATAACATTGTTCATCATATTTTATAAGATTTAGAAAAAAACCTTAAGTTCTTTTCCATCGGTTTCTATCATTTTCCATGAGTTTCAGTTACGTGCTCAAATAAATAATACTTTTCCTATCAGTTTTCATCATTTTTCATAAGGTAAAGATAAATCTCATTGAAGTTTTTCTTTTCATCATCAGTACTACACATGTAGCTTGTTTGTGTCGAGGTATACACTCAGCTGCATTAAATCATACCTTAATTAAGGTTGTACTGCAGCTACAGTGGCGCCGGAACGAAAATTTATTCGAAGGGGGCAAAAAGTTTAAGCCCAACTAAAATTTTTGGGGGGGGGGAAGCTGCACCCCCTCAAATGACTAACTACGCACGGTTCTCATTCACGTGACACGAGCGCGTGATAAACAGTGCTACATTGCCGCATTGCTCGAGTGCAAGCGTTGAATTTCGTGAATTCGCCGACCAAATGCACTATCCTTTTTTTTCCACAGACACAATCTTTTTGAAACTTTGAATAGAAGTTTGAAAGGCTCCAGTTTTATCATAAATTTGTTTTTCGTGGCAATTTCATTTCTGCGAGTGGTTGTTTTTGGAGAAGAAAGGGTAAAAATTCACGAGCTCCCATAAGAGCCCATGTATTTTTTCTCAACTTTGAGCCCCTATTACTCGAAAACCTAGGACAAGATCACTTTGAAAGTTCAACGACGTGATGTAAGGTGCCATAAAATACTCATATGTGAAATTTGATCGAATTCTCATTATTCAACCCTAGCTGCAGTACAACCTTAAGAGATTTTACACTTGTTTTGTTGAACCGGTCCAAAAAAACAAGCAAGCTAAAAACCCAGCCGTATAAAAGGCACCAGCCACTCCCTTGAAAATAATAATAATAATAATAATTATTATGATATTCATTATAAAAATAAAAATAATAATATTAAAAAGGCTGCTGAAGTTATCTCTAAAAACTTACTTTCAATTTCAATCGATTTAACAATTTTTTTTAGAAGCAAATTTTGGGACCCCATTTCGTTCTTTGCCCCGGGGCCCCGCTGAATATCGTTACGGCGCTGCATAACCTAACCTAACTTGCCATATTTAGGTACATATATGTATATCTCAGAGATCAAAGCTGATCAGAGTAGATCAGAGTGTGTACCCTTGCAGATAGGGTTTTACGAAATTCCGTATGCTGAACATAAATCCGTGACGTCATTTTCTACGAAAAGTCTACGGAGTCTTGAAATTTCAAATAAACTGCAAACTCATGTCATTCATATCCCCAAGAACTATTATTGTATAACAGATATGTTAAACCAAGAATTTGTGGTCCAAAAATGTGGGAATATATTTTAAAAAGCGAAAAAATAGAACCCCTTTGACAGTTCAGCTATCATGGCTACCTGTGGTGGATCAGACGATCAACGGTGGGAAATTTAAAAATGAGAAAGAGAAAAAACTGCCGACCAAATTATTTTCATCGAACGAATGTTTCAAAAAACCTCTCTAAATAAAAACAAGCTTTGTATAGCTCTATTGATTCGTCATTTTAGCAAAAACTTTAACGAAAACTGGAAAAAATATACTATATTAGTGTACTTTCAACTATAATAAATAAATGGCAACTTACAAATTTGCAAAATTTGTAAGTTTTTATGGTTACGTTTAAAAAAAATTGGCAAACTTTATTTCCGATTTTTGTTTTTTATTCGACGAAAAAAAAAACTTGTCGGTTTCCAAAAAAACTTTAGAGGAACTAAAGAAAAGTTGTGTTATTGTATCAAAAATTGTAACACACATATTTTTAATAATATGTACACATTTCTAAATTTTTGTTGAAATGTAATACATATCTTTTTATTGAGGCACATATTTTCGTATAAATGTTACAAACGAATATTGATTCGGTGAACAACTTGTGTGACAGCAAAAAATTATAATCAATTGTTTATAGTAAGACAGCCAATACAACACGCAAGATTTGCTGCTACACATTGATATTTGAGTTTAATAAATATAATTTTATTTGGAGTAATGTAAGTATATATTTTTGAAAATTCATTGATATTTTATTATTCATGCTATCCCGAGGCGAAATTTTCAGTCATAAAAATTGTAGAATGTGGAGCATAATTTCGAATATAAGAGGAGAATGTTTGAGCAGATGTAGAGCAGTACTTGTGATTGCTTTTCTATTTGAGCATTCAATGCTCCTCTTGCTCGATTTTGCCGTTTTGAGCATGTTTGGAGCAACTGATGCTCCTAAAAAATCCGACTAGTGGAGCAACTGGAGTAATGGTGCTCCTTATAATTGTAATTCAGTACTGGAGCAAGCTTGCTCCAGTTCTTCCCACGATGCACGTTCGTTCCCCCGCCCCCTCCCCCCCAAAACCTTTACCATTTAAACAGCATATTTAGATTTGTGAAATCATTTATTTGTACGACTTACAGGTGTGTGTACGATAATCCATAGTCGTCGACATATGGTTCACAGTTATAATTTGACTCCGAATAATTGTTGTACGATTGTGGGTCATTCTTATGTAATCCCTGGTTTATATTTTGATAATTTTTATTGGCGACCAACACATCGTGAGAAGAGATGTGCTGCGTTTCATGAACCTTTGGATGACCATTCCCAAATTCAGATGAAGTTAGGTTTGCTGCGAGGTCAATATTTTCGTCTACAGCGTTCAGAGTCGAGGCATTGTTGAAGAGGATTGGAGGAGTCACAAACTCATTGGTTGTTTTCTTGCCTTGATTATTTCTTTTCCGTGATTGAGCCATTGCAACAGCCGTCCTGTCTCTTCTTGAGTTGTTACAAAGTTTTGTTACGGCTCAAATGAATTCTTTGTATGGTAGTTGGATGTTCCCAATGTGTTTGCAGAATGCTGAAAAATGTTACAATATTATAAATTTATTTATTGTAGATCATACATAATTTATAGCGCTTGTTCATATTTTGCTGTTAATGAATACAATTTATGAATTGAATGAATGAATGAAAGCATTAATGAATAAAATCATAAATTAATATTTTATATTATATATTTTTAGTTATTCTTTTATATATTTAACGTTATTTGAAAAAATTTATTCAATATTCAAAATTCATTTATTGTAGATCATACATAATGTATAACGCTTATTCATATTTTGCTGTGAATAAATAATTATGCACATAGTCGTGCGTAAAAGATACTCACAGGAGACGGCTGCAAGAACCTTTTCGTCAAGGCGGTGATGATTCTCACTCCCTCTGGCGCAAAAATCCTTTAAAGTGTTGCCATACATGTGTCGAAGAGTCAACGACATGACTGTTTTCCAGTTAACTTTGGGGGGTGTAGAGTTATCTGAACTCCGTGCTTCGATGAACGTGAGAATAGTTGTTGGCAAATAAATGCCAGAACCTGGATAAATTTCTTCCTGCACATATTCAAAACGGATTTTTAACGGAAGCGAATTAGAGAAATGCATAGGTAATTTTCAAATTTCGTATGAACTTGAAGTTTTCTGAACATAACTATCTATTAGTTGCATGAAGTACGGTTCTGTAGAATTATAATTAATAGAACTTGTAGACGATGCTATATCTTTCATACATACATCTTTTCAATAATTCTATGAATCACACTTTATTTGAGAAAGTTAATAAAAGTTGATGGTAAATTTCTCATTTAAGAAAAAACATCAGTCAACATTTTTTTTTATTACGTTCTATCACTTGATGCCGGCATTTTCTCACCTTTTGCTCACTAGGCTTGTAAAAAGTCTTAGGAACCTGTAATTCAGAAACAGATAATTTGCATTAAATGATGGAAATTCAATTTTGCAAAATCATTGATCAAAATAAAGATACATAAACATTTCTTACACGATGTTTTTCAGCCTTTGTCATTTTTTGTTCTTCAAAGGCTTGTCTTGTTGTTTCGGCCAAGAGTTCCAAAAAAACAACGTTTTCTTCAGTGACTGAAACGAAATGAAAATAAGAGGAATCAAAAACTAATAAGTTATAAGGGACGTGAACACATTTCGAAAGAAAAAGATATTAATGTTTTATACTACAATTTTTTGATGAACTTTAAACGAATCTATTTACATGATGAGATAAAAGGTGCAGAGATCATTGGAACGAAACATTGAATGATAAAAAATGATAAAAATTATAGAAAATCCTGGCAACTTATAAAAAATTGTCTTGCATATCTCTTGAGCATATTGATACAAAAAAAACTATGCAAAGTATTAAATAAAACCATGAAAAACAACGATTAATCATAGGACACGATGGAACAAACATATTCAATTATGGAAAAGACATGAAGACTAAAACTTGTGAGGGCAGATGGAAAATTTAAAAAAAATCGACATATTGCAGAAAATTACACAAAATAATTATTAATTTAAAAATACCATAGTAAAATATTGAAATTACCATGGCGAACATAGCTTGCATGGGGAAAATTTCGTGACTGTTTCTACAGAGCTCCATGGGCGTCCTGAATGAATCATAGGGGAAAAAGCTTATAAATAAATATCATTGAATACTATAGAAAATCATAGAAAAACTTAAAAAAAAGTTACGTGACCAAGGTTTTACTCACTTGCGGTGGGCAACATGCAGGACAAGAGGCCGGCACTGGATTTTGAGAATTGTTCGCAAGATTCTCAGGTTCACTTTCAAACTGATGATCCAGTTGGACAATGTCAAAATTTGAGCAAATCTCGTCATCTTCAGTGTCATTCATAACATTTTTCATTGGAGAGGTCTTTGGCCTTGAAACGGTATAAGCAGGATAATAGCCTTTGCTTGAAGTTGAAGGCTTCGAGCTCTCACAAGCCCTGGCACTTTTTTCAAATACTGAAGGCTCTTTTGATAGTTCAAGCCACTTGGTATTCATTTCCTGAGTATGAGCAGGATAATGGCCTTTGCTCGAAGTTGAAGGTTTCGAGCCCTCACAAGCCCTGACATTTTTTTCAAATAATGAAGTCTCCTTTGACAGTTCAAGTAACTTGGTGTTCTTTTCCTGGGTACGAACTTTTTTAATTTTTTTTGCCTCAATTTTTTCGGAAATCTTAGATTCGTTGATGGTTTTTGTAAATATTTGTGAAGTGTTAGACAAAATGACTCCACTTTCATCCACAATAACGCTATTCAAATGTTCAAGATCTGAAAACAGAAGAAATATTATAATTATAGTAAAAATTGATTATTTAAATATGAAAAAATTATACTATCAATTTATGTCATATGTTGTTCGTGAAAAAAATACAAAAGATATATTATCGTGTAAAATTATACATTGTACTCATTCTCAATACTTATGATAATCTCTAATAATTATATGTATTTAGGTATTTATTTCTTATTAAAATAATTAAATTTTGTAAAACTTATCACAAACTATTAAAAATTTATTAAAAATTAAATTAATTGATTTGATTTAATAAATTATATTTCAATGAATATATTTAATAAATTTTTTTTAAATCTATTGAATTCATTTTAATAAATAAATTTACTAAATGAATTACATTTAAAAAATATTATTTTTCTTTATTAATTTATTAAATTGAAAAATTTAATAAATAATAATTATTAAAATTTCATTTAAATATATTAAAAATTATTAATATTTATTATTAAAATAAATTTATTTGAAATTTATTGAATTTATTCTAATGAATAAATTTATTGAATAAATAAAATTTAATAAATTTTATTTCTATTTATTAATTTATTACATTAAAAAATGTATTAAATAATAATTAGAAAAAATTCATTAAAATTTAAAATAAATTATTAAAATTTATTATTAATATATTAGTTAAAAGCCTTCTCTTACATTATACTCTACTGTTTTTTGTTAAATACTCATATTGATCATTGTACACCATTTTTTTAAATTTGTTTATAATTAATTATTTACAAATTTTCGTTTAATATATAATTATTTCACAACTGTTATTCATTTCATTTTATTATCAGTATTGTAAACATGAATTTATATTACACTTTTCATGCATAATATAAATACTGTGATTTTCATTTGTACAAGATATATAAAATATTTCTGTTCATACAGACAATCCCTTCAAATATATGTGTAATGAGAAATATAAAAAAGATTCATGTAAATATTATACTCATGTACCTGAGTATGCGAAAATCAATTTCGACTAAACAATTCAAATATTGATATAAACATGTAATCGATACCTTAACACATTCAATGTCATAAGATATGTCATTTTAGAAAATAGATTTTATTATTAATTCATTTTATGTATTTATGTTGTCATTTGTGTTAAAAATTATACCAATAAAAAATATTATTGCATAAAATAATATTTTTTACTCCTAATCACACTTATTATAATGTCATAATTATCAACGTATTATTATTAAAAACTTCATACTTTTTTTCGTTAAATACTTACATTTATCCTTTTATATTTATTTTTTAAATTTGATTGCAATTAATAATTTTTTTCATTTTCATTATTTATAATTATTTCACTATTGTTATTCCTTATTACTGAAAATAGTAAAATGATTGAGTGAATGTTTCAGCTAATTATTTTTACTACTTCCAGATTGTCGATACCTCCTAGTTGAAGAATTTTGGCATCATAATATTTTTTTTTCTTTGTAGCAGTGTCGTGCCATAACAAAGACACCGATTCCCCAACTTTCCTCTTTCGGGCCGGTGTAATTGTCTTTATTGAGGTTATGGTGGTCTCCTTGGTTACGGTGAAATACACCAACGCATGATCATCTTTCGCCATCGCCTATTCACTTCATTCACTTCACGCACTTGACTGTAATTGAAAAGAAAGATACAAATTGTCATAAGAAACTGTAGGGTTATGTTTACGTCGCACTTGATTCCAAAATTCAACGTTACCCAGTAAACATTCGTGATTGCGTGTTGAAATCACTTCGATATCACGTTGTGATTTAATGATATCACTGACGCATACATTATCTGCCTCATTATGAAGTCACTGGAATATCACATCGTGAGATCACGCACTAAGAAATCACTGTGATATCATTTCGTGAGATCGGAACAATATTCAGGATAGGATACATGCGCAGATATTATAGCGCGAAATCGAAATGATTTCAAATTTTCATTATTTTGACGCTTTGGCGGGAAAATTTAAACAGTTTTATGTCACAATTACTCAACAAAGTAATGTGAAAAAAACATTTTTTCACATGGCAAATTTTTTTTATTCATCGCCAAATACAATAATATCAAATTTCTGGTAAACATTGAGGAAAGTAAAAAATTGCAGTCTGTTCTTTGAATTTCTAAACGCTTTTCAAATGTTGATATTTTATTGAACTGTTCAGAATTATTAAATATTTCTGGATTATAACAAATTTTTTCATAATGTACCCTATTCTTTGAAGTTTTCTGCTTTTAGAAATTTTTAAATTGCTTATTAATTGAATTTAAATTTGGACTTAGTATTCTTCGTCGGATCTGATTTCATCGCTTGCATTGTCCATTTGATTCTCAGATTCGCCGTCTGCTTCGAATGTGTCAAATTCTGAATTGACATTTTCCATTTCAGATTCCAATACCCTTATTCTTTGGAAAATTTTATTGGCATCATCATTTTGAGTTTTGCCTTTTAAATTGTTTTTCCATCTCTGTTTGGTAGACCTGAAAACTTCGGACATTTCAACTGAAAATTCTGCCCAAGTTTCCGGCCCTTTGAAGAGCTTACACCCTTGAGCCGCTTCTGCAAAAACATAAACAACCCCTCGATTATCTACAAAATTTAGTTCAACTTTTTTAATATCAATGCTTTTTAAACTTTCGAGTCAGTCATACAGTGCTTAGATGAAAATGTGCTATCATCTTTGAGAAAAAAGATTTTTCAACTAGGCTGATGTATAACAGCTTTTCCTTCAGTTACGAAAGAGGTCATTCACGTGATATGCACGACAAAATTTTTTCATACAATTTTTTTTGTCAACGATTTTTTGTTATGACCCTATCTAACGGAGCCATCCCCACCTTTAGATCAGTGGCGAATAAGAATTCCCACTCTCCCACCATTCGAATAGTTCGAATATTCGACTATGCCCAATAGGGTATTACTATTTTCTTATTCGGCTGGACAATAAAAAATACTTTATTATTTTTTACAATTAGGTAAACGAAGAAGATCAGTTTTTCCCTCATTGCTAACTGTAAAAAAAAAATTTCAGTATGAAAAAATATTATCCATTACTTCACGGATGATACCGTGATTATACCAGGATAGGTCTGAGATCGCAAGACGACCCCGGAATGATCTTTAGACAAACTACGCACTCTGGGGCCCTATTCTTGAAATTTATCTTCTACGAGAACTACAGAAATTTTGAGTTTTTATGCTTGTTTTTTGGTTCTATACTAACAAAACAAGCTTAAAAACCCTAAATTTCACGATTTCTCATATGGGAAAGTTTTCAAGATTAGACCCCTTGGTCTTTTAATCCGAATAAAGCATGAACTAACGAGCCATTGAAAATAGTTTGAAATACATCTTGTTGTTTGTTTCTTTTAAACACGATAGTGCATTTTCGTGGAAATTTTTTTTTAACTATCAGCATGAAATGACCTACACATGTTATGCTGAGATGATTCAGTCTGTACATTTTTTTTTTCTTTTTGAATATCTGTACTCACGGAAAATAAGTTTCGCGTGTTCGGTGTCCTGAAATCCCACTTTTTGACGACCACCTTGCAGAGTGAACTCCATGACAAGTTCGTCCGTCATGGTATGCTTAAGTGCCATCGACAGAAAAGTCCGCACCGACGTGGCCCCCATGAAACTGATGTAGTTGAACTGTAAAAACATTAATGAGTTTTAGAATACACAAATGATGATAAAATTTATTTAACTTAATGAAGAGATTTGTGGTATTAAGTTTTGCAATTATCAATTTTGTTTTTAAATTTTAATCGTAAGAGGTATTGTTGTATAAAACGTGTGTTGTTAGATTGAACATAAAATACCGTATTATTGCCTTCATCAGTAATTAAAATCTTAGTAGAAACAAGGACGAAAACAGGAAAAAAAATTAAATGGTGTTGGCGATTTGCAGTAGTCTCGTTCTTTTCAGCCTCACGAAACTTTTCTAACGATGACAAAGGATATCACTCTACTTGTACCCCGAACGAAGTTTGCGAAGTCGTTTGCTGGTATCCTCGATGTTTGAGTTCTGATAACTGCATTATGATTTCAATAATGATGCCGTCATTGTCGAGCTGCTTTTTTTGATTTTCAATAATTACATCCATTCCTGATTGTAACTTTCTACACAAAAACACGGTACAACATTAATATTTTGTTGTTGGAGAATTAAAAAATTACACATATTAATTTGTGACAAACTCTAAGAAAACAAAGCTATTATAAATGTCTTGCCTTGAAACGGTTTTTACTGTATATTACAAAAAATGTGGTTGACAATTTTACTATTTACTATTTTATATTTACTATTCACTATTTCAGTTTTGAAGCTATTCAAATAAATGTAAACAAAAACGTATATTGTGTTTTTTTTTTCACATTTGTTGAATATTGTAAAAGTTACTTAGACCTTTTTCACGTGTTTTTACAAGGAAAATGTAAATACAATACATGTAGTGATAATGTATGAGCCACTATACGTTGATACAATTTTTGTATGCAAAGTATCAATTTGAATTAAAATGAGCATGATTTACAAAAACGTGGGTCATTTCATTTTTAAATGCCTCTTACAAACAGCTAAATTATTGTGAATGTTTTTGGTATAAATTGAAACATAACAGCAACTTACTGTACTTGTTCTTGTAATTTTTTTACTGTTTCCATTAAAACATCGACCTTGTTTTCCATATTGACGAGGACTTTGCCACCTGATGTCGATTTGTCCACTACTGAATCGTTCAATCTATGTAAAGAAAACATTACTTCAGTATACTTTATAAAGTATCTAAGAAAAAAAATATTAATGCATAAATTAATCTTTCACGAAGTTTGAACACAAGCACTTCCGTTACAAGTGTAAAAATTAGTTCAAAAATTGAAGAATAGATTCAGGGGCATATTTAAAAATCTTTCAAAAGCCTGATGAATGAATTTGAAATCAACACCTTCAGATTGATTCAGATTCCTAACAAACATCTAAAACCACAGATTCTTCATAAAATTCTGAGACTTTTGTCTCTTTGCCATTGAAAAATAAAAAAAACCAAATTGAAAGTTATTGAAGCCAAAAATTTGAACAATGAATGCCCCCTCTCGACTAGTAGGGGTCGATATCACGGACCAAACGTTCCCCCAGTTTTCAAAACATTTTTATGAATAATAGTCATTAACTTTTTTACAGAACTCAAAATTGAAACATTTATTCGGCTCACATGCTGTAACCAATCAGATTTCTTAGAGTTTACGCTCGAACAACTTTTTTGATTGTTTGTTTTGTAAAAAGTGGCAAAGGACTTTTTTGATCAGAATAATTTTGAAAGAATTCGTGAAAGTTTGGTCTGTGAATTTAACCATCACTAATCGAGGGAGGGCATTTATTGTTTAAATTTTAGGCTTGAAAAACTATTTTAATTTTGACGTGAGGTTAACATGAGAATTTTATTCTATAAATGTAATGTAATATAAGAATAGGTATTGATGAAGACTTACAACTTGTGATCTTAGCACTTAACAATGACTGCGTTTTTCGTGGAATTCCAAAAATTGTACGTACGAGTTAGTCGATAAACATGAATTTTGAGAAAAATCTTCGAACTCCATGTCCTTTTCACTCCTGCTGTCTGAAGCTTTTGAGATCACAGGTCCATTTGTTATTATAGAAGTGTCATCGCCTACATCAGCTGGTTCTGGTGACTTTCCACCGCATGTCGTGAAGTTTCGTTTTTTTCCTGTCGGTGTAGGCGTTGCGGAATTTGATTTTTCCATCGAGCTACAAAAATTAAACTGTTATTATGAGCAATATAATCCTGTGAAACGCGCTGTATAGTCACATTAATGATTTATATTGTAAAAGATATTTTATTTCAATGTCATAATTGAAAAATCATGCCATTATAAAAATAAATGAACATTCATGAATGTAGAAAAATGTGTCCACGAAGGCATTAAACGTATATTATTTCTATTCAGCTTTGACCGCATTTTTCGGAAAATTTTGAATATTTTACTTACGCGTTACTCGGTGTTACGAAATCGTGGTCCATGATTGTCGACTTCGAGACTCTTGTATATCCAGTGTCTGACGTTGTAAGGATCGTTGGCAAACCTTTTATTTTTTTGGCTGCTTCTTCCAACTTTTGTAAATAGGCCTTTGCTGCCCCTAGTTCCAAAGGCTTACTGATCGAAGTGTAACCTTCTTCGCACGATCCCGATGTGTAATCATTTAAGGATGACGGTTTTTGCGAAGATCTGCCACTCCTTGTGAGCACTAATTTCCTCTTTTTTTGCTCGGGTGTAGAAATATTTGATTCATTCATTTTGCTAAGGAAAACTAATTGTTATTGCCAGTCAATGCATTCCAGGAAAAAAATTTACTGCAAAAAGTAATCAACTTTACTGCGAAAAAGGATCATGATAGAAATAATGTATACGCAAGAGTTTATGTCCAGAAACTTTTATAATTTCATTGTAAAGTTTTTCAACAAACATTCAATTTACACATATAATCTGTAGCAAAGGAAGTAATAAGGCCATGTTAAGTACTGCAAAATATTGAAAATAATTATGGTACAATGTCGGGGTAACATGAAAAATAAGGTTAATGTATAAAAATAGAAAAATTAAGTCAAATTTCTAAAGTATTGATGGATTTCTAATAGTTCTTACATTTTTTTAAGTATTCAAACAATTCTTGAGAATTCTCTAGTGTTTTTGAAGATTTTGATTATTTTTTTGGAGCGCTAAATAAATTCATAGAATTCGATGTTTCATAATTCCAATGTCAATAAATTATTTATTTGTTTTGTGAATCAATAGAACATTCCATTTATATAGATTTTACGTGTTTTAGATTTCCGTATTTTGGTATTTTTTATAATTTCTGACATTGTGTAACATTTTTTGATGTTTTCATAGATTTCTAGTTTATCTATAAATTGCTTCAAAGATTCCTGGAATTCGATACAACATTATTAAAAATTCAAAAGATTTTGAGTAGTTCAATTGATTTGTGGACAAATAGTTGTTATTTATCAAGGTTTCCAGTGCTTTTTTTCTTATTTTTGTAGTACTTATACAATTTCAATAAGTCTTGCTAGTGTAATGGATTAACACAAAAATTTTTATAATTATGAATCTTTTAAAGCATGTTACATACCTGCATAGTTGATTATATTAATAGATCACGGATATTTTTTAAACTTTAAAGTTTTTATAAAGTTTATAAGTTTTTTTTTTTCATTTTTAACTATTTCCAGTATATCGCTAGATTAATATACAGATTCTTGAAATTCGATTTTGTGAAGTTGAATTTTTTATAGATTTTTCAATATTTACATAGATATACGTGAAAAATTTATTTACATAGATTTTGAGAAGTTTTATATGGATGTCTTATATTTTCGTAAATTTTTAGCATGCATAAGAATGTCATGGTTTTGATAGTATTTTTCTGGATTTTTAATATTTTTATTTGTTACTACATACAGTGAACTTTCACTTAAGTTGACCTTCACTTAAGTTGACTTTCAGATACACCCAAAAACCGATTTGGTTGGCTCAAACAAACGTTTGGTCGATATATGACTAAACAAAAATTTGGTTCACCCAAATAAATGTTTGGTATAGACAAATAAATTTTATTAGACTCTAAAAAATTTTGGTTCAGTGAAACAAATGTTAATTACTGCTAAATATAATGTGTTTGTCCGTACCAAAAATATATTTCGGTCCAAAAAAACTTGTTTGCCCGAACTAAAAATTTATTTGAGCTAACCAAACTGGTTTTTGAGTGTAAGTTGACTTGGAGCGTTCACGTAAGTTGAGTCAACAGTCCCCCACCACATACACTGAGAGACGGATCAGATAGAGATAGAGAGAGAGAGAAAGCTGGAGAGAGGGGAAATTATCCTTGATAGTGGGGACTCGTGACGCCCCACTTAAAGTCAACTTATCTGAACGTTTACGTTTTCGCGCGGTCAACTGAAGTGAAAGTTGACTGTACGGTTTTTTTTAAATCTGATGCTCTAGATTCAAAGTTTTATATATCTTACGTATTTCTTTCAATTTTACAGAAAGTAGTACTCTAATAGATTTTTATTACTTCCCGCCTTCCTTCAATGTTTGTAAGATTCGAAGAATTTTCTGGTGTTCATATAAAAATCTACGTATATTTTAAAAATTTAATAAAACTTAAATTTGGTAGATTTTCAGTATGTTTATAAATTTTTGGGAAAACTGAATCTACGTAGATTATTATTGCTTAACGATTTCTTGTATTTTCGTTCTTTTTTTTTTTTAGTATTATTACAATTTTATAGCGTTTCCAAATATTAATATACATCGCGATATACGTTTTTTTTCCATTCTGATGCTTCAAGATTCGAAATTTTATATGTACATACTTTTTTTCATTTTTATAGATTTTACGAAGAACAGTTCTTTTCTAGAATTATATTGCTTTTAGTATTTCTTCAGAGTCTATAAGCTTTGAAAAGATTTTTTTATATTTTTATAGATACCTATGTAGATTTATAGAATTCATTGGTGCAGGATTCAAAGTTCATAAATTTTTCAGCACTGTCGTAGATTTCACCATATTTTTTCTTTATGATTCTCTACGTTAAAACAATTTATAAACATTTTTCTTGTACGTTATCCTAGCCATCAATATACAATCAGAATTCTATATGAGAAGAAATTCTTCTGATGCTGGGATTGTTGTTATTTTTGAATTGGTAAAATTAAAAATTTTGTATACTGCTCAACGTTAAGAAATTTCATAAAACAATTTCTTATGTCCTCTACATTTTAGTAATTACATTTATCGCCCTTGTAATTATTTTTCCGGGTCTCGGTTTTCGGCAGTAGGCACTATTTAAGGCGAAACAGAGGCTACTGAAGTGCGAGAAAGATGCGCAGAACGGAAAACGAAGGAGTGTGAGGGGGGTAGGGAAGAAAAGGTCCTCTGTGTCGCCTTAAAGGCCTAGAGGACTATCCCACCATCACCCCTACTTATGGCACCCTTTAAACGTCAGTAATAACATTTTTAATATTTCTTCTTGTTATGCCATCATCATCGTTTCTTGCAGTTTCGCAAAAGTATTTTTCATTATTCATTTTCACGAAACATTTCTATTTTTGAGTGAAACTATATTTACACACAATCAAGTTTCGAGAGAGATTTGATAAAATCTTACCGAAAAACCCGTTTTTTAAAATTGAAACATAAAGATTTAAGTCTTTGACACTGAATGTTTTAGATTGTAAAAGATATTCTAGTTTAATATCAAAAATTAAAAATCATATTATCAAAAAAATCAAAAAATCTTCATTATTGTAGAAAAATGTGTCCACAAAGATATTCAAGGTATATTATTTCTATTGAGCTTTTACCGCATTTTTTGGAAAATTTTGAATATTTTACTTACGCCTTACTCGACGTTACGATATCGTGGTCCATGATTGTCGACTTCGAGACTCTTGTATATCCAGTGTCTGACGTTGTAAGGATCGTTGGCAAACCTTTTGTTTTTTTGGCTGCTTCTTCCAACTTTTGTAAATAGGCCTTTGCTGCCCCTAGTTCCAAAGGCTTACTGATCGAAGTGTAACCTTCTTCGCACGATCCCGATTTGTAATCATTTAAGGATGACGGTTTTTGCGAAGATCTGCCACTCCTTGTGAGCACTAATTTTCTCTTTTTTTGCTCGGGTGTAGAAATATTTGATTCATTCATTTTGCTAAAGAAAACTGATTGTTATTGCGAGTCAATGCATTCCAGGAAAAAGATTTACTGCAAAAAGTAATCAACTTTACTGCGAAAAAGGATCATGATAGAAATAATGTATATAAAAGTGTTTATGTCCAGAAACTTTTATAATTTCATTGTAAAGTTTTTCAACAAATATTTAATTTACACATACAATCTGTGGCAAAGGAAGTAACTAAACTATGTTAAGAACTACAAAATAAGGTTAATGTATAAAAAGAGGGAAATTAAGTACATACATGAAGAGGATACATAATTCACTCATCATGTAATATAGGTAGTGATAAAATATTTGCGAAGGCAATCCCATTTTGACAAAGTTGAGGGTTGCGATCAGTTTGGGTACCTAAGACCTTTCTTAAGTAGCATTATCATATATGAAAGTAATTCTCAAAAAAAGAAGTAATAATTTGTGCGTGTGACATTTGAAAAGCCACCAGATACACTCTATATACATATATCTATACACACGTACAATCGTGCGTGAGAGTGCGTAAGTGGGCAAAAATACCTTGTATGATTCAGTAGTCTTCGCAAAATTCATTTCAGTTTGAAAGATTCAATACTTATGTAGTCGAATTAAACGGGAAAAAAATTATTTAACATACACGGCGAAAACTCACTACATTCACAATTTTAAGCATACTTTTTCTGCGGGCAATTTTCTTTTTTAATGAGTATTTACTGACTGTCTGCGCGTAACGTTTGCAATATTTTTCAGTAGAATTTCATCCACTTGACATTTAGAGAAAATCACTGTTGAGATGTAATGTAGAATGAGTTTTCTCCGTGTAGTCATAAACATTTGAATTGATTCTACTTTGAACCACACCTCGTACAATCACGTACTTGGATTTATAACTATAAATTATTGAGGTGTAATCGTCATAGGAGAAATGAGGGAGACACAAACGTATTCGCCCGGAATGACGTTCTCCTCATTGCCTTCAACGCCACTCCATTCCGGCATTAAATAACACTTGTTCAACACGTTTTTTAAAGAGATAAGAGAAAATTGGTCACTTATTCCTCGGCATGTATACACGCCAACATCTTGAGACGTGAGACCAACATTGTACAAGGATGTGGTTTCGAGAACTTTGTTAGTCATAAAAAAAATGTTTTCCTGCATTCGAATAATGTTACGTACCAAAAAAATTTGAGAATTTCTATCAATGAAGCAGTTGTTCGGAGATTCAAGAGTCAGAGTTTTCCCATCAATCTCAAGAGCACCAAATTGCTCGCAGACAATGTTTTGAATACCAGGCGGGAGAGGCCCCTTAAAATGAGGACGTGAAGCCACAAGATTTTCTTCGGCATTGTAGGGAATACTGAGACTTTCAAGTTCGCGTTTGCGATTGTGAAATTGTTCTAGCGGCCCACGAGCTCGAACTGTTGATAACTCTCGAATTTTACGCATATTGTTTTCGTAACAAAAAGCGCTGAAAGACTCTAATTCCCCAAACTCCCGGACGTCATTTACTATGTGGAGGAGACCATGGAAGTTGTAGGAAAGGATAGGCTGCCCGTATAATTCTTCGCTAAGACTGAAGAAAGACTCTATGGCCACTTGGCAGAATTCTAGAACATCATCTGATTGGTTTTTGATGCTCAGTAAACGAATCGTGGCATGTAACATAATGAGATGTGTATATCTATCTACATCAATGACGTCTCGAAAAATTGCAGGTGCAACGTATAAAAGCAACTGCCGACACTCAGTTGCCTTATACCGACGATATTTTGTCAAAAGGCCTAACTTTCTGTTAAAGTCGGTAGGACAATATTGATGAAGTTGTGATATTCGTGCATCAAGGATGTTCAGCTTCCTGGCATTAAGACCCCGGTAAATGAATTTCCCAGCTAACAACCCATCAAGCAATCTTTTCAATATACCTAAATACACAAGGTGCATGGCCTCAAATGGTACGTTCGAAACAAGCCCTATAATTGGAGTCAACGGGGAAGCTCCCGAATGGTGATCCTCATCTACCATAGCATTGTATTCTTCATTTGTTCTGATTTTATGGCGAGTCCCTGGATAGACCGTTACCTTTTCGAATCCCCGAAGAGAACAGCGATACCCAACTACTTTACATTTTGAACAAGGACTGAATGATACGTGGTTTTTATGGCCCAATGCAAGAGCCCTTGCTAACGCATCAGCGATGAAAGCTCTAACCCGTAATAACAAATTTTTGCCACGAACATGAAGGCCCCCCTCATTATTAATTTCTTGAATTTCAGCAACAAGAGGATCAAAAAATTCGAAGACATCATCCGGTTTGGACTCACCGGCAAACATGGCACATACAATTGGTGGAAGTTGTTTGATATTAAAAATTTTACATTGGATTGGCCAAAACTGTAGCCCCCCGACCCTATAAAACTGTCCCCCATCAGTGCTTATGTCGAAACTAATGAAATCTGGCAACAAATCGTCAGGAACTGAACACAATTGCTTAATGAAGTCTGCTTCCAAGCCAAAGTAAATCATATTTCCACCAGCAACTGGTTGAATAATGTCGCGAACAACAATCGTAGGTGTTTGCTGTAACGTTCTGGGATCAGCAGGCAAGAACTGATGATTAAAAGGATAGCCGCGGAGAAGGCGTAAGAGATTTTTCTGCTGTGTATGGTTCAGCCGTGATTCAAGGCAAAAATTTTTAAGTTTTTTACGACCAGCATATGCTGGCTCTACTGGAGGAACTATGGCGGCGTCTTGGTCGTACGCAGGTGGTGCTTCAGGCTCCACAGCGTTGAATGGTAGTGGCAAGACTACTTCCGGATTGTCGTGCATGTCGTTGACATCGACGTTATCGACATCATTGTCAGACTCATCGTCGCTGTGAGACACAACTTCGTCGTAATTGGCCGGTTCTGGTTCCAGAGCAACGGCGATAACGGAATCATCGTCACTGGATTCTACAGGTGTATTTCGGACGTTAGAAGGCCCAGGCTGTGAGTTAATGCGGCTATTGATCACTGCGAGACGGTGACGTTTTTGCCTTGCCGCGAGACTCGAAAACATTTTCATCTTGGAGGTCATTTTCCATGCCTAAGGATGCAATGCAACCAAAAAAGGTAGATGGAGCTACACAACACAAGTGACCGTTTCGTGACAATTTTGGAGTCAAAATGATAGAAGTAATTCGCAAATTGCCCAACAGAACTCGAATCATAGACCTGTCGCGTAAGGCTTGCCTTCTTTTTACACACGAAAATCAGTATCAATGAGATAAGCCAAAATATTTGTTACCCAAAGTTTTTCCTGAAATATATTTTCTTTATTACATTTCCTTGAAAATGTTTTTTAATGGTAAAAACGAATATTCTCGCACAAAAATTTCCTCATCATAGGTCTTTTCTGAACATTTTAGGTATAAAACTCTTAATATGAAAATTTTTGGTTCCAGAGGTAGAGATCGGAGGACTGAGTCTCCGAGAAAAAAAAATTCGAGAAAAAACAATTATTAGGAGAAA
The DNA here is from genome assembly GCA_028476575.1 of Platygaster robiniae. Taxonomy (NCBI): domain Eukaryota; kingdom Metazoa; phylum Arthropoda; class Insecta; order Hymenoptera; family Platygastridae; genus Platygaster; species Platygaster robiniae. The sequence continues at coordinate 21,560,469 of CM052019.1, read as the reverse complement.
ATGAAGAAAACTTTTTCATATCGGACCATTAACTTGCAGAATAAATTATTTTCATTGTATCACTTAAGATTTACAATTGTTTCTTTTTATGTCCAACTTTAAGTATGTATAAGATAATCGTGATATTTTTTAGAATCTGTGGTTTTTTATTCATATCAATTAATATATGAAATAATTTATAAAAATATCGATATTCTTACTCATATTTATATGTACATAGATTGTAATATTTACTCTTATTTGTATTCACCGAACGTCAAATGTTACACCCCTAGTAACTATAGTTTTTACAAAGTTTTTATGAAGTTTTTATTAAGTTCTTTATAATGTCCTTTATGGAATAACCTTATAAAGTGATTTGATACACACTTTATAGAAACTTTATAAAATTTCTCCAGCCTAATAAAAACCTTATAAAAGTTCGTCTAAAATATTCTCATAAAGACTACACAAAAAAGTTACTCATTACGAATAAATGTTAAAGACAAAGGAGCTTTATTATTATATCGATTCAAACAAAGCTGGAAATTGTAGAATATCCCATTTTATAAATTTGCAAGCCTGAAACGCACGTATAATAATGAAAAAAATTTTGGCATCAGCTGAGACTTGAACTCAGGTAACCCGGGTTATACAACTGCGACAATGCCACTGAGCCATCTCGACTTATTGAGTTATTAGCAGAGATGGGCAAAAGTACTACTAACGAGTACTCGAGTACAAAGTACATGTACTCGAGTACAACCCCAGTTCTCAAGCACTTGGACTCGAGTCAGTGCTGCCAGATTTTTTACCGGAGAAATCCGTACTGAAGCATAAAAGGAGTGGGGGGAGTGTTCTGAAAATCCGTACAAATCCGTACACCTAATAATTCAATGCGCGTGAGAGAGACAGAAAATAAAGTAAAAGCGCGTATCGTCATATGTGCTATTTAGGGTACCAAAAATTTTTTTGGTGAATAAAAAACAAAATTCAACAGCAATTATCTTTTATTTTGTCAATATTTACGTAACATAAAAAAGTTTCAAGAAAGTAAATCAATACATATTTTTATTAAATTTTGGAAGCAAAGGACCAACGTCGATATCGGTAATTTTGCTTTTGCCGACAAAACTTTTTCCATGCAGGATTCCGCTGATTGTGTCGGTTCCTAGAGAATTTCGTAATTTTGTTTCGTTCCTGTTGATAGCACTGAAAATCCGTTCACATGCTGCTGAAGAATGAGGTAGGATTCACCAACTGCAAAATTGTCGGAAATTGAGGCGAATCATCGCCACGAACCACTTTCCTCACTTTCGTCCAAAAAGTATCGACATCAGTTGCAGTGTCAGTGAATTGGAACATGTTTTTCAGCTCCAGAAATTCTTCATGAATCTTGGTTTGATCAAAATGAAAAAAATCGGCCAATACAGCGATGTCCCGGATGCTCTTCAAGTTGACTGGATCCAAAAATTGAAGCTCCTTCAAGACTTTGATTTCGTATTCTTCGAAAGGAAATCTGTTTCGTATTTCCGTGGCCAAAACGATGTAAAAACGACGGCATCATGTGCGAAAGCGGTCAATTTCTTGGGTAGAGACAGATTTCGGCAATTTCATTAGTTCGATGTTTACCTCAGGTCCGAAATAAACATTTGACAGGGGCTTCCAATTGTGCTGATTTGAATTTTCATCGAACTGAATGAATTCGGGGTCGGTAGTGCTTGTGTAAGACGGTTTCAAAAACAGTGAAACAACTGACATGAACAATGAAGTCATTTGCTGATGAATTAAATGAATTTTGGGCTTTTCCGCTTGAAATTCTAAATTTTTTTGGTTCACCATTGGCAGAATGAATTTCAAGAATTTCAAATACAAATGGTTCCATTTCTGGGCATATAGATCAGAGATCTCTGCAGCTTTTTTTTTCTCTTTCTGAGTTTTAAGTTTCTCTACTTCGTTTTTGAAAAATTGGAAAATTGGTATGTAATTTGCGTCATATTTTTTCACCGCGCCTTCGAGCGAAAGCCAGCGAATTTTGTAAATTTTAACTAATTTAGCTGCCGGCTGATCGAACATTTCTTGAATTTTCCCCAATTCTTGGCGTCGGTTGCTGCTGTTCTTGAAGTAGTTATATGACTCGCACATTAACGACTCAACTTCTGGTGGCAACTCTTGTGTAGCGTAGGAGACGGCACGAGCTAGAGAGTGGCAAAGACATTTGAGGACAAATAGGGATGGGATTTCTGCTTTGAATTTCTGCGCCACAGAATTGTGTTTCCCGAACATGACGCTTGCGCCGTCAGCAGCAAATCCAACCATTTTTTCTTTGTAGGGTATGTCGTGGGCTTCGAAAAATTTTGCAATCAACTGGTGGATTCCTAAGGAACTGCAGTCTTTGACCTGAAAAAAAAAAAAAAAAAAATTATGTTAATATGCTAGCAAGTCAACGAATTTTCAAATATTTTTAAACTTCAGAATTTTTTGCATTATTTTAAATGTTTCAAAACACAGAATATTCAGAATTATTAAAAATTAGGATTATTACGATTTTTTGATTTTTGAATGAAATTAAAAAATTTCCAAAATTAAGAACGATTTCCTATATTTTACAGTATCAAACATATTATATTTCAAAAATGTTATTTGTTAAATGTAATTAAATCTGTTCATTCGTGGTTTAATAAAAACAAGATTAAAAATGTTTTGTTTGGTAAATTATACTGGTCAATAATTTTCAACTTCATAAAAAACCAGAAATTGTAAATATACCTCAAGTAACGCAAAAAATTTGTCCTGAACTTCATTGCCTGTATCGTAACGGATAACGAGCGCCAAATGTTTTGTTAAGCCTATACCGGTTGACTCATCAATGATCAGGACGAACTCTTTGCTCTTGCAGTCTGCGACAACGGTTTCAAACTGGTGTTTGCCCACAACGTTATTGATAATCGCTGTGCACTTCGTTCTGTTGCAAGTTAGTTGGTCCTGTGTTGTTTTGTCCAAGTCCAAGCCTTTGATTAAGCTAACCAGCTCGTCACTGAGCGAGATGGACAAATCGTTTTTTACAAGAAACATTGCTAACTGAGTTTCTACTTTGGTCGCTTTATTTCTTGCATCTGTCGACTGTTTTGCACAGCTTAAAATATTTGGGACCCCTTTCAAGCTCGAGCAATTTTTTTTATGAGCTTCCGAATTGTTATGATGTTTCACAGCTGTGATACCATCATTTTTACAAAGAAGGTCCTTGTCACACGGCTTGCAACGGAAATATAATGGACCTGAAAAAAATGTTTCATGATTAATATTTAAATACTAAATTTTCTAACTTTTTTCGTTTTATACACTGAAACCTCATTTATATCCTCTCTCATTTTTTCACTCTACTCTTAGTTATATCCGAAAAATCTACTTGTTAAAATCAAAGATATAACTGAGAGTAGTGACAAAGACATTGTATATAACTGAGAGTAGAGTGAGAAAGAGAGAGAAAGGATTTAAATGAGGTTTCAGTGTATTTCAATTTCTTCTATGATTTTTTTTTTAATTATAAAATGTTACATTTTAGAACTAAAATTTATTAAAAAAAATATTTTCAATAATATTTTCTAATTTTTTTTTATTGCACATATTTTTGTTATTCCTATTTCTCTAATTTTCTTTCTTTCATCATTTCCATTTTTTATTTACTAAAATTTTTTCCAAAATGTCAATATTTTTTTTTAATGATCAACTTGTAAATACGGTATACTATAGAAAAGAAATTAACCTTTGGTAACACTTTTAGTGATCCACGGAAATTCGCTTTCCCAGGCCTGTCTGTAATTCTGCTCTCTCGATTGACCCTTTTTTCCCTGTTTCGCCTCGATGCTGCCAGTTTTCTTTTTTCTATTAATTAAAAACACGCAAATTTTATGTGATGCACATGTTCAGGGTTCAGTCGAAGTGCCGGAAAATAAACACAATGTACACTACTTACTTTGCCGGGGGAGTGTTGGGAGGATTTTCGGACTCTTCCTCGGAGAAATCTTTCATTTTTTGCCCAGATGAATAAACCGTTATCGATGAAAAATTATTTATTAATAAAAGAAACACACTGTCTTTTTCGAATAATGTATTTCTGGATTGACAATTCAAAAAATGTCAACCGTTCGTAACACAGAACGTAAAAAGCAGTATACAAACTTACAAAGTGTGATAAGATGACCCTAGATGTAAATCATGGGGATATATATAATTTTTAGGATGGCACGAATGATATCATTCGTGCCATCTTAAAAATTAAGACTCTAAATGTGTGTTCACCAGAAAACATTTTCTCTTTTACTACACAAATGCCATTAAATATAAAAAACTATTTCAGAGATTCCAAAATCCGTACAAAAATCCGTATGATTTCTATGATACCTAAAATCCGTACAAAAAATCCGTATAGTCATCAACATACCTAGAAATCCGTACATCTGGCAGCACTGACTCGAGTACTCGAGCAGGATCAGGGTCCGCGAGTCCATGTACTTGAGGACTTGGATTGTACTCGAGTACATGTACTCTGTACTCTGCGTTGTACTGAGTACTCAATGTACTTAAGTACGTCCATCTATGGTTATTAGTAAATGATTCAATGGTGAATGAGTCAAGACTAGCTGAAAATAGGCGTAAAGCAACTTTTTTTTATCTTACGTCAGATTTAACAAACATTGAACATTTTCTTATGAGGTTTTTAATCTCCTTATAAAAATTTTCCATCTTATAAGGTGGTCTTCTATTATTGTAAGGCACTTTTACATTCTCATAAGGCGCTTTCAGAAGTAGAAAATGATTATAAGTATAGTAGAAGGCCGCCCTATAAGGACAAAAATTCTTACAAGCAGCTTAGAAGGTCACTTTATAAGAAATAAAAATCTTATAAGAGTCTCATAATAAATCGGAATTTCATAAGAAGTCTTATAATAATGAAACCTAGTAGGGAACGTGTTCTCTTTCACAGTTTTATAAATCCCTGTCTGCTTTATAAAAACTGTCTAGTTTTTATAAAAGTCTTTATAAAAATTGGTCCTCTTTAATAAAATCCTTCATAAAAACTCACAAAGCTTTAGAAAATATAAAATTTTTATATAGACTTTATAAAATGATTTTATAAAGTTTCAATACTTTATTAGGTTACTTTATAAAAACAGGGATATTAAAAAAAAACAAAAAAAAAACAGGTTTTTACAAGGATTTTTAATAAAACTTTATAAAAACTAGAGTTACTACGGAGTATATAAATATTATTCTTTTCCTTACATAATTACATATTCAGTCGTGTTGAATTCATTTGTCTCTATATTTAGATTTCCACTGGAACTATTTTCAAATAATTATACTTATATTACACTTTAATTTGAATTAAACAACATGAAAATACATTGTTGTGCATTTTGTAAGTTAGCATTGGTTACTCAATGTAATTACTTATAAAAGCTGTATTAATCTTTATAGTTATATGTATATTTCACTTACACTTATTATTTGACAACAGTGTTCATTTCCCTCAATAGTTCTCAACAATCAAAATAACTGGTAGATACTACAGTCATGTTTATAATTTTTTTATAGTATTATACGGTTATCATACGTATGTTTAAAAATTTTTTTATTTACTAAAATTTTGAAGGTGTTTTCCAAGGAAATCTTCCTTCTTTATCAGAATTGAAAAGGAAAAAAATAAATGTTAACTGGTTAAGAAAAAGATATCTTCTCCAGGATTCAAAGTTTCTTAGAGCAAAACTTACCAGAAAAAAATTTTTTTTGTAAATGGAAACAAATTTGCATGATTTAATGTTATTAAATTTAGACTGTCCCAAAATTGACAGTGTTATATAAAAATGAAACATTTTTTTCAAGGAAAATAGATAGCATACCTGTAAGAAAACGAAGCACGGATGTAAGGTACTTCAACTGAAATGAAAAAAAAAAAAAAAATAGTGAGATATGTACTAGATAATGATAATGTATAGTATGAAATTATTCATATTTTTTCCAGACTACAAGTCATAATGTATAAAAGTGAGGTAAAAAAAAGAAACCTTTAAAAAAGAGAAATATAACTTAATATAATATAACTTCGGATTGTATACATATTTAGTCAATAATGTGATTATAACTGTAGTTATTTAGAGTGGTGGTGATAATGCGTTGCATATTGCATAGAAAACTTGCAGAATAAAGAAGAAACTTGAAAAAAACAATAATAAACATGGAGTTCAACAATAAAAAGAAATGAATCTTTATGGGCGAAATTTTCAAAATACAACAGTGAAAAACATGCTTACATAAAGAAAAAATAAATAATATTGGATTAAAAAAAAGATAAAGAATTATATTTTTACGTAGAATAGTTATACCTTAATTAACAATATTCACATTGCTAACTATAATACCCTTTTAAAAATTTTTTCAATTTCATACTTATTCTGCAATTTTTGTTATTGTCTTTTTTTGCAATGTTTCTTAAAATAAATAACTTGTTTTATAGATTGAAAAATTTATTGTTCAATATCTTATATAAATACTCGGAATTTGTCTTCAAATTTTGTGTGTGTTACAGATGTAATTTCAGAACAACAATAAACTTCTTTTTGCAAAACACGCAAAAAAGTTGTACTTCGAGGACCTGTATGGCCGCATTGAACACGGCCTTTTCCGCCCGGCAAATGCTTCACTCCCTGAATACACGGACTGAAGCAAAAACACAGGCACTGAGTCATTAATTGCTCCAGCACGTGCCTCCAGGGACTGAAGCATCTGCCGATCGGAAAGGGCCGTATTCAACGCGGCCTTACAAGTCCTCCAAGTACAACTTTTTTGCGTGTTTTGCAAAAAGTACCGTTTGCACCTCGGACTGTGGGCATGGCTTTGTCCTCGGACCAAATATCAAGCCTCGGCTACGCCTCAGCAGATAAATTGGTCCTCGCACTAAAGCCACGCCTCACGTCCCTGGTACAAAATATACTATTTATCAAAAAAAAAAAACAAAACAAAAAAAAAAAAAATCTGCATCAGTTTTTCAGATCCAATAATATTCATTTTTTCTTCATATTTATGTATTTTCTATTTTTTTTTTACATTGCCTATGAATATTAATTGTGTTTCATGCTTGCGTTTTATTTTCATTACTATTTTTTTGAAGTTTATTTTCATTCTTAAGTTTTATTTTTCCATTTTCTTTGCATTACTTGGTTTTATGATTTGTTTCACAAGAATAAAAAATTTAATGTTCAATTTTGTACAGTTTTTACGTATTACTCAACTTTTGGGAGTCCAAATAACAAATCCGTGAATAATTGAACTGTAAAATTTATATATATACTTACATTGAAATATTATCTTTTTTAATTTTATTTCTGATTAAATAAATTTTTTATTATTTCAATTCGCATCACAGAATGTTTGAAGTTTTTCTGCTTTAAATGGCTAACTTTTGAATTTTAAAGTACGAATTTCTCAGGTATCAATTCGTCAAGAATAAAATGGATGGTTGGTGTTCAATAATAATACAAAATCTGTGATTACAAAATATCATTGCAGTCGAAGAAGCGAAATGTTTCTGATTTCTCATTAATTAATGTACAACTTTCAAAAAAAGTATAATTATCATTTAATATGTTGAGAGCAAAAGCAAGTTGACGCAAATGAATTTTAAATTATTAAATATAATTTTTAATTTTTATTGTCTTAAAATTGACAGTGTTATGAAAAAAACCTATTTTGTAATGGGAAATTGACAACTTACCTGTAGGAAAACGAAACAGTGACAGCCAGACAGCTCTAATGATTCCTCGAAAAAATTTCCTGGTGAGGATTTTTCTTGCCTCAAGTCACTTTCACTGAAATCCAAAAAGAAAGAAGGAGATTAAGAATATATAATGCAAAAAAATCCTGTCGTACTTCTCAGTAAAAATGATGTGGAATTAATTATCAGACACTAATTAAATTTTTAAATTTGTGCTCCATGTACAAACATCTGTTTCGAATTATACCTAAAATATTGTAATTTTATTATTATCATTTCAATTAGAAAATAACGCAAAAAACAACTCATGAAATTTTTAGGTTATGTGTTTTAATTTTTGTTTCTACAACGAAATTAAAACTTCTCTTAGCGTTGACTGGCTTGTTCTTGGGCCTCTTTGGTGCCAAAAAATTCACGATTGATTAGGGCGGAACACTTTTTACTGTAATATTATTTTATTATAGCGCGTGTTTTCACGTGTTTCCACTGAATTTGACTTGCAAGTTGTTGCCAGGGCTCGTCAACTCCCGTGTTAATTTGGTGGCGAAAATCAGCGCCTCTGGTGACACGGCCCAGAATTAATTTTCAGTCTTTTTTCTGAGTAGGCCAATCAGAGAGCGTGGCGGCAAATTTGACGGCCACTGACAAATTCAAATGTTGACATACAACGACATACAGTTTGTTATTGTTTGGTGCAGTTTGGACAGTGACAGTGTACAGTGTTATTGAGTGTTATTTTGTTGATTCCTAAAAAGTGATCGGTGACAAGTATTATTTAATCTCAAGATTTATTTGATTAAGGTATGTGAAGCATCTACTGTAATAATTAACTAATTTATATTCAATAAGTTACTTGTTCATAACCCTAGTAATTCTGATTTTTATAAAATCTTTATAAAATTGTTGAATTTTTTATAAAATTCCACTATTTTACAAAGTGATTTTATAAAAACTTTATAAAAAGCCTGCATTTTATAAAGCAGTTTTATAAAACCTTTATAAAATTTTTATAAAATACCTTATACAACACTTTATAAAGATTATTTCTCTTTATAAAGTATTTTATAAAAATTTTACAAAGGTTTTATAAAACTGCTTTATAAAATGCAGGCTTTTTTATAAAGTTTTTATAAAATCACTTTATAAAATAGTGGAATTTTATAAAAAATTCAACAATTTTATAAAAATTTTATAAAGATTTTATAAAAATCAGAATTACTAGGGAACCTGTGTTGTAAAGTCTGTTGTAAAATTTCCCTTCAGGCGGGCGTGGATTAAATTTGATTGAAATGGATTAAAAGTAAATCAATTTCAATCCACTAGAATCCAGTCAATCCAAAGAAAAATTTGTCTGGATTTGTAACGAATCAATGTCAATCAATCCGAATCTAAATCGAAATCAATCCTTTTTAATCTATTTTTTTTAGTCTATATGAATCAATCTTTATCCAAACTAGCTCATTCAAATAGAGTACGGTTCCCAACAGAATGCAATGTAATCTTTTTCAATCCATCAATATCTGTATCCATTTTAATCTTTTTTTTTCAATGCATGTAAATCGATTTGAATCAAGTTTGACCAATCTAAAAATCATCCAGTTTATAGCGCAATACATAGGAATCCTTTTCGATCTAAAATCATATTAATACATTTCAATCCATTCTTTGTCAATCCATATGAATCAATGTGTATACAGTACGAGCAATCTAAAAATCATCCAGTTTATGTCGCAATACATACGAATTCTTTTCGATCTAAAATCATGTTAATACATTTCAATCCATTTTTTGTCAATCCATATGAATCAATTATTTATACATTTTAATACATTACATACATTTAAATTCTTTATTATTATTATTAATAAATAATTTATTTATTTATTCATACATTAATTATTATTTTTATTATACTTTATTATTTTATTTTATTATAGTTTATTATTATTTTTATTATACATTTATTCATTTATTTATTTATTAATACATCTTAATTATTTATTATTAATACATTTCAATCCATATGAATCAATGTGTATGCAGTACGAGCAATCTAAAAATCATTGAACTTCTGACGTAATGCAAATGAATCTCTTTCGATCGAAATAAACTCTATCTTTTTTGATACTTTATTACTTTTTTTTCAATCTACTCCAATCTTATGCAGTTCAAAATGACCATACTAAAACAAATGCAGATTCTGGTGTAATTAAAATTAATCTCTCTGAATCCAAAGCAATCTTAACTTATTTCAGACCTTTGTGTGTCAATCTTTTTTAATTTTTTTTTTCATCATCATAATAATAATAATAATAATAATAATAATAATAATAATAATAATAATAATAATAATAATAAAAGATTGACAATCAGGGGACTGAAATATATTAAGATTGCTTTGGATTCAGAGAGATTAATTTTTATTACACCAGAATCTGCATTAGTTCTGGTATGATCATTGATGCAGCACCATCAATCTGAAAGTCATCAAGACTTTAACGTTATCTCAAATAATCTTTTTAAATCTTGAATAATCTAAATTATTTTTACTAATCTTTCCCAGTAGAAACCACTTATTTACTGGGAAGGTGAAGCTTACTGTGATCTTACAGTAAGATCACATAAAAGCGGAAATTTCCAACTCACAGTGATCTCACAGGATTATAAAACATTATTTCAAAGTATTTCTTAACGTTGCAATGAAGAATTATAAACACATCCTATATTCACTTAGAACAAAAGATGTTACATTCAGTTCCATTTTATGGTCATTGTCATTTTGTATACAATTATACGCACAAAATCTTAAGTAGGTTTAAAATAAATTATGCACTTTTGAATTTTTATTTTTATTTATTTTGACATCAAGAAACATACATATTCCTATAATTTTCGGTTTATAAGGCTTGCAGTTACAGTATGGAATTGTACGTAAATCGAACCCAAGGAATCAGCATGTAAAAATCATGGATTACTGTATTTCAAAATCGTTAGGTAATTCGCACAAGTACCTTCCATTGTGCACTTTTATAAGTACTACTTTTGACCAAATATCTGAAGCAGAAATAAATTCTGTATTTTCAAAATTTTGAGATTTAATTTTTTCAAAATGAGATGCAATAAAAGGCTTATTTAAGTAGACTTGAATGGGAGAAACTTCAAAGTAACAGCAGCCATTTTTCAAAATTATATTTATAATTTGAAAATAACGACCTGATTTTGATTTTATGAATGAATCATTCCTTCTCATTTTTTCACTTTTGCGCAAGTTGTGAAAAACTGTTCCTTTAAAAATGCATTTTTCAAAAACATGGCAGACATTTGATTGAATATTTCGAACCTTACTCTTACCAACAAACAAAATTTTTTTTTCGTTATCGTAAGCAATGTTGTTTTCAAGAAGATGTTTATACTCAAACAAATTTTGATTATAAGTCTTAACTTCTTCCGACACGTCCTCACATAAACTTTTCGTTTTGAAATATAATAACTGTAAATTTTTTCTGCATATTTGTTTGTCCATTCCTTTACTTCCGGTTATTCCTTGCTTTAAATTATAAATGTTGCTTTCAAATGGAAAAGCAGAAGATGCCCAGAGTGGTCCACTGTTTATGACTGAATCGACAATATGCAAAAGGGTGTGAACGTTAAATGTCATGCATTTTTCCTTATACAAAATTTTAAACTCGCCCACAAATTTCGTTAAATTGTATCTGCAGTCAATTAAATCTTGTTCAGTGATTACTTTCTTTATGAGTGTATATATACAGCCTACCAATAACGAATAATGATCAAAAACTTTTTGTTCCAGTATGCCATTTAAACAAGGAAGACTGTAAAATAAAAGCCAAGCCTTTACTTCATTTGCTTTCCAATAACCTCTGTCTAGTCTTGGAAGTCTGTGAATCTCTTTCGTTGGATTAATTGACAACAATCTTTGCTCAATATTTTTGATATTTCCTTTTGATAATTTGTATTGAAAATCTAAGGATGGGTCAGTCCATTGTTTCCAAATATAATTATCTACACCACAAAGAATACCATGCATATACTCGTAGCATAGTGACCAAACTATGTCAAACTGAGGAAACGATAATAAGCAAGTTCTACCTTTAACACCCCTTACAGTAGCACGATTTAAATGAGAATTTTCGACATCTTTTAGATGTGACTTGTTACTTCTAAGCTCGTTTTCTCCTGATCCAAATGGATATCGAATCCCATTGACAGTTTTAATAAATTTTCCTGCATGATAACACCAACTGCATCCGTAATAGCCATTAAATTGCAAGCGATTTTGCAAAATCGGCCGACACACACCGTCTACAGAACATGCAAATGGACAAAATTTGATAGTTATCAGTTCATTTATGTCATTTACAATTTCGAGCCCTTCATAAAATAAATAATCAACAGATTCCTTGACTTTCGTTAGGTACAATTCCATCAAAGAACTGTCAGGTTCTTTTGAACAAACAAACATTCCTCCCAGTATAACATTTTTAAATCTAATCTCTGGTGGTAAACAATTCAAAATTAATTGTAAAGGCCAAAAAGAACGTTTTCCACTTTTACTTAATGGAGCGCCATCAGTGCTAAAAATGTATGTTACATATTTCGTAATTCCAGAATTAATTTTTGAGTATAAAGTACCGTCGTGAACATCTGTGATATCATTATTACCATCTCGCAAGCCCTTCTTTACGTTCCAAAAACTAAAAAATTCTTCTTTAAAACTTGATAATAGCATTTTTATTTGATGAAATATATCGATGATGATGAAATAGTCCGCAGAATTATTGTTTATTGAATTTCGTTCTTTGCAATCTGAACATGTTTCTATGAATGGTTTAATTTTTCTTGTCGTTGTTGAGAAAATCACATTTTTATGACAAAACTTACAAAAATAATGATAGGTGGTGTGTTTCTCCGAAGGATCGAACAATTTGGAAAAAGTATGTTTCGAGATTTTGATGTCCTGCATAAGTGGGCCAGCAAAAAACCTTACCATGTTGATAAGTTCCAATTTCGCAATGTCAGCTAAACCAAACCGTAACGAAAATGCTAGAACCATTAGCAACATTTCGTAAACAGTTACTCCTGAGGCAGGAAAAATTATTGTTTTGAATCGCTCATCTAATTCATTTTCATCACACTCCGATTCAGTGCCACTGGAATCCTCATGAGATGATAGTTGTTCTTCGTAGCTTGAGTCTTCCATACTACTGCTTGTTTCGTTGTTTTCTAAACTTTGGCCTTGATCGTCCGTGACTGGATTCGTGCTGGCATCTAGAAAGTGCAATATATTTACAAAATGTTAGCTTCAGAGAGAGGTACATCCTAACATTTCAATAATCAATAAAAAATAGTCGTCAAGTCCTGGATTTGAGAATGTACTTTTATTTCCTAAAACACTGCCTATGGTTATATGTTTTGAAAATTTTTTAAATTTACGGTGGCTCATAAATCATCATGTTACTCTCTGGTAAATTTAGATTTGTATCTAGAAGAGTATCTAGATTCGAATTAATTCTCATACTAGCAGATCTAGGACTTGACTATAAAAAGGTTAAGTATTTCGCAATACACTACAGTAACTCTCGAAATTTACCTTTCTACGACATGCAATATTCTTTGTTATCTCAAAACTTAAAAATGTTTGTTTTAAATTCTAAATTTGTAGCATTAGATTTCATTAAAATAAGAAAATCTATTTTGTTGATACATTGGATTTTAAAATTGTCCAAGTGCATTCTTCAATTTTCCAGCTTCCTTATTTTTTAGTATTTATTATAAAGTTTTTGATACTCGAATGCTAAAATGTCAACGTTATGACATGTAATTTCTATAAGTTTGAAAAGCTTTCAACTTAAATGATTTTGTTTATGAGTCATATTTTTTGCAACTTCTATTAAACTCTATAATAAAAGAAATTTCAATTCGAGACGGGAAAAAATTTCAGTTCTTTCAGTTTTACATGCAAAAACCTGTAATATAATACCTAAAATTGGTTTTCATTTTATTCAAGACGCAAAATTTCTCTTCAATACAACTTAAATCTAGGTCATTTCTTTAGACATTTGACAGGGTGACTATCCGATTGTCACCCATTGAGTATACTAAATACATATTGCCCAATTTTTGTAAGTGAATTTCAAAAATCTTAATTTCTCAACTAATTAACTTGAGGTTCCAAGAATAGAAAATTGCTGAATTCGTAAAAATCTATAATAAAATTGAATCGACTGTAAAATTAACGCAAAAGGTCCACAATTCCTACAATTTTTTGTTATACCAAAATTCATAACTGTTTGGTTTTTAAATTTTAAATTTGCATTATTATATTACAATAAAATTAAACAATCTAATTCTCATACTGACAGATCTAGGGTATGGCTATAAAATTTTCAGTATTTCGTCATTTAATGCAGTAACTCTCGAAATTTACCTTCCTACGACACCCCGTATTTAAATAGACAACTAACTTCGACAGAACACCGAAATAAACTTATATTTGTAACACAATATTCATTGTGAGTCTTACCATCATTTTGATGCATCGTATAAAGCCCTTCAAAGCTTGAATTATTCTCTTTTCTAAGTGCTGAATCTTCGTCTTCCAAATCATTCAGAAACTGATTACAACCAACATTGTGATCATCTTCAGAAAGTACTGCATTTTCGGCAGAAATGCTTTCATTTGTGCTTTCATCTGAAAAACGCATTACAATACATATTTATATTCTTATTTAAAACAAATAATAATGGAATTGGTTGCAATGGGTCACACATTTTTGTTACACAAATCTGGAATTTCTTAACTATAGATTCCCAGTCTCCTAAACATTAAACACCGACTACGAATTCTGCGCTACTGCACATTATATCCTATACATATATATATTTTTCTATTTCTGACGAGTTTAATATTAAAGATGAATTCAAATAGATCTATATTGATGGAAAATTCATGACTTTAGTATTATATCAGTAGCCTGCGAAACGTACGTTGGGCAGAATATGTTTCATATTCAACATTGAAGGATCATAAACAATTGCAGGCTTTTTAAATATTTTTTAAATAATATTATTTTGAGCTTACTTTTACGTTAAATTAATTCCAAGGTAATGCATGTATGTAATTCACCGTAGTATAGAAATGTTAACGGAAAGTAAACATTTGTAAACATTTTTAACAGCTGCCAAATATTTCGGAGATATTGCACCAAATGCGATTTCGTATGTGTAGCATTACATTATCTTATAACCCACCTGTCTCATGATAACCCTGATGTAGATCTTTTAGGATATTTTCCCACACTTTCCGCGTTCTTTCACTAACAGAGTATTTAATCCGCTCATAATGTTTTGAAAATCCAATTTTGTAGCGCTTTCTCGCCACTTGCTTAGGACTTCCGGATAATGAAGAACCACTTGATAAATCACTCATTTTTAATTGATAATTAAACTTCGTTGACTTATGTGTGACTGTAAAAGCTGCTAAATGTGCCTTACACGCGTACGTGCGCTGTGTATGCGCCAACGAAAACAAACGAAAATGGCAATGGAAATGTATAATTGTATATACAGGGTGCACGCATAAATGCAACTCGAGAAACGCGCAACAAATAGCACATAAAAATATATATTATGGTCACTTGTACGAAAACAAATACAATAACATGTTCATGTTTTTTTCATTCAATCTCATTTGCAGCTTCTTATTCAAAACTACTGTCAATCATTTATTATCAATCAATTTTGAAATAACAATTTGGTACACCCTATATATCTGAACCGGCCGGCACCACATGTGCAATTCGGGATAAGTCGGAAGGCGTCGAGTGCGCCCGTGAGTGGTCGGATCACGATCACTGACAATTGACGATCACTTCGAGGCTCGCGCAACACGTTTAAACCAGTTGAAGCACGTGCTCCTTTCTTTTTTCTTTCTCTGCAAGGTTCGGGTGTGGAAGTTAGACGAAGTGAGACCATTAAACAATTGAACGCGCACGTGCAGCTACACGTGGTTCATCATATCCATTTTTTTTCACCTCTGATGAACGTTTTTTTCAATTAACCTTTTACGGAATGTCGGCCTACGTGAAATTTCTGAATGGTTCAGTGAAATACAAAAATAAAAAACAAATTTTAAGCACTGCTAAAATTTGCCGGTTCAAATATGAAAGCCACCAGAAAAACTTGAAATACGAGATTGAAACAGGAGATGAAGGACGTTTGGCAGTCCAGATTTTACTACTGAGTGGTAAGTGGGCAAAGACCAAAATATGAAAAAACATATCGCATATCGCAAAAAACATATTAATCTAAGAATATTGAACTTCGTTTCGGGAACCTTTCAAATTCGAAAAATATATGCCCAGCCGGCACTTTTCCTTTCAGTAAGCTTACTGAAAGCCTAATTGGCTTTCTCAAAGCTTTCGGAAAGAAATTGTGCCGGCTGGCCCTGGCGGACGGCCAAATTCCGTAATACGGAATTCAGTGGAAGTCAGCGGAATTGGGCGAATTCCGCTTGAAAACATCGATATAAAAGACTTTAAAATGTTAAAATTCCTAATATACTGTTGTTAATTTTTTAATGAGCAATAAAATAAATAAAATAATAAATAAATAAAAATAACAAATTTCGTCTCTGAAGGAAAATAATTCCTCTTATACATTTTATATCCTCGAAACATTTTTAGAAAAACCTTTTGGCTTATTTTGCCTATTTATATTATTTTTCCTATTTACAATTATCATTATTAATTATTAATTGATGTATTAAAGTATAAATAATAATGTTTTTGAAAAATCAAAAGTTTCGGAAAATGGAGAAACTTGTGAAAAATTTAAAACCTTTAAAAATAGACATTTTTCGAAAAATTGGAAATTTTTTACATGTTTGAAAATTTTTCGAATCGTTGAAAATTTTTCTTCATTATTGAAAATTGTTCGAAAAATTGAGAATAATTTTCCAAAAAAAAGAAAATTTTTGGAAAAATTTAAAATCTTTTGAGTAATTGAAAAACCTTATAAAAATGGAAAATTTTAGAAATAATTAAATCGACAAATATTTAAAAATTTTGGAATTTGATAAAAAGATCAGCATTTTTTAACAAAATTGAAAATTTTTCACAGAATTTAAAATTTCTCAAAAAAATAGAAACTTTTTCAAAAACTTTACAAATTACAAATAATTGAACACTCTCTTGTAATTGAAATTTTTTCAAAAAAAGATAATTTTTCAAAAAGTTGGAAATTTTTCAAGAAATTGAAAATTTTTCTTAAAAAATGCCAATTTTTTGTAAAAAAGATAATTTTTTAAAAATAATTTGCAAATTATCTAAAAAATTGAAAAGTTACTCAATCATCAAAGATTCATTGAAATGTAACACATTATTTCTAAATGAAAAGCATTGATTAAATAATTGAATGATTTTTCTCATCATATATGCGTAGTAGTATATATGCTATATAGTTGCTAGTATAGCTATTTAATAAATAAATAAATAAATAATTTGACACATCGATTTTCAGATTGCACAACAATGTTGAAATTAAAAAAAAAATTTTTTAAATTAAAACTAATCGACATTTTTACTCAATAATAATTATTTTTAATTATAATAATTTTAATATAATAATATAATTATAAAATTAATACTAAAATAAATATATTATAATAATAAATTTATTAATAAAATATAATTATAAAATATTATCATATCAATAATTATTAATAATATATAAATTAAAAATCAAAATTATAAGTATTTTGAAGCGAATCACATTGTCGTTTTTTTGCAGCGAGTGAACGTTTTACAGCAAAGCGTGGAATTACGGCTCAAAAAATTAAAAAGTTCTTCTGATTTTCCTATCAAGACATACACGTCCAACGTTCCGGAAGAAAATCTTCAGATTCAGGCGACAGTGCATAATAATTCGTCTGAAAGCGAAGAAACGAACAAAGAATCTGCACCGGAAACAGTAAACAAATACAATAAATACGTTTTGCAATTAATGCATCAAATTGTATAGCTGACTTCTTGTCAGTTTCCCTAACATTTTTGATTCTCTTAAAATTCTCAAAAATTTCAAATTCCTTCTCCAATTTTTTTTCTTATGAAAGTGCTCTACAAATATCATGAGTTCTTGTATAACAATGTATTATTATTCCAATCTAATAATCAATATAATAGCCGACTTTACCGAATGGTTGAAATGATTTTAGTTAAAAGTTTCTGACTTGTATTCGCCTAAATATTAACTTGATTTGAGTAAGCTTATTGCTTAATACATTTCTTTATAAAACTCACAATGTACCTAGACTATAGTCAAAAATTTTCATCAAAAAAAAAAGGAACGTGGAAGCACATGAATAAATAATTTAAGCTTTGACAGGGAAGCACCTTTTTCTCTCCAACTAATTCTAATATAATTTTCAGCGACGGTCCTTGGAAACTGTCACAAACATTGGACAACATGTCTCAAAACAAAGAAAAGTGCCAGATTACTGAAGACATCATTATTAACAAAAAAAGGGTCGATTTCTATTCTGTCGACGTCAAGTGCATGAACAATAACAACGCTTCTCGTGTTCGAGATAATGAATTGGTAAAATTTTATGTAAATTAGAATGCATTAGCAGAATTGTTACAAGTGAAAACACGACTAGTACCGGTTTATTAATTTTATTCGTGACAAGATGTTCTAATATCTTATCTTTAGTTCTTTAAGACGACTCTCACATAATTTTTAAAGGATCAGTGCCTGGAGGACCCTCTGGCCATGAATATAGCAGACGATGAACGTGAGACCGAGTGGCTAGAACCGTGCTCGAAGAAAATGAGAGTTGAAAAGGACAGCACTAATTCTAGGAAAAACTTGGAAAATGTGAAGTCTAATGACATCGCACAGCCAAAAGAAGATAATGTCACTGAAAAAGATATTGAAAACTCGAAGGACAATAATGATGTCGAAAAATCTCTCGAAGAAACCACAGACACGGCAAAAAGCTTAGAGAAGCAGCAAGAATCGAAAACGAAGACGAAAACTCTTTCTAAGGAAAGAAAAGAATTAGAAGATGAAGATGAAAAAATGATTGAAAAAATTAAGCTGCTGACAAAAAAAAATGCTGAACTGAAAGAAGAGAACAAAAAACTTCCCAAAAAAGAATCAGAATACCGACGAAAATACAATGATTCTAAAGAAGAGCTGGAACAAACAAAGAAATTGAACTATAAGCTTCAAACAATCGTGATAGATAAGGCAAAAGAACGAAATGGTGAGGCTTACGATAATAGTGTACTATGTATTATCTTTTTTTTTTTTAATGTAATTCTTAATCTCTTAATCAAACAATTTCTTCCAGAAATATTGCAACAGCTTCAGGCAGGAAATTTAGTGGGAATATCTTCCAATTATCCAAAAATTGGCTTTGTTCGAGAAAGTGATGATAACGTAAGTTTTTTGAAGGCAAATTTCTCATGAGTCATTTTATTTCTAATTTCTTTTGGCCAACAAGCATCAACGATAGATAAAACAACATCTTTCTCATTATTTTCACTGCTCTAGTAAACAAAAAAGGGTCGTGTAAACGTATAATGTTATATATTGTTTTAACATTTTGCGTGAACGCGTTCTATAAACCTTATTCTGCTAATGAAGCTCAATTTTTTCGCAGCATACTAAAGTCACTTCATTATGTGAGAAATGTTTTATAAAATCACTGAAAAGTAACAAATACGTAGGTTCGTTTTAGTTAGATTCCAAGCGATTAATGTACAGTAAAGTCTAAAGTTGTTATTTAAAAAAAAAATGTGTAATTCATTTTGAATTATTGTTAAACTATATTTTTAATCAATTAAAAATAAAAATTAATAAAGAATCAAAGTTGACAACGTTTGACAGTTATACAAAATATATAACTATTGGAATGGTCACATTATGAAAAAGATCGGAAGCGATCATTAAATATTAATTTTTTTTTGTTCTTATAGGTTCATATAGGGCAAAATTTTTATATTCCACGATTCCAATACAGCAAAATCATCAGGCAGCAGTCTCCATATACATTTGTGGGAGCTCTTTTGAACCTGATGTTCGAAACAGATGTGCTGCTAACGAGCACGGTCACTGGGCACCAAAGTAACAGGAACAAAAAACAAGGCAAAAAAGAATACAAGAAGCTAGATGCAACAAAACTGTGTATTGGCGAAGGTACACATAATTTTCACGCTGCCTTATAAACACAAAATATTATAGGAATGTGCAAAAAATACTCCCAGGAATATTTATATAAATTGTCTCACAATAATTTTGCGTTCATAAGGATCTGTTTATGTTTTGTCTTGTTTTTAGGATGTCCGAATATTTCAAACTCATACTATACTATTAAAACGTTGAATCATATGAGTTTGTTTTGTTCTAGCTTTTTACACTTTCTGGATGATCAATGATTTCAAACCAAGGCAGATGAATCCATCGAAGCAAACAAAGCGCCCGAAAAAAGAATTCAACGTAGATGCTGAAATTGCGAAATTTTTCTACCACGTTGGAAAATATTTAGATTATTTGAAAACCTACCATGGAAAATCAGAAGATGGAACTTCGAAAATGAAAGACTCGGAAAAAATAGTACCAGAATCAAACCTGATGTCAAACGACGAAAATTCTCATGAGTTTTTTGATTACTCTCCCAATGAGGACGAAGACAAAGAATGATATGTAAAATCTGAGTGAAATAAACTTTCTGTGTGTAACCGAAATTGATCAACTCTTATTTCAAGAGGCAAATCGATTCGAATTAGTTGAATCTATAAATCATGGATTGAATGTTTGTAATTGTAGATTGACTATAATTATATGGATTCTGAAGGATAGCTTATTCTAGATTAAAAGTGATTGAAATGGATTAATCTGGATTTTGAAGAATAGCTTATTCTAGATTAAAATTGATTGAAATGTATTAATCTGGATTATGAAGGATAGCTTATTCTAGATTAAAATTGATTGAAATGGATTAATCCATATAATTATAGTGAATCCACAATTACAAAAATTCAATCCATGATTTATAGATTCAACTAGATTCGAATTGATTTGCCTCTTGCCAATCCAACATTATCCAGAAAATATGGAACAAGAATCTGGATTCTCATGGATTAAAAAAAAATTAATCCATTTCAATCCACGCCCGCCTGAAGGGTTGCTGAAATTGAACTAGTATTGTATTGTTTATAAAATTTTTATCTTTCGAGTGTATGAATTTCAAATTTGAGAATGTAGAATAACAATTCATTTACTAAAAAACAGTCTACAAGTTGAACACATTTTATTTTGTACATTGTACACATCTAAAACAACTGTCAAATGTGAGTAAAATGAACAAAAATTGTAGAACATTTGAATAAAATTATCATGGAAAAAATAATATTGTGTTAAATATTTATTGGATACTAAATTTTTTTTTGGGGGGGTGGGCGGGAATGAGAATAGAAATAACTGGAATTTTTTAAACTATTTTATGAAAGAGCCTTTCAGTTTTTGAAATTCAGTAGAAATAACTCCTTACAATAAAATGCAGATTAAAATACATTGTCAAAATACCCAGCAACTCTAATTCAACATTGTACATAATTGTAGAATTTTTATATTGCGTCTACCAGTTGTCGTAACATAGAAAATGTAACAGAAATATTGGCGAGAATGTTTAGCAACTACCAGCAACTACATAAAGTATTAAGTATAGAATGTAAATTATTAGCCTTTTGTTTCATTTACACAGAAAAATTGATAATTGTGTTTGTTTTATTATACTTTTAAATATATTAGTTGAAATTGAACGAGTTACTTTTAGACTGTTTATTTTAAAACTTTTAAACCTATTAAATGTAATTTACACTATCAAAAATCTGAATGTACATAGCAATAAAGAAACTCATATTAATTGAAAACCTACATAATATATTTTGAATAAATATTTGATTTTTTCCGGTGCACTGAAAATTACTGTGAGCTTTTGAATTTTTACATAAAAACTAACAAAACACTTTAAAAACTCATGTCAATGAATAATTATGAAGTAAAATTATAATGATTTTCATTGGTAATATGAATTTATAATTGATTTTCATATATTTTCAAAATTCAAGTATTACAATCCTATATAATAATATACATTACAAAGAATAAATTAAATGTAAGTGAAAAAATTATTGTTCTGCAAATACTTGAAGTACAAAAAAAATCACACATTTATTGAACATACTGCAAAGACAAACCGTAGGATACATACCTGATTGTAATTGTACAGTTGAAGTATCGATATCAACTTGATGAAGAACTTGTACGAAATGTAGAACATTTAGCAATGTAGAGGATTATTCGGCAAAAATGAAATATCAATACCAACAATACATTTTGTTAAATGTCCCATCCACTTTATTAAATATCAAATCCATTTTATACAACATCAATAAATTTTGTATCGAAGTAAACTAAACAAGCCGTTCTATTACAACTAACATTTTATTCACATCAAACATGTGAATGTTAAAAAACGGTCATACATGTGTCGTCGATAAAAAGTGATTTTATTGACACAGAGTAATCTAGTAATCTAATTCATGTTTTACTTAAACTATTTATTTTCTAATTTAAAGGATTTATATACAAACCTTCAAAATTATTGTATTGTGGGAGATTTTGTTACCACTGGAGAACGTATCCGAGATACTTATAGTATAAGTATAATTGTATAATTTCATTCGACCGTTTGGATATTAAAATTGAAGCATAGGCTAAGAAGAAGGAAACTTGAAACTTAAAAGTCATCATATTGCAGGAATTGAAGTTTCAGTTAAAAAACTGTAAAAGTATTAATCCTAAATCAACTTTGATAGTCTATTAATTTCGCAAGTGTTGTTATTTAAAAATAAAACTTTTAGAAATATGCAGACATGCTACATCAAAACCATTATCGACATTGTTTAGCTGAAAGTATTGCAAACATTTATTTCCATAACTGAGAATTTAAATAATAAATAGTTTTTCACATTTAACATTAAGAAATTTAAAGAAAATCATGCTCCACAATTGGAATATTCTTAGCTTTACAGTGACACTTTTACCAAATAAAATTCCTTCAATCGATAGTCAAAATTTGAAATTTCAAGTTTCAAAGTTTTAAAATGGAGCGTAATCAATACTCTGCAATATTATTAGTGAAATTTTTATCGATGATCATTATAACAACTTATACACTGGAGCAATTATATAAGTAGATTTATAGAATGATGAATAAAATAATTAAAAATGTTATTAGAAATATTCAAGAGTTTCACTTAGAAATTCCGAAAAATTCCTCGAGAATCTCAAGATCAGTATTATGAAGTGGAATGGAATTGAACATTTTCAATATAAGAATCTCAAGGTCAGATATTAACATCAAAATTAGAAACCTCCAAGAATATCAAAAGAAAATTCAAATTTTTAATTTCAAAAATTTCGAATCGCACAAAAAAGTGAGTCTGTGGTATATTTTGTGAGTACAAAAATTTCCTCGAAAGTTTTAATACCATGGCAATACCAAACATTAAAATTATCATTCTCAGTTACAAACTTTCATTATAAAATTAAAATTCGTTAAGAAAATGCAGATGTTATTAAAATGAAGGTATACTAATTGTAGTAAATATTGCAATCCAATACAGAAAAATTGCGTTTTAAGTAGTTATTAGAAATATTTTAGAATTGCATCTGGAAATTTTTAACTTACGCTAATCACTGCCTGGTAGGATGCCTAGTAGAGCATAACTGTCGACTAATACTGCATATGCTCCTTGGCTGTTTCAGTCACACAGCAGGACAGTAGCCGTCAAGTACTCCTTTTCCTAGAACCACAATTTCATTTAGAAAAAAGGTTAAAAGATTTATGTCAGAAGCTGTAAATATTAGTATATGTTCAGACATAGAGAGATATTTCCCTATGAATATACCTTTTTGGAATTATTTTTGAGATAATATTATTATTGACCTTGTGATATCGGATAGGGAGGGTTCAGATATAAACAACTGATGTTAGTGCGCCGTCATTCAAGTGTCGCTCCATCGTACTTCTTGAAACTTCATTGACGCTGTAATCATTAACATGATACCAAACCTTGTTGTACTTAACGAAGGCTGAGTAGTGCCCCGTCTTCGAAGTAGAACCAAAATGGAGCGAAAAACCATGCAACTCTAGAGTAGATGTTCCTGCCAGTGTTGGTACCGTTAAAGTGTTATCTAAAAACACCTTCCTGTTGCACTTCACTTGCGCTTTCTTTTTCGCATCCCATATGACACGTGAAATGCCAATCACAACGTACTCCGGTCTTGTTGCAAAAGCAAGTGGTGCGTGCCCTGGTGACTCACATGTTAAAGGGAAGCCAAATTGTTGCTGCAACACGTCGTTGAATCCATCTTGAACGCTTCTACTCCTCACAGCGGATATTATGGGAACAGGGATCTTTTCTGACTCGCCACATTCAAGACATCTTGGCTGTCTGATGGCAGTCAAAACTGGCAGTTCGTCTTCCATTTCTGACGTTAACCGTTGAAGAAGCAAGCCAAGAAATTCCGAAGAGTCCTGTTGTGATCCCAATTGTAACCCAGTCGATGGTAGCCAATCACGCATGTCTTTGGGGTCATACTTCGCAGTGGAGTGTGACTTTTGCAATTCTAAAAAAGTTGACCTCATCATGATGTGGCAATCCGAGTCAGGTCGCGGATCAACATTGATGACTGCGATTCTCACGCAGGGTACAGCAAAAAGCATTTGCAGCACACAGAGAGCGTAGCACGTGTTTTGCACGTTCCTCATGCCACGCGGACGAACTAGTATCATCGCCGGAGTCCCTTTATGGATGTCGGAGATGAGTGTCATTCTTCTGGATGTTGGGGAGTTTGTGCTGTATGGTGAGTATTTCAAAGACAATGGAATTTTTTGTTTCTGTTTAGTGGTACGTGCAGAAATCGCAGATTTCGTCGTTGTTTTTGCTGTTGCAGTCGCAGCTGGCTGTGGATTTGCTGTTGCAGTCGCAGAGATGAGTACCTTTCTAGCTGTCGGGGTGTTTGTGGTATACGGTGGCAATTGCGGGATTTTTCGTTTCTGTTTAGTGGTATTTGCAGAAATCGCAGATTTCGTCGTTGTTT
Organism: Platygaster robiniae; assembly: GCA_028476575.1. Classification (NCBI taxonomy): domain Eukaryota; kingdom Metazoa; phylum Arthropoda; class Insecta; order Hymenoptera; family Platygastridae; genus Platygaster; species Platygaster robiniae. The sequence goes on along the minus strand of CM052019.1, from coordinate 21,535,520 downwards.
TTGCTGTTGCAGTCGCAGCTGGCTGTAGATTTGCTATTGCAGGTAGATTTGCTGTCGCAGTCGCACCTAGCTGTAGATTTGCTATTGCAGTCGTACCTGGCTGTAGATTTGCTGTTGCAGTCGCACCTGGCTGTGGATTTGCTGCTGCAGTCGCACCTGGCTGTGGATTTGCATCTCGTTTCGTAGCGGAATGTGTCAAGGACAGAGAATTGGAGACGATTGGTTTCAGATAATACTTTTGGGAAATGGCTGAACGGGAGAGGAGGACTAACTTTGGCTGTTGAGTAATGACATTGTGCAACCTTGGAACAATTTGAAAAGTAGATAGTGTTTCGTTTGCATTGGTGACAGTGTTGACACTTTGAACCGTTCGAGTTTTGGTAGTGAGACGGGAGGTATTTAGAAAATCTTGCGATGTAAAAGATTCTTCAATTGTTGATGATTCTCCAATTTGCAAAATATTATCTCCTGTCGGTGTCAAACTGCTTTTCTTGGTAGATGCTGGAGTTGGTAAACGATTCAATTGATTTTTGTTTTGTTTATACCTTGTCCCTGTTTTGGATGTACTCCTGGAAACATCTGAAATTTGCTGCTCTTCATTGACACTCTTTTTTTGTTTCGAAGCCTCTCTAGTTTCTTTTTTCTTTCTCACAATTTCCGCATTCTGTTTTCTTACAAAAAAATACAAAAAATCGTCAGCGGCATTTTCAAGGAGTACTTTGATGAGTTCCTGGCGGTGATCCTTACATGTAGCCCAGCTGTCATCGAGCATCTCATTTCCACTCTTGATTGTGAGGTCCCGCAAAAAAGAGTTGTGGAAGCGTGGCACGGTTTCATCCATCCAAAAGAGAACAAGTTTTTCCATGGCAGTGACGAATTCCTCGCTGTTGACGTTTTCATGACATTCCAAATAGCCGTCGCCCGAAGAAAGTTTTAAACTCCGAAGTCCAATCGACTTGACATTAAAGTCATGCCCAAGCTGGTTGTCATTGTATGCACGAATTTCTGCGGGATAGGCATCTCTTTCTGGGGTTGGCTGCAACATGGTACCGTCGGCTTCGATCAAATCCTGCAATGATAGCAATGGCTGAATGTCTTGAGGTGATTCGCAGTTTGCTCCTCGGAGATTAACTTCCAACGGGTCACAAACAATCAAGGCTTTCACAGTACCATTGTACTGGGCGGCATTGGGGTTGTCATTTTGTCCACCTAGACCACGGATGAGGCCAAAGTAATTTTCGAGTACATCTTGGTTGAGGTGACGACCATTCATATACTTGTTTCCGTAACGCTCGAATAAAAAACGGGGTATCCCCTCAAATGATCTAATGGCGTGTACAAGATTGCGCGGAGTGGGCGTGGACGACACGCGCACATCTGAAGATTTTAACGAAGTGCTATAATTAACATTTCTGGAACGGATGTCTCTTGTATACGACATGTTTTGAGCAATGACTTTCATTGCTCGCAATTTCTCCCACTGCTCTTCATTGCCGTATTCGATCGTTTCATTGCTTGTATGGAACCACCCACTAACCGCGTCAAAGAAAAAGGCTATGTCTTCGGCTTCATATGCCGAAACTCCATCTTCGTCTCCTCCACCTGCCTTCTCTGCAACACCTTCCCAACCAGGGTAATAAAAGAAATATCAGTATAAAAAAAATTATTAACGATAACTTTCTATAATTATAGAATTATAATAACAATAGGTACATTATTACAATGTAGTAACATACTTTTGAGTACGGCATCAACATAGGAAAAAGGAATGGACGCCAGGCGGGCATGTTGCGAAGTTAGCATACAAATAAAGAGAATAAAGGAGAAAAGAAACAGTAAAAGTAGAAAAAAACAGTATCGTAATAAAGTCTATCGAAGAGTTTCTTTAAATATTGAGTTAGCAACAAATCATAGTGAAAGATTTATTTTTTTTACAATTTTTTGTTACTGAATTTTTAAGTTTTTATACCACAAAAAAAAGTTTTAATTTGTTTTGGCATCTGATTTGGAAAGAATCTTAAATGTAATACGTTAAATTTTTTAGCCACCAACAATTTTGAGAAATGTTTTTGAACGTATTTTCAGTTTTTCAAATATTTGATGGTCGTAAAAAACTTATGACAAAAATTATAAAAGATAGTGCAATGTTGAATTGAGACTATTTAAAATTCCCAAAAATCATTTTTGACCTTAGGTTCAAAAATTGTAAGAATTTATTTCCAATTCAAAATGTTTTTTTTTTTCCCCAATACAATACAACTAAACGTTACTTTATTTTATTTCTCTCGCGTCAAAAATGAGTTAGAGAAGCTTGAAGTATTAAAAAATCATTTAAATGAGAAATTGTACAGAAGTAGTACCTTTATTTTTTTCGATTTTATTTATTTGTATAGAATTTTAACATCATATAAAAATTAAAAATTAATAAACAGTTTTATGAGTTTTTCAGTTTTCTTTGAGAAGATTCTAAATTTTATTTTGTCAAATTTCTGAGTTGATAACAATTTTGGAAAATGGTTTTAAGTCAACTCATTTGACTCCTCCAAATTATGGAAATTATAAAATGTATTATCGGTTTTTAACATATTAGATTTTCAAATGACAAAGATTATTATTATTGAATTCCGAAAAATCATCATTTAAAGTTTAAAACAGCATACTTTTTTATTTATTATTCAAAAACATTGCTTTCATCTTGACCATTTTTTCAAAATAAATTGAATATTCAAAGTTAATTTCAGTCCTTCAAGAACTTTAAATACTTTCCTATAAATCTGCGTAGGTTGCAACCAATTTTTTCATAATGGAAAATTCCACAAACATTCTTCCACAAGTATGTATGTGCTTTTTAAAAAAATGTAATTCCTCAGTGTCATACAGTAAATATCCTCAGTTGTTTTCAGAAAACTCTAAGTCTTTAACCTTTTTTCAAAATTGGAAGTTTTTTTTATACCTCGAAAATTTGATACTACGATGCACTAAAGTATTTTGTCTAAAAAATTGAAACAAATAGATATTTATTGACGCCATACGGGCATGTTACGAAGTTAGCATACAAATAAAGAGAATAAATGAAAAAAGAAAGACTGAAAGTTGAGAAAAATAGTAACATATGAAAGTCTATAGAAGATTTTCTTTAAATATTGGGTAAGCTACAAATCATAATAAAATATCAAGACATGTTACATGAAAAAACAACCTTTCTGTGTCGCTATTTTCTTGAGAAAAGAAACTGTTTGGGGAGAAAAAACTTTCACTGCGTACTTTGTACGCATCCGAGGACAACTGCTCTCCTCCAAGTGTTCCGCTCTGAGGTAGTCCACATCTGACTTAAACCCGTTAGCCTTTTTGTCATCGTCGACTAATTTTGTAAATTTGGCCCAACTTACAATTCTTGACCTTTTGTCACCTGGTACCGTTATCAGAAGGTCATTTTGGAATAACATGTTCCGAATACATTTCAGCAGGTGAACGTAATCGAATAAGCGGTGAACCTTCTGATTGCCTATCAAGATAGCGTCCGCTGGCAAAAAAAAAAAAAAAAAATTACTGTCGAGTCAATATAGTTTATACAACCTGTATGTATTACTTGAAATCTTGTAAAGTTATTATACATTTCAATTTTACTCATGATTTTGCATGACTTTGATGATAACACGATTAAATATATTTATAAAGGGTTTTCTTACATATTTTATCGTATTACAACAACATTAATTATCCAAAAAAGACGTCATTTGAAAAATAACAAAGAAAAAAATATTTTATCTTGAATTAATCGATTTTGCACAACATACTAAGGCAGAAACAACATCTGAAGTTCGAACTTACTTTCGATCCGACTTCCATCGTCAAGAAGTACAGGCCTTTGAGTTTCCACCCAGGAGTTCAGAGATGAAACATTGGGACTTCCTTGGTCGCAGATAATACCAACTGTTGTCAGGCCTATTCGCTCAAGGTCGAGAATTGTTTCTTTTAGCAGGCGTTTTATGTCGGGTGCTTTCATGGGACCTGCGGTGAAGGTGTGCCTCAGAGGAAGTCGCAGACCTTCGTTGACCGTACGAAGCATGAAAAGTGTTGCATGGTTGGCAAATTTTTGCGTTCTAGTAGACGTGACGACATCTCCGTCAACTTCAGGGCCTACATCCTGAACCCCAGTAATCCGCCCCAAACTCCGATCATAGTAGGCATTTTCATTTATCGACATTTCGTCAACGACAATGACTACCACTTTTTCCATTTCCGCCATGGTAGTTGCTTTTTTTGCCAACGCGCTTAAAATGAAGTCGTTTCTTCCTGGCTGAATAGGTATTTTTTGAGAAAACTTTTAATCGTGTTCTCACACGGAGATAAAGGGAATTGGCTTCTGAAAATTCGGTACCCTCTGCCAGATGCTTTCCGCAAAACCGCAAATTGAGTTTTTTCAGCTTCAGTGTATCGGGCTCCCTGTGGAATACAGAAAAACAATGCGGTTACTGCACTGTAGAGAATGTTCATTTCATTTTAATATTAAAATTTTTCATGCAGTAAAAGTTACACCAAAGCAGATACGTACATGTACAGAAACGTTGGCATTTCTAAGCGCAGAAGCCAACAGTTTCTGGTAGCCCTCGGGGAGACTTAAAATTTTTCGATATTTTGCGGCCTGCTGTGCATTTTCCTTTAGGAGTTCTTTGAGCCTCTTAATCGTCCGCGTGTCATTGTACCTTCTTTCTGCACAAGCATCTCTAGTACAAAATACCTCTTTTGCATTTGAAGACGTTGTGAAGGACGGAGCTGATTGGGGAATTGATAAGTTGGAAGAAAAGGAGGCGAGCGAAAAGTTTGATGGTCTGGAATGAAAACTACGGTTAGCGATAGGAGTAGAACTGGAGGTTGGAACTGTTAAGAATGACGATTGGGTTGCGCTTTGTTCGGGCAGTGATGGATGTTGTTCAATTTCGGGATTCAATTCTTGGGAAGTTTCGACTTGTTCGGGTACTAATGGATGTTGTTCAATTTTGTGATTCAATTCCTGGGAAGTTTCGACTTGTTCGGGTACTGATGTATAATGTTCAATTTCGTGATTCGATTCCTGGGAAGTTTCGACTTGTTCGGGCAGTGATGGATGTAGTTCAATTTCGGGATTCGATTCCTGTGGAGTTTCTACTTCGATTGAAACAGCAGGGAGAAATTGTGTTGGCACTGCATCTGGCCTCAACCTTGTCGGTGCGGTTGGACACATGTAGTGAGACGGCAGGAAATGTTTCCTACAGACTCGTGCATTGCGAATTTTATCTGCAGGTAGTTCTGGAAAACGATTAAACCAAAGTTAAAAACTTGTAATTGTTGCCCTAGCATAAGCACTGCAGTCTTTTTTGAAAGAAACCCGTGTTTGTAGAAAATAGACATTATTTCTAAGAGAAAACACTCATGAATCAAGTGCAAAGCTGCATTTATCATGAAAAATATTGCATTATTTGTTAATAGAAAATTGACAGACACTTTATCTACATTTTTTTGTTGTTGAAATCAAGCTTATGATTCTCTGAATTATACATTGCAATTTATAAAATTCTGATAGTAATTTATAATAATAATAAGTATATAATAATATAAAATGTATAAAATAATAAGTATTATAGTAATAAGTATTTTCTATTATTTTTCTTGCGTTCTAATTTATTGCACGTGTACGAAAGAAAAAAATTCATATCGCCAAAAAAGCAACAATCCGTTTTGTGGCATGTATAAATATAAATTCAATCTCTAATGGAACAAGTTGAAGTATATAAAATTTAAAAAAGTTTATTACAATTTTGCAAACAACTTCAACATTTTTGAATAAGAGATGGCAATATATCTGACATTAATGATTTTTTCGCAAGTTAGAGACGTAACACTCTGAAAAAAAATTCCACATTTTAAAATTAAAAAGTTACAATTTTTTTGAGACAGGTGGTGACAAAACCCTACAATCCCTATAGTTAATAGAAATAATATCAAACTTAATCTATAATACGATATATTATAATTACAGATTCAACATTGCATGAAAGTGATAGTAATTACAAATTTGTAGAGAATATTGAAATTGATTTTGATAATTTTTTTTCTTGAATTCAAAAACTCAAACTCTTTTATTGTTAATTTGTGAGTCATGAGAAACGCGGGTGAATTTATAAATAAATATTCATTATTTACCTTTTTATAGATTATTTATCAGGAACTTCAATTTTTCAATGGCGACTGATTTGAATATACAGTCTCTTGTAATAATTAAGAAAAATGTCTAATTTTATAGAGAATATAAAATTATTCAGTGTAACATGAGTAATTCAATTTACTTTTAACATTTATCAAATAAAAATTCATTTAATTCATGGATACATAGCGAGAAATAATCATTTCAATAAGGAACGATGAAAATTCAATACATTCATATCAAACAATAAGCTGCAGAGTAACGTAATAAAAAAATATTTTCAACAAAATAAACCTTTTCTTTTCCACAAACAATATTGACTGTAAAACATGATAAACTGATTTTTATAAAATTGACATGAAACTTATTAGTGCTTTAGAAATTATTCATCAGGAACTTTAATTTTTCAATGGTGACTGATTTGAATATTATTACATTCTCTTGTAATAATTAAAAAAAATGTCTTCATGTACTGAGAAAATGAAAATATTCAATGTTACATGAATAATTAAATTAAATTTTAATATTTATCGAATTAAAATATATTTATTTTATGCATACATAACGAGAAATAATTATTTAAATCAGTAACGATTAAAAATCAATACATTTGTATCAAAAAATAATCTACAGTGTAGCATAACAAAAAAATATTTTTCACAAATAATTTTTACTTTTAAACATAGTAAATTGATTTTTTGACTTGAAAATTTTGCAGCCTTATAAAGAGGCATAGTTAAATAAAAAAGGTTTAACCTTGGTATTCTGTATTTAATCATTATTGATAAACTGCTCAGTGAAAAAAATGTTCCTCTTAATAAATAGAACTCTTTGTTTATAAAATAATAGATAATTTGTCAAGATATACAATACCTGTCAGACATTGTTTTTCATATTAATTAAATTAAAAATTATTTCAAGTGTTACCAAATTAAAATTATCATAATAAAATTACCTCGCTATTTCGGATTTTTTATAGCTTCAATCCATTGTCGACGAATATTTTCATTGCATGGAATGCAATGGCCACATTTTCCCGCAACTTCCTCACAATCTCCAACACAACAATTCACTGGCATCGCTCAGCATCGCTATAGTTGTCACTTGTATTTAAAATATAAATATATCAAAAATATTTTACGCAATATTGAAAACGGAACATAACCGCAAATGACCGCAAAGAATTAATTAGGAAACATCAAGAAATAATAAACAATAATAAATGATATAGTAAACAACTGTAAACAACATAACTGCAACATGCTGCAACATAACTTGGCCATATGTATGTGTTCATGTGGCTTCCCCCTCCACCCCCCACCACGGTCCGTCAGCCATATTCGGCCCAAAGAAATTAGGAAAAGTCTCCTATGAAGTTGACGAGCCCTGGTTTTTGCTCACCTGGTGGTAACAACAGCTGAGCACAGAATCACGTATGACATCTCCATGACTTCGATGGAATATCATAGCGTGATATCACTAGATATCACGACGTGATATCTGGTGATAACATTTCGAATTCATTTGATATCACGAGTTGATTCTAAGTCATTTGAAGGTCTTACCGTGAGCTAATGTCACGCGGGAAATCCACATGACTTCAATAGAATATCACATGCGTGATATCACAGCGTGATTTTTACGTGATATCACGAATGTTTACTGGGTATTTAGAAGTGAATACATATTACTTATACGTAATATACAATAGTTAGTTTATTACATATTATAATAGTATATTACCTTACAGTGTTTGACAAGCACAAAATGTAATGTGTAATACCGATGAACACGAACGAAGCTAACGAATACGTTTTACTGCATATTACTAAACACATGAACACACTGAGCACACTTGGAAACACCGATACACTCGAGCGCTATGAGAGCGCATGAAAAAAAAATTCGAAAATCAGCTGATACTCTGTAATATTGTACCAGCTGACATATTTTATTTTACCGGCAACACGAGACTTGCGATTCGCGAAGTCGCGAAATCCAGCAAAATCTACCTGTCAATTGCTATCAATTGCTATCAATAATTACTCGCATTTGTTTCTGATATTGTTTTATTCTGCACTGAGCAAATGACACAATTATAGGTAAGTACAAGTTTTACCGGATAACTCGTTTCTACGTAAATTGAAACAAAACACACATGTCACATGTGTAATGTTCATTCGTCGGGGTGATGACGAATTTAATATGGGTTGCTGTTCACTGATGGTTCCTCAGGTTGTTAGACGTTGGGTACAGGGAAAATAAGTCTTTAAATACAGGTTAATTGATATTTTATTGGGAAGAGTTCTTGTCTATTACATGGTTATTTTTATTCTCCTGCCTTATCGCCCGCACTTCTCTTTATAGTACTGTTTTATTATCTTAATGTACCCATAGCCTAGTTTTATGTAAAAAATATGATGAAACCCTATGGATAAGATAATCTATTATTGATTGTATGATATACAAAGTGGGTCTTTGATTGATAAAATATAAATATTGGGAAATATTGTAACTGGGACATTACACCCCCCTCCTTAAGTATAAAGTTATACTTAACTTTATTTCTAAATTTTATCTTTAATAACACTTTCGGAACGTCTCCGAACTCGAGAAAAATGCTCTGTTTCTGCGTCATCTATATCTTCGTTTTCAATTATCTCCGATAACCGTAAACGTCTTTCGAGAACAGTATCTTCTTCTGGGCGTCTCGATGAGGATCGAGATTCCCGATTCATACACAAACATTGTTTAGCAACAGTCAAACAACCTCCTGAATCTGGATCATCATCTGTGTGCTGACGCAAATAAATAATTCGACGGATTCCTAAAGTACATTCATACAGTAATATAATACAACTTATCGCAGATAGAATATAAAGAACAATATATATCCACGAAATTTGTTTTCTTAATTCATGAGAGGATAAGGTTTCATCAATAGCGTGAGATATAACATCAAGTTTATGACTGGCTATGCCCAAATTTGACAAATCCAGTTTCATTTTTGGTAATTCATTTAAATGTGGAAGGACGCTCAAGTTAGTTTTCTCAATTTTACAACAATCGTCAAGTACAATATTAAGTGGAATCGTTTTTATTTCGTATTCGTAACCAAACCTTCCCTCAGTCCTCAGTATATTATTCGGCGTGTACGCAATGCAATGATCATTCAAAACCTGTACCCTGTATTCGTAAATCCCTTGGGTCAGATTTTATACAAGAGACCGTTATATCCTGCATTCTCAGAGAAACAAATAGCCACAAATTCTTTCGATATAATTTATGCCAAATTTCGTCCCTCATACGAACAATACGCGTATCGCAAGAGGTCGGGATGACCGATTTCGCATTTATTATTAAATCAACTTCGCAAGGTGGATTGTCTCTGACATTCGAAAGGGTTTGTTCCACTTTACATGTGTAGTTATTTGTAGTAGTTTCCGCACAAAGTGACATATCGTCGAATAAGCTATAAACAGTTTTCGTGTGTGATAACGCTAAATACTTGGCTCTAGGTTGTATAAATAGATAACTATCTGTATGTTGGACAACAGGTAAGGGTATCAATTGGAGAAACTGGTATTTCGTAATCGTAGTTAAAGGCATGACAATGATAAATACTAAACGACCCGAAGAGTAATATGATTGAATTTTTATCAAATGCATTAAAATGTTCCCATTAATTGAATTAGGTACAAGTGGAAAATTCAGACCATCTGGTAAAATTCCTGCAGTATGTTGTAATTCTTTTAAATATTGATCTTGACTAAGTACACTAGGATGTAAAATATTAGTTTTAGCAAAAAGTATAGCGTTGGTTAATGCAGAAATCTCATCGTTTACTTGGTTTGAAAGAAGTGTTAAAAACGAAAAATGAGACAAAAGACGTATTCTCAATTCAGTTTTGTATTCGTTTTTGTTGTAATTCTCTGTTAATTGGTTTATTTTTTGAACATTTTCATCCAGAGTTTTTTGAGCAATATTTACATTGGAAATTGTTTCATTGAAATTTGTGATAGTAGTCCGTACGATTTTGATTTGGTTTTTCAATAAATTTGCCATCTCAATTTCCTCCTTCTCTAGCCTTGTAATTTCAGAATCATAATATTCAGCATCGTCGTTATCGAGATTTCCTGTCAATTTCTTAATTACTGCCCCAACAACATTAATAAGTCCCCTCTTAACTCTAGTGTTCTCCCCCAATAAAGTCTTTAATAATGCCTCCTTACGTTTAAATTCGGGTACAAGTCCCTTTAAAATTTCTAGCGAATATTGGCAAGGAAACGAGGGTTTCTCGCTGCAATATTTCGTTGCCATTTCATATCCATTTTCTACAAGATTCACTTTTTCTTCAACGTATGACAAATCAAGATATGTGACCAATCGAAACGTTTCTGAGTAGAGCTTCAAATCACCTAAGTGATCATAATATATCCCTGGTGTGAAGTTTAAGTAACGAATTTCATGAGCAAATATTATCGCCAGTTGAAAGACCCTGTAATTAATGAAAGTAAGTGAATATTTATCTCTCCCCCCTCTTAAGCAAAATATCACTTCTTATGAAGTGTATGCTAGTTTAATCCTATCTTTATGTACTACAAGTTCCTTTCTCCCCATGTTCAATGTAATATTCGATGGCGAATTGATCTCCGTGATTAAAAAAGGACCAATGTATGGCTTTCGTAATTTCTTCGATCTAGAAGGCTGTTCAGTTTGTACCATAAATAGACTTTATCCCCGGCTTTGTAAACAACGTTCTTCGTTTTCCTATCATAGTACGTCTTATTCTTCTCCTTTGAATCGAGTAAATTGTCACGAGCTATTTCACGAGATTTCTGAAGTTTCAACTGCAAATTATCTATATAATCATCATAAGTGTATTTTAATTCGGAGTTTGTAAGAATTGACGATGGGAGCTCAGGTTTATTTCCAAAAACTAATTGATGTGGTGTGAATTTGGTAGATGTGTGAGGTGTAGAATTGTAAGTAAACATAGCAAAATCTAACCAGGAATCCCAATCATTTTGATCTAAATTGACAAAATGTCGAAGATAATCAGCAAGCGTAGCGTGACTCCTTTCTAGCGCTCCGTTAGTTTGAGGATGATAAGCGGTTGTTCTCAGTTGTTTTATCCTAAAAAGTTTCGCTATTTCCTTCAATAATTTGGACATAAAATCGCTCCCCTGATCTGTTAAAATAGAAGATGGAATTCCGAATTTACAAATAAAATTCCTTGTCAATACTTCCGCAACTGTTATCGCCTCGTGGTTCGGAACAGCATAAGCTTGTGAAAACTTCGTCAGATCATCTTGCATTGTAATTATAAATTTATTTCCATTTTCAGTCAACGTAAGTGGTCCTACTACATCAAGAGCAATTCTTTCAAAAGCCTTCGATGAAGTTGTCGTTATTTGCATAGGATTCTTATTTTTCTTCCGAACAATTTTATTTTCTTGACATGATGTGCAATGTTTTATAAACTGCTGAATATCTTGTTTCATATTTCTCCATTTATAATAACCTTTAATTCTTTGATAAGTCCTGTGGAAACCCGAATGTCCAGAAAATGGAGTTGAATGAAATTCTTTCAAAATCTCTGGAATCATTTCTTTTTCTGGTTCGACGATAACGTCAGAAAAAATTCGAACTTTAATGTCAGTACCTCGAAATATATATCGTAATATTGATCTTATCTTATCCCATCTGAGTTGATCGAAGCCACTTCCAAATTTTGGTAAACTAATAGACTTGATATCCTTTTCCAAAAGTAAATTCCTCAAGGTGCAAAAGGTGTCAAAAATAGATTTGTATTCACATGAGTCCCAATAATTTTCTTTGACGATAAGATAAAATACAGCGCGTTCCAGCTCATTGATGCAAACAACCTCATGCATTTTTGGTTCTTGCTCTTTCAATTTCTCAATATGGTTAAACATCCCTTTTATTTCAGAATTTATGCTTCCTTCAAATTCCAGATCAGCGGAAATACAAACTGCGTAATCATCACTACTTGAAAAAATCGACTCCTCTAATTCCTCCAATTTATCGTAAGAAAGCACAGTAGATTGTAATTTTTTCAAAAAGTCAGAATAATTCCCGATAAGAGAGTTAGAGTCCAATGACAAGACAGTTGATTCCTTCGATTCTATTCCAGGGTCAAAAACGATTCTGCTCAAAGCGTCTGCCTGTACATTCGTCTTTCCAGGTTTATATTCAATAGTGAATGAAAAATCTTGCAACTCTTCTCTCCAGTTGAATATTCGTGAAGATGGTTCCTTCATTTTATTTAACCACTGCAAAGGTTTGTGATCTGTCACGATCTTAAATTCCCGTCCATAAACATATGGTTTAAAATGTTTGACACCGTATACAATGGCATATAATTCCCGATCAATCGTAGGGTAATTTCTCTCATGACGGTTTAAAGTCTTGCTGGCGTAAGCTATTGGTAAATCTTTTCCATTAAACTCCTGAGAAAGAACGGCACCCAAGGCAACCTGACTCGCGTCTGTAGTAATCGTGAATGGTTTACTAAAATCGGGATGTTGAAGAATAGGTTCATCTATCAGTTTACTTCTCAAATTTTCAAAAGATCTTTGTTGTTCTGATGTCCAGTTAAAAGGGGTATCTTTCTTTAATAAGAGAGTCAAAGGCTTCGAAATATCACTAAAATCTTTAATGAACCGTCTATAATATCCTGTGAAACCAAGAAAAGATTTTATTTCCTTTTGAGTTTTAGGGACTGGAAAATTCAAAACAGCTTTCACTTTCTCTGGATCAGGTTTCACACCTCCTGGAGTTATGAGGTGACCCAGATACATAACTTCTTCTTTCAAAAATTCACATTTGCATGGTTGAAGTTTTAAATTATGCTGTCTCAATCGTTCAAAAACCTCCCTTAATCGTAATGAATGATTCTCCAAAGTATCCGCATGAACAATTATATCATCGAGATAAATCTGGCATCGAATTCCCTCAATCCCGGATAAAACAGCAGACATCAATCTAGTCTGAGTTGCGGGAGAATTTTTCAAACCCATAGGCATTCTATTGAACTGAAAATGTCGCCCTAAGGCTGAAAATGCAGTTTTCGGTGCATCTCGAGGATGAATTTTCACCTGATGAAAAGCAGAGGTCAAATCAAGTGTGGTATAATATTTTGCATTCCCCAAACTTTCCAGCACGGTTTCAATATTCGGCAAGGGCTGGAAACTCCCAACTGTCATGTCGTTTAAACGACGATAATCAACAACAATTCGCCATTTCACTTCATTTGAAGCATCTCTTTTCTTTTTCACGACCCATATAGGGGCATTCCATGGCGATTCAGATGGCTCGATTATTTTATCTTCAAGCATTTTGTCAATTTGTCTTTTCACTTCTTCCTTCAATATCTCCGGATAGCGATAAGTTCTCACAGCGATAGGAGTTTCTGTTTTTGTGTATATTTCATGTTGGAGTGTATTCGTGCATGTAAGTGTGTCGCCATCAAGATAGAAAATGTCATTGAATTCAAAACATAAATCTTTAATTGATTTTGTTTCCCCATTGTTAAGATGGTGAAGTCTTAAACAATCCTCAAGTTTTTCATTTCTTTTTGGATCGAACGTCGTTTCAACTTTAAGGATCGAACTAGATTCCGGTGGTTTTTCAATATCTTCAAGTTCCAAAATCGGCATATCTATTTCTACTTCTGTCTCCCGAGTATTTAAGATAGATGTCAATGCTTGAGAATTCACGTTTACTTTGACAAAACTAGCAGATAAATAAATCCCATCAGTGATTTCAGTTCTTGGAATAATTCCCTCGTTAATATCTGAATTTACAATCTTAACTGGTACGATTATTTCACAGCGAGCAGGAATTTTTAGTTTACCCCCTGCTTTCAATTCACGTTTAGGACAAAATTCGTTCGAAAGTAATTTTCTTTCTATCTCGTTTCGAGGTATAAATGGCTTAGAAATATGATACAACTGAATTGAATGATTTGAAATTTCCAAAGTATCCATCCTGTAATTACATCTCATTTTATGTCTACGTAAAGTCTCGTTCCCCAGAATTCCAGCAAACATTAGAGGAAAATCGTCACGAACAATATGAAAAATAGACGTGTACTTGTGATTATCAATCAAAATATCGAAATAACAATATCCCAAAGTTTCCATTGGTTCACTCGCAAGTCCTGTCAGTGAAAGTTTATAATCATCGAAAACCCCCGTGGAATCTTTCAAGAAATTCAATTTTATTAATGAAACGTCAGCACCAGTGTCAAGTAAAAAGGGTAATTGTCTATGATTCGTTTGAAATGCGTCTAAAAGAACATAGGTTGTTGAGCCAGCATTCACAGAGAGTGAGCTTTCAAAATCGACACGCTTGTCCTCGGGTTGGCTCGATTTCCCGGGGACGTCAAGCAGTTTAAATTCTCCGATCGAGAGTTTTGAGGACGAAATGTCCCCTCGCGTTTCAATTTCTCAATATATTCCCGTTTCCTACACTCTGAAATGTGATGACCTACATTTTTACAGTAAGCGCAATTCACGATTTCGCGCCCGCGGTTCAATTGAGAACCTAAAGGTCTCACGTTTGGTTCATTTTTAATTCGAGGTTTTAAATAATTTCCCTCCCTTTCCAAATTTCCTGAAAAATCACGATGATAACATTGCCTAGTAGAATGATTCGTTCGATTGCAAATCTCACAATGTCTAGTCCGAATATTTAGGTCTTGGAATTTCGAAATCTCAAAACGTGAATTCGATTCGATCTCCTCGGCCAGAGCGAGCTGAACCGCGTCTTCTAAGGAAGCCGGGTTCTGAGTTTTGACAAGAATTCTCAATTGATCCCGGAGCCCTACTATAAAGACATCTAAAGCCTGTTTCTGTAATAATTTGACACAAGCAGCACGCTCTGCCTTAGATAATTCCTCATCTAAATTGTTCGTCAATTTGAGTAACAAGTTTTCAATTCTCGTCGAGTACGATAAAACGCCTTCCTTTCCACCTTGTTTACACGAAGATAATTCTAGTTGCCATTGCCCAGTTGACCTTCTCTCTGAATACGTACTTATTAAATGACTGCGTAGGCCAGTCCAATTTTCGAAATCTCGAGTTCTCAACAAAGCCCTAGCATTATCAGTAATTTTCGTCTGAATTATTTTGAAAATAAAATCCTTTTCCTCCTCTTTTACAACTGAAAGAGCCTTATCCGCGTTATCAATGAACTCGTATAATCTCGAACGGTTCCCATCAAATTTAGATAACATTTTCTCCGCAATAGAAATAGTAACACCAGCCATTTTCAATTCCGTAAATTCCCACAATAAAAATAAAGCGCATAAAATAACGAGTCAAAAAAAAATAGATTCAATTTCGTAAACTCACAAAAATAAGAAGTTCGCCATCATCGATGCATGGGTTGGAGAGATCAAGCCAAGATAGTACACGCAAATAGTTCTAGTGTTGATTTTTCTGGGTGTCTGAAGCTCCGGTGTTTGTTGAACTTGCCGGCGATTGTGGATATCAGTAGACACCGTGGCGACTGCTTAATTGGCCTCAATAGAAAAGTGGTGGATTCCGTTAGAAGACGAGAAAATTGCAGAATTCAATTATAAGGAATTCGCCAGGATGATGTAAATCAGCTTTAGGCCGCAGAATACAGGTAGTTCCAAAATATACGATGCAGAATACAGGTGTAGAATACGGTGAAAAATACGGTGTAGAATACAAGATGAAGAATACAGGCGTAGAATACAGAATACAAGATGTTCCCGGATGTTGTGGGTGTCCACTGCAACCCGCGCCACTTGAATTGTCCCCGATTCTTTTCCAACAGAGTTATGAACAGCGAAATCCCAGCTCCTCCACCAATTTTTTAATGTTCATTCGTCGGGGTGATGACGAATTTAATATGGGTTGCTGTTCACTGATGGTTCCTCAGGTTGTTAGACGTTGGGTACAGGGAAAATAAGTCTTTAAATACAGGTTAATTGATATTTTATTGGGAAGAGTTCTTGTCTATTACATGGTTATTTTTATTCTCCTGCCTTATCGCCCGCACTTCTCTTTATAGTACTGTTTTATTATCTTAATGTACCCATAGCCTAGTTTTATGTAAAAAATATGATGAAACCCTATGGATAAGATAATCTATTATTGATTGTATGATATACAAAGTGGGTCTTTGATTGATAAAATATAAATATTGGGAAATATTGTAACTGGGACATTACACATGTTTGAACTTTGTTTATAGATCTACAATCAAGTAAGACATGCCAAAACACGTAAAAAAACTTGCATATAACCTGCATGAGAGGAGAAAAAGAGATGTTTTGAAATCTCTCACTGTGAGTGAAACTGCAAACAGGTTCGTGATTTTGAAAAAAACAATATTTACGTCAGTGTTTCATGTTTTAAAATTGTCGAACGGTTGAGTAATTGCTCGTTAAAAATATTATGATAGAAAAAGAATGTGACTTTTCAGATTATTTCAGCTTCCTTTTAATTTTTTTCTTCTTTCATTATTACTTTCTTGGCAAAACTAGGGTGCCATTCATTCCTATTGTTTTTTTCTTTAACATTTTATAAAACTTTCATACAATCTTCATAAAATACTTTATTGCATACTTAACAAAAAAAAAGACGTAAAATTTCGACCCTGTATGACAATTGTATGAAGATTTTAGAAAATGACTTCATAAAGCGCAGGCTTTTTTGTACAGTTTTTTTCGATTTCAATTTTTCAACAGACTTACGTTGAGTTCTTGCAGTACCAATCCACTTTGATTATTTGTTATTATTATTATTACTATGGTAATATTAACATTATTTTAATATTATTATATTTTAATAATATTATAAGATCAAAATATAATATTATAATAAATAGAATATTATAAAAAATAAATAAAATAATATTATAATAATTTAATAAAAGTTCAAACATGTAACATATTTGAACTTTGTTTATAGATCGACAATCAAGTAAGACATGCCAAAACACGTAAAAAAACTTGTGCAAAAAATATATAATAAGTACTAAAATATATAATCAATAAATAATAAAAAATTTATATTTATAATATGGTAATATGATTATATATATATAATATAATATAATATAATATAATACAATATACTTATATATATAATAAATAATATAAATATAAATAAATATATATAATTTTTATAATAATAATATCATAAAAAAATAAATATAATATTATAGAAAATGAAATAATTTATCAATAATAAAATAATAGCTCAAACATGTAACATGTTTGAACTTTGTTTATAGATAGACAATGAAGTAAGATATGCCAAATTCGTAAAAAAACTTGTGCATAAAATATAAAATAAATAAATAATAAAAAATTTATATACTGTATAATAATATAATTAGTAAAATTAAAAAGATAATTTCTAAATTTATAAATTATTACTGAATTATTTATTATAACTTGAAATAATTAATTAAAAAATTAATATAATTGATATAAATATATTATTATTTATATTATAATATATGTAATAATACATAATTATATAAAAGTGTAAAATAATATATATATTAATAATCATTTAATAATAAAATAATAACCCTGACGGTCAGCACTCAACCACCATGGTTGAGTAACGGTTGAGGCATGGTCGAGTAATGGTCAAGTGCCATTATTTCATGAATTTCCGCAATTTGAAGTGACAGTCATCAAAGGAATGTCAAGAGTTATTGTATATAATCGTGTGAAAGCTTAATTAACTAT
Organism: Platygaster robiniae; assembly: GCA_028476575.1. Lineage (NCBI taxonomy): Eukaryota > Metazoa > Arthropoda > Insecta > Hymenoptera > Platygastridae > Platygaster > Platygaster robiniae. The sequence goes on along the minus strand of CM052019.1, from coordinate 21,517,575 downwards.
TATTATTGCGGTGCGGAGTAATATATTTCGAATATTCGAACTGTCACAATAGGTCGATAAAACAGGTTTTTCAAGCATTGAATTTCTGCAGTTTGATGCCTATGTACAGGGGCAGCTTTTATCGCGTATTTATTTTTTACATATTCTTTGTGAATTATACTAAAATCTTTTGTGGAAATGTGGAAATAAAAAATAAGGCATTCAAAAAAATTAATAGCAATTACCAGGACCAACGTACTTCAAACTAATTAAAAATTTTAAATAAAAAATTAATTAACAATTCAAAAAATTTTTTTTTAAATTCAAATTCAAAAAAAAGTTTTATAATTCAGTATACAGGCATATATGGAAGATTATCTATTAAAAAAGTTTTATATACATTACTTTTTTTTTTGTCCATGAGATTTTATAAAAATATTTTTTCAATGGAATTCAACTCAAACCGTTTAGAAAAAACAAAGCATGCAAGAATAATTATCCAGGAGCATATAAAATAAAAACAGTAAAAACGCTTATCAGTCTTTATTTACAAACATAATCACGAAATACGATTCATTTCAAATGGTACACTTATTTTCTACTTCTTATAATTAGTCCATTCCCGTCACAGAGGTCAACTTTGTAGTACATTTTTGGTAAATAAAAAATATATAAATTGTGCACACTCTGAATAGATAATGTCGTAGATGTGAAAATTACAATGACGCATTACTGTAATTTATAACTGTACACTTCATAACGAAGTTGAAAAAAATATATATTTTGAAAGATATTTGTCTCCATAATTTATAATCATATGAAGGGTGAGGAATCAAAAGGGCCTAACCCACATTTCAATAAAATTAATTTTTAATGGAAGCGCAAGAAAAAAATACTTGTTTAAATGTGGGTTAGGCCCTTTTGATTCCTCACTCTTCATTTTTTGAATCTAAGGGCTAAGTTACATTCTTAAAACAATTTTTTTCTATTTATAAAATTTAATTAATTTTTATCAAAGAACTGAAGGTCATAATTATTATTATTTTAACACATAAAAAATAATTTTTAACAATACCTACAAATTTCATCAACGTATTGGAAATATTTTAAAGAATTTTTAAATTAATTAGTATACAATTGATATTACTTTGGTAAGTATTGTTGAAAATCTATATTTTCCCATTGTAACGAGCGAGCTTCCATCAAACCAACGACGATAACGTAATTATGGAGAATTGGTCGATTCCAACGTTGCTTTATTTCCGATCCTTTCCTTATCGCTGGTTAGACTTCGACTCACCTGTCCAGAGAAGGACCCTAGTGGAGACTCTGCCCAAAAGGACCCTTAAAGGATATCTAGGATTCTAAGGAACGTTTTGAAGACAATATAAAAACCAATTTGACCTCGTAATTTAATGTTTATTAATTTAAATATTGCTTTACACAATTCCGTTCTACAATATTAAAAATTCTCATTCAGCATTCATCAATCCCGTTGCAATCTAATTTCGTTCTATCACCCTCTATTCCAATATCATATCCGGATTTGTAACTATTCATCCAAATAATATTCATTCGCTTTGTAGAACATCAAATTATTGTTTCGATTCTCCTCGTTATTCGCAGTTGTATTTATCTGGATTCTTAATATACACATTCATATTTATTCGCGATTGTAGAACTTTAACTATCGCTTGATTCGTTATTCTCTTTTCATTCTTCCAAACTTGCTTTTACAATCGCTTTCAATCCTAATTTCTAGTAATTATATTCTGAATTATTATAAGTCCTGACAACGCGCCTTTAAAACCATATTTCACCCATCTCAGCTAATTCTAATTTCAAGCTTTCCGAAGGATCCATTTTGACAGATTCCACGATTGGATCTTGAGATATGGGAGGTTCTTCCAATTCCGTCAACCCGGTTAACTCCCTGTCTACCTGGTCTATGTGTAGATCATTAACTTGTCTGTTGCCACAATGTCTACAAGTCGTCGTTATCTGTTTCTCTGGAGTTATCAACAAAATTCCTAAATGTTGCGAAGCCTCCTTTGCTATTTCTTGATCCACCTTTTCCCAAGAAAACTTAGTTTTGGGATCCAATCTTTTCAATATCCTAAGGCGGTGATATAGTTTCAAGATCCCTTTTTGTTTAAACACATATTTCTTTTCACTAGGTTTGACTCTCTTTCTCCTAATCAAACTCTTAATCGCCCAAATCAACTCCTCTACCAAGGGCACTGCGAAAAGGGGGTACGGATTTAATATTTCTATTCCTTCAACTTATCCCGATGTATTCAAATATTAGCCTTCAAACTTTAATGCTAATTTTAATATTATTCTGTAATTCCAATTTATTTTATTCTTTATTAGTTTTATATCTTTAACGCTTATTTTATTTCTATCATTTGATTCATTGTACCTTCTTTTAATCGCTTTATGCTTATCCAACATTACTGTCTACACATCAAAATAAAAGAGAATTTCACGAGAACAATATAAATAGCTTTGAGACGAGTTGCTTCGGAACTGTAGCTCAGAAGGGATGAATCCCTTCCGCCCGAATCTCAGCCAATCAATATCTCACAATATAAAATCTGCTTACTTTTTATTCTCAAAATTTATCCTCGTGTAGATCGATTTCTGGGACCTAGAGTACAACTCTGGTCATTATCAATTTCCACTTGGCTATTGATGGAGCGGAAAGGTCGTCTTCAGGTCGGACCTTTACTAGGGCTCGGGGAAGAGAATTCTTGTTTTAGGGCTTTCCTTTTGGACTCTGTGAAGAGCTGTTAGAGGATTGCTAACTCTGAATTTCTTCGATGTTCTGAGCAAAATCGCGGGTTTATATACAAAGTTCGAAAGAGGAGAAATTGTAAAATTTAAAGAGAGGGGGCAAAAACGAGTTCCGTTTCAGCTGTTGATTACTCAAAATCATTCGATATTATATTTTTCATTCTAAAAAGGAAAAGATAAAAACGAGTTCCGTTTCAGCTGTTGATTACTCAAAATCATTCGATATTATATTTTTCATTCTAAAAAGGAAAAGATAAAAACGAGTTCCGTTTCAGCTGTTGATTACTCAAATCATTAGATATCGAAGTTCTAATCACGGCTTCCTCTTCGTTCGTCCTCATCCGGTGATTATTTCGAAACATCTAATATCTCTATATTTTGCTCGAAGTAGCTAGATAGAAATTCTATTTTCGAATATGTTATCACACGACGAAACTGCTGAGATTATGATAGCACCAGCGCGTTATCCTATTGTTCGAAATAATAAAAAAAAAATAGTTTCTATATTGGAATATTAAATTTCTAAATAAATTTTATAATATTTTCAAAAATGAAAAACCCAAAATCGTCCCATATATATATTATTTTATGTCTTAATACAAATCAGACGAGTGGTTAAACCCCGCTCGTCACATCTCCCCTCTCCTAGAAGAAACTTACCGCCTTAAACGGTGGTAATTTCTTAAATGTGAAGATAAACGTAGCTGCGCGTAGTTCAAGCAGGAGTTTCGAGAGTTCATCGATTTCGAATTTCTGCGGTTGCGATATCTAGAATGGGAGGACGAAGGATTTTATGATGACCCGACCTTATTTCCTTATCGCCGTTCTTGACTTGCTTCACCGTGTAAAATGAGAGTACAAAATAAAAGAGATCCGTTCTGTCTTTAACCCTGAGTTTTTATTTCAATTTCAACAATTCATATTTAAAAGGTACAAGTAGAATTTCATCTTTCAATATTACACATTTTGGAGTCTCCGCAGAACACTGGTTGTCTTCATAGAGGTTCATCCTCTTTTTCGGATTCGGTGATTCTGGTGCAGTTCTTTCGATTTTCATGTCTCGAATTTTTTTATCCAATTCCTTGATTCTCGAAATCGTCCTTTTACAATTGTGTAACGTTTTCCGCAACAGTTTGGGTGGCAGTTTGCAGAACTCTTGGTTGATGCGTTGATGGTTTTCAAATCTCATCAACTTAAACTTCGCCTTGTATAATCTTTTCAGTCTCTCTCTTTGTTCCGGATTGCATTTCTTGATCTCAAGCTCGGCGTTCACTATTGCACCCGGGGTAACATCCATTTTGTCGATCTTTACTACACGTGTTCTTTGAAAAAACTAAGCAAGAATTCCTCTTTATTGATTTTACTTTACTCATATTCTCATTAAGATATCTTCGGATTCCGTTTAATTTACCGTTGTTAAGCGATCTGAAAATGAGGTTTCGATTTCTGTTTCGTAACCCAGTGTCATTGTTATCTTGTTCAATTCTCGGCTTTGTGATATCTTTTTGATTACAGTCTTTTATTTCGATATCCCGTCTGATATATTCAAGTCATTTCATTGTATCTCTTCGTTCTCTTTTGACAATCATTTCTTTCATCATATTCCTAATAAAATTTTCCTGTTCATATTGGTCATTCTTGGTCATTCCTGTATAATTTTGTCGCTTCGATTGTAAACCTTTTGTCTTAGTCATTGTCGGTTTTTGACTGTAACTTCATATTTTATTTTTCACTCTTGTCACGAAAACCTCAATATAAGTATCCTCCCTCTTTTTTTTTTTTTTTATTTTATTCATTTTAACTCGACTATTACATTTTTATTTTATTACCCCCCTTTTTTCCTTATTAAACCTTTTTACTCGTTTACTATTTGACCTTATTTTAACTCCTATATTTCATTACTCTCATTTACGAAGTTCTTATGACACTTATGAAGCTTATGGGACTCTTTCGTTCCCAGTTATCTTCACCCCTTTTTTTTTTTTTTTTTTTTTTTTTATTCGTTTATTTCTCTAAAATTTCTCTTTTTTTTTTTTTTTTTTTTTTTTTTTTTTTTTTTTTTTTTTTTATTAATATGCATGCATGCTATTAAAGGCTTGATTCGAAAAGAACATAATTATACCCTTCTTGAAAACTCCCGTAACCCAAAAACCTATTCTGACGTCTCAAAATTAGGACATTTTACATTTCATACTAAAAATCTCTTGACTCATACAGCTAGCTACACTGGAAAAATCTAATCTTTAGTAATCTGTTACTTGAGCGGGGCCATAAATTCTATCGAACTATCCTCAAAATTAAAAATCAAATCATAAATATTCTGTTTATACCCCCCCCTTTTTTCCTTTTTAACATCTTCAATTCCCTGGGTTTTTGGTTCACCCGTAACCTATTTTCGTGGGTTTCTGATTTACCCGTAACCGTCGTATATATATAAAAAAAAAATTTTAAATGGAACATAATCATATCCAATTATATAATTTCCCCCTTAACCTTCTTTCTTTTTATAATCATCATTATCCCTCGCGTATTTTCTTTCATTTTTAAATTCCCATTTCATAATTACTTTTTAATCCCTTTTAATATATCTCGTATTTCATCCATTGACTTCCTATTTCCTTGGTTCCTTGTATACATCATTCTACTATTTACTTTCATGTTTCCCGATTCCTATTTATTCTTGTAATTCTTCTATCGTGTATTTATATATATTCTATTGCTCTATAGCCCATATTCTAACTCCCGTTTATACCTATTTCTTTCATTATCAATTCTCGCCATTTCTTTCCTCTGTCATTTACAATAATCATATATCCATGTTTTTACGTCCAATATTTCTCTATTCTGTATCAACCGTCCGCTGCCAAAATTTCATCATCATTCGACTAAATGTTTCCAGAACGTTGTCAGAACCATAACAATAGTGCTATTCTACTTCTTAAATAATATTACGCATGTCGAGTAAGGCAAGAGAAAGTTTGTTTCCACACCGCAACTTAAACTAGTGTATTTGCGTTCGCAATATATATATAGTCCCCTTTTCTCTTTCCCCTTTTTTTTTTTTTTTTTTAAGAAGAAAGAAAGAGGAAATTCAACCTCCAACCTCACATTTCCTTTTTCTTTCCCCCCTTTTTTTTTTTCAACACAAGTTTTATTCAAAAGGTTTTACAATCATTATACACGATGATTGACTTAAGATTACATACACACACACACACCTTATTCTGATCAATACATATATGTTCTTTTTGTATTTGTTTTTTTTTTTGATTACAATTGGGTACATATATTTGTAACATAATCGCAAAATATTGCCGCAAGGTTTCTTATATTTTACAATAGTAATAAATTCTTCTTAGCCACGAAGAGCAAAGGCCGCTTGTTCATGCTGCAGTTGTTTCAAGTCGTTGTTGGGATAAATGGGAGTCGTGTCATCTTCTTCTGGAGATCTAGGGGATATAATGGAAATCGTTTTCAAAGGGGTTCCTTCTTCTCCTTCTTTGGACTCCAGGGGTTTTCTGTCATCGTTCTTTTTGGGAGGGACTCGTACATGTAGGATAAGGCTAGCAAGATTGTCCCAGAATGCGGTTAATAAGTAGATGGACCAACCGTAAATAGAGTGTAGTGCGAGTAAATTGAGTGCTGTGTCCAACAATCCTCTAATGAGTTTGTAAACGAGGTATATTCCTAAAAATCCAGCAGTGTACGTCCCGAAAATCGAAAATTTTGTCCACATATCTTGCCAAAGTCCTTGTGCTAATTTCTTAACGTCCAGCAAATGTTCCAGAGATATTCCTTCTAGATCAACGGGGTCTCCGAGTGATCTCCTTGCAATTGTATCAAGGACGCCTTGTCGGTCCATTGGAAAAAGTGCGTTTTCTCTAAAATTTTCTAGGTCCTTTTCAGAGTAGATTCCAGTGTTTGCTAGGTTTTCCAGGTTGTGGTACTCCCAGGTAGGCGTGGATAATGGTTCTAGGCGTCGAGGTGCTGCTGTTTCCACTGGATTTGGTATGAATTTATACCATTTTTCTTCGATCTCGAACATAGTTGGAGCGAGTGAATTGCAGAATATTTGCGTGCCTCGTTTCTTTAATATCCTTGTTTTCGGGGTCAAGAAATAGGTTTGATTATTTCCTCCGACCAAAATTTCTTGATAGCATTTTTCTGTATTCTTCAACTTGACGACTATTGGAACGCATTTAACGATGTGGGTTACTTCTCCAGCGGTGATGGCCATGTACCCAGGTCCACGCATGAAAAGGTATGCGAACTCGTCTGGTTTTATTGTAGCAATGGCTAGGGCGTTTCCAAGTATCTTTCGTTCGAGTTTACAACGTTTCTGCATTACGTCAAAGAAAAGGTTTTCGAACTGTCTCTTCATATGCTTTTCGATGTAGATGAACTTGGAATTCATGTACGTGAACAAGTCAAGGTTCTTTGCATCTAGTTGATCGGCTTTCGAAGAGGGTTTACCTTCTCCTCCTTCCAAGATAAAAAGTTTTGGGTGTTCTGTGGCGTGTATGTCATATCCACATACTTGAAAGGTCCTTCCTTTTGTGAGGGCAAAAGTGGTATCTTTTGACTCAACTGTATACACGATTCTGTATTGTTGCGGTGATTTGTCTTCTAGCTTCGTCCCCAGTCCTTTGAATAAGATCGTGTACTTCTGGTCGTCGCAGAAACTTCTGGGTAATAGGTCCCAGTAAGCATAACTTCCGTCACTTAAAGCGCAGTGCTGTTTTTTGGTGGTGCATGCGGAGCCGGTTCTCAGGAAGATTTTATTTTCCTTTAAGGAAATTGGTGCCTCATAATCTTGTAGCGTTATCGTGATAACTCCTTGTACTGTAACCTTCTGCCAGGTACCGAAAGCGTCGCTGTAAGTTTCACCGGTGCAGCTACCGTCATTATTCAGAGTTCCTGCTAGAGTGACGGAGCGGGTTTCGGAAGTGTTGCTCTTGAAGTCGTTGAGGCTGACTTGTCCTATCTGGATCCTTCCTCTTTCATGGAGATGCTTGCATTGCTCTCTTGTTGCTTCAAAGAAGTACTCGGTAAGGCCATTGGAAACTGAATGGTCAGCGAAAAACCCGCATCGAGTAACTAGACGCTGTATCTTGATTTTGCATACTTGCACGTACAGGGTGCCAAAATCATTGACTTGTAAGAGTTGCAGTGTCAGCTTTTTCTCATCAATTTTGGGACGGGGTATATTACATTCCCCCAGATCTCGTAAATTTATCTTCGTAACGTTGCCGTGTAGCATCCCGCAATCATATCCCATGAGCCCATCGGAAGTGCCGAAGGTGACGACTATTACGAATATCCACAGCATGTTTCTTCCTATCAAATACAATAATAACAAAGAAAAATTATACAACTTACATAAAATTGTGTACGCGTAATTAATCGCTTTGATCACTATCTATTCTTGTAGGGATCAACCTATTTGTGGAAACAATCCTTTCTCCGCCATTAATTCTAATCTTGGTCCTATTGTCATCAAGTACCTCAATTATTTTAAAAGGACCATCTGCATAATCATCAAATTTGCCCATCTTCAGGCCTTTTCTTAAAAACGCGTATTTGTTGGCAGAAAGCAATGTTGGATTCACATATCGATCATAATATTTCTTATATTTTTCTTTCGCTTTAATCAAATTCTGTCTAGATTCTTCCCTGATCGTATCTAGCCTAGCCATGAGTTTTATCAGGTATTCATCATAAGTTTCCAATTTTTCGTGACCGGGAGGAGCGTGGCTTGAAGGTAAGAGACTAGTCTTCCCGAATACAAGCTCGTATGGTGTACGACCAGTGGATTCGTGCACACTAGTATTGTACGCAAACATAGCCATCTCCACCCACTGATCCCATTCGAGGTCTTCATTCTGAAACGTTCTTAAATAGTGAACCAAAATTATATGAGTCCTTTCCAAGCTACCATTACTAGAAGGTTTGAAGGCTGTAGTTTTGAATTGTTTAATATTGAATCTTTTAGCAACAATCTTTATAAGACCTGAGAGAAAATTCGTGCCTTGATCTGTGAGTATAGCCTTGGGTGGACCGAATACACAAATCAATCTCTTTATCAAGGCGTCTGCTGTAGATACAGCGCTTGCGTCTGGTATAGGAACTCCAATGCAAAACTTTGTCAACAAATCCTGTATCGTCAAAATGTATTTATTCCCGTTTTCAGTAGTCTGAAAGGGTCCTACTAAATCTAACGCGACTTTCTCGAATGCAGTGCCCGGGGTATCGGTGATAACCATGGGCTGTTTGATTTTTTTCCGTGTCAACTTTTTCAATTTGCAAGAGAGGCATTTCGAGATAAAATTCCTTACATCGTCTCTCATGTTCTCCCAGTAATATTCTGATCGCAATCTGAGGTAGGTCTTGTTGTGGCCCTGATGTCCTCCAACAGCAGAACAGTGAAATTCTTCGACCAGTGAATATCTCTGTGAGATAGCCGGGATTTGAATCTGTCCAGTGCAAATAATAATTTTTATCTTATCTCTTTTGAAAACTTCGTGTATTTCGTTTTCGAACCTTCTCCAAGGAATCTCACTGATTATTTCAAATTTTGGAATATTTATGCTTTTGATTTCTTTCTCTGTAAGATATTCTTTCAACTTTTTCAATCCAGTTCTCATTGCCTCCCATACATCCTTTTTACTTTCTTCCTTCGATTTATCTTGGATACAAAACAAAAATTGGTAATTCCTTCCACTCTTAATATATGTCAATTCCCCCAGATCTAATTTATCAAATTTCTTTACTTCTCTTTTCCTGAAAAACTTTTCTGTGGCCTCGTCAACAGGTTTGTTCTCGGTATCAATCAATAAAACGCAGCTATCGTGTTTCATAAAAAGGTGGTCTCTGTTTTCAAAAATATTTTCACCAAGAATAATCTTTTCCAATTCGTCATTCATTTCTGGTTCTTCCTCGGAGGTTTCATCACTGTTTATATGATTATCATCATTCGCGACATTGTTGTTTCTTGTCTCTTCGTTCTCACTAGATTGTTGTTCACTTGTTTCCAATTTGTCTTGAATAGTGTCGTATTTCTGGGTCTCATCGATCTTTTCTTTTCGTTTGTTCTCGGTTGTTTTTCTTGTGATTCTTCTGTATTTTTCTCTGTTCAAACTTTCTTCATCCGTATCAGATTCTGTTGATGAAAGTTGAGGTCTTTCTCGCTTAGGTTTTTTCTTTCTATCTTTTCTATCTTCAATTGATTCTTCTGTTTTCGCTTGATCTTTTCCTTTTGTTTTCTTGGTCTCGATTTCTTGCTGATATTGTCGTCCTTTCTCTGTAGATTCCTTCACTCTCGTCGAGCGTCTTGGTTCTGTTGTCGTTATCATGTTTATAGCTTCTGAAAAGATATCCTCTGTTTGGAGCACCGGATTTCGTGATAAAGCATCTGCATTAATGTTCTTAGCTCCAGATTTGTGTTGAACTTCATAATCATATTCTTCTAAACGCAATTTCCATCTGGTGAGACGACTCGTAGGGTCTTTTGCGGTTTTCATCCAACAGAGTGGTTTATGATCTGTTACCACAATAAATTTTCTACCATACAAGTATGGTCTAAAATGAGAAACGCAAAAGACTATCGCAAGAGCTTCCTTCTCGTAAGTACTATAATTCTTTTCCGCTTTATTCAATTGACGTGAGACATAGGCGCAAGGCCTATCTTGCCCAATCTTTCCTTGACTTAATATTCCTCCTATTGCGTATTGACTCGCGTCTGTGGTCAAAATGAATGGTTCGTCAAATCTTGGATATTGTAGAACAGGTTCGCTGCAAAGTTTCTCTTTGAGGGCCAAAAATGCTTCTTCTTGTTCTTCTTTCCATCTGAATTCTGAGTCTTTTTCTAAAAGTCTCGTCAAGGGTTTCGAAATCTTTGCAAAGTTTTCTATGAATCGTCGATAGTACGATGCTAAACCTAAAAATTGTCGTATATTCTTAATGTTCCTAGGTCTGGGAAAATTTTGTACGGCTTCAATTTTCTTGGGATCTGGTCTAAGCCCGTCTTCCGTGATCTGATGTCCTAAAAAGATAGCATCTCTCCTTAAAAACTCACACTTGTCAGGTTGCAATTTTAGGTTGGCCTCTCGCAGTCTTTCGATCAATAATTTGTATTTTCTACGATGTTCACTCAAGTCTCTTGCGTATATCACGATGTCGTCCATGTATACAAATAGCTCGGTACCTTGTAACCCAGATAATACAACATCCATTAATCTTTGGAAAGTCGCGGGTGCATTTTTAAGACCAAATGGCATTCTAACGAATTCCCAGTGTCCGTGAGGGGAAGAAAAGGCAGTCTTCTGTGCATCTTCGGGTTTCATTTCGATTTGATGGAACCCTGATGCAAGGTCGAAGATCGAAAAATATTTTGCTCCTCCCAACTGGTCCAATATCTCAACGATGTTGGGCAGTGGGTAAGAGTCTCCCACGGTTTTTTCATTCAATGCTCGAAAATCGAGAACCATTCTCCAACGTGCATTTCCTTGACTGTCAGCCTTTTTCGGGACAATCCAAACAGGCGTGTTGTAAGGGGAGCACGAAGGTTTGATAATGTCATTCTCCAAAAGTTCCCCAACTTGTTTATTCAATTCTTCTTTCAATACTGGGGGAAAACGATATTGGCGCGCGTTGATTGGCTTGTCATCTTGTGTATGAATAGAATGCTGGTGTAAATGCGTGCTTGTTAATTTTTCATCGGGGAGGTAAAAACAATCAGCTGAGTCTTTAATTAGATTGTGAATTTCATCCTTTTCCGTAGGACCGAGATCGTCCAAACGAAGCAATTCTTTGATTTTCTCAAAACGAGACCTTGTTTCGATTTTGAAGCATTTCCTTGCTATAATATTTTTTCGCTTTTTCTTGTTTTTCTTTTTCATGTTATTATCTTTTTGTATCTGCTTTATAGCTTGTTCTTTGATTCTTCCTACCTCCTGTAATTCTGGATCTCCGATTTTCATCTCGATGTTCTCTTCTGTCGTATTAATAAAAGGTAGAAAAATAAAACCGTTGTTGTTCTTTACAATCGCGTTGCCTGCATACAATCCTTGTTTGACATCAATAGATTCTATCAATCCAGTTTCTAGTGTTGTAGGTTTTATTTTTATGCGGAATATTTTTTTCGATCTCGCAGGAATGTTCACGATATTATTTTCATTTTCGTTCAATAAGGGAATTTGATGCCCTTTTATTTCGAAACAATCACTTGCCCAATCGATTTTTGCCTTATTCTTGGCAAAGAAAGAGTTCCCCATTATAGCATCGTGTGGATCTATAGGAAAAGAATCTGGAACCACATGAAATTTTGTAGGTATACCCAATATGTCCAAAATCACTGTTCCCAAGGTGTTGACGTGTCCAGAGGTTATTCCAATCAACTGGATTTCTTCGTTTCTGTTTATACATGTATTTCCAATTTTTCCTTGCTTTATCAGACAGACGCTAGCTCCAGAATCTAACATGAATATAACGATTTCATTTTGAATTTTCAGTCGAATGCATGGTGGTTCTTTTTCTTTGAGGAAATTAATCGAAATATTCTGGATTTTAACTGAGTTTACTGGTTTCTCGGAGTCGCGCCTCCCCCATGCAGGAGGCTGCCCTCGTTTTTTGGAGGTGCATTTTCTCGTGGATTTTGAATGTCGAAAGATCGTTCATTGTTTCTATAAGAATTCTGAAAGTCGTGATTTGAATTTCGCCAATTGCCTCCAAAATTGTTTCGGCCTTGAGGACTATTCTGATTTCTGTAATGTTGAGAGTTGTTGTTTGTGAATCGTAAATCTTGATTCATGGAACGTTGATTTTGATTTTCAAAACGCGAGTTTTGATTTCTGAAATTATTATTCTGTGGTCGGAACTGGAAATTTCGATCCTGAAATTGAGTATTTCTATTCTGAGCATACGAATTCTGATTCTGATAAGAAAAATTATTCGGATAGCGAGGATATTGGTTATTTCTGCGAAAGTCCTGACGTGCACTTTGTTGATAGTTGCGATTCTCTGGGAATGGGGATCGTTGGTTTGTCTGAATAGTCCGTACAGGACGGTATTGGCAATCTTCAGTTGCATGAGTAGTCCTTTTGCATATAGTGCAACCAACAGGTTTAAATTTTGGGCATGATAACGCCTCGTGTCCCAAATTTCCGCAAATTTGGCATGAATTCTGTTTGTTTTTATGTTCAGTAATGCCCAGATTTTTCATGTCGGGTATAAGTGCCCGTAATTTATCTTGAGTGCGCAGTTTGTCTTCAATCTCAATAGCTCTCTTTCCTGCTACTCCTATTGCTATATTGTCTGGCATCTGTATGGATATTTCTTTACGTAGGCCCAATGTAAACGCTTGGACTGTTTCTTTTTCTATTTCAGTTCTTTGCTCTTCTGAAATAGCATTTTCGTGGTCTGCTTTATATGCATCTATGATTCTCTGTCCCAAATCTCTTACTCGGTTAAAGTATTTCGCAACATTCTCGTCGTATCCTTGAAATACTTGACCAAGTTCCCCTCTTAATCGCGTGGTGGATTCTCGCGGTGCGTATACACTCTTCAAATGTTTGAGCAAGGCATTTACATCAGCAAAATTTTCTCCACGTACGGCTTCCAGTGCTCCAGCCTGTAATCGGGTCTTCATCATTTTCAATAGACTCTCTTCAGCTGCAGCGGGCAGCATGTCTTTAGCATCCTCGCATCCGATCGAGAATTCTCTAAATGTAGCTCCGGTTGTAGGATCTCCAGAAAATTTCGGAATCATCATCACTGCGTCTTTAAGACGAATTGTATATGCTCCTCCTTGTTGAGCCATTATGATTGGTTTTTTGAATTCGGGGTCTTTCTTTTCAAATTTTCTATCTTCTACAGGGTCCCCAGACTCTAAGGCTTTTAAATCTTCCAAGCTCCGGGTTTTTGAAAGAGGTATTTGGCGATTCAAATAATTTTCCTGTTCTTCATGGGATAAATTCTCTCGGCTTTTCCTTGTTAAAGGAGTATCATCATATACTGGATTGAAATTGGGTCTCGGCATTGAGAAGGTGTCTCATATTCTCAATATACATTAAGGTTCCCACTCTATAATTATCCTGTCAAATTACTCGAATATGTGTAAAAATTTGAAAAGCGTGTCGGAGTTAAATCTCCATTCGGAATCTGCAAAATTCTCTCTACTCAGGTATCCAATCAAGGAAGTCCTTATCATTAATCCGTAATCATATCTTAGAACACTAGATCATTTACCAGGAGATATTCTCATGAGTCCTTTTAAGGTTCATGATGACCATAGAATAAATGTAGAATGCTTCAACTGAATGATATTTCCCATTACAATAATCCGAGAGTCGTCTAAGTAGACTTCTTATTCCATCGTCTGAGAGTTCGTTTTCATTCAGAATACCGAGTAAAACTTCCGTGAAGAATTCTATATCTAGTTCAGTGCGCCCCATATCTAGTCTTTCATGTCGACAATCTATTATCCCATGCAAAAATCACATTTAGTCAAAAGTCATCAATCTTTCAGCGTAAATTATCTCATAAAAAGTAAGTTATTCCTAAAACACTCTGTTGTCCTCAAAAATGTCCCATGAAACCCTTTTGAAGTCCTGCCGACTGCGCCATTTTTTTCACCTGTAACGAGCGAGCTTCCATCAAACCAACGACGATAACGTAATTATGGAGAATTGGTCGATTCCAACGTTGCTTTATTTCCGATCCTTTCCTTATCGCTGGTTAGACTTCGACTCACCTGTCCAGAGAAGGACCCTAGTGGAGACTCTGCCCAAAAGGACCCTTAAAGGATATCTAGGATTCTAAGGAACGTTTTGAAGACAATATAAAAACCAATTTGACCTCGTAATTTAATGTTTATTAATTTAAATATTGCTTTACACAATTCCGTTCTACAATATTAAAAATTCTCATTCAGCATTCATCAATCCCGTTGCAATCTAATTTCGTTCTATCACCCTCTATTCCAATATCATATCCGGATTTGTAACTATTCATCCAAATAATATTCATTCGCTTTGTAGAACATCAAATTATTGTTTCGATTCTCCTCGTTATTCGCAGTTGTATTTATCTGGATTCTTAATATACACATTCATATTTATTCGCGATTGTAGAACTTTAACTATCGCTTGATTCGTTATTCTCTTTTCATTCTTCCAAACTTGCTTTTACAATCGCTTTCAATCCTAATTTCTAGTAATTATATTCTGAATTATTATAAGTCCTGACAACGCGCCTTTAAAACCATATTTCACCCATCTCAGCTAATTCTAATTTCAAGCTTTCCGAAGGATCCATTTTGACAGATTCCACGATTGGATCTTGAGATATGGGAGGTTCTTCCAATTCCGTCAACCCGGTTAACTCCCTGTCTACCTGGTCTATGTGTAGATCATTAACTTGTCTGTTGCCACAATGTCTACAAGTCGTCGTTATCTGTTTCTCTGGAGTTATCAACAAAATTCCTAAATGTTGCGAAGCCTCCTTTGCTATTTCTTGATCCACCTTTTCCCAAGAAAACTTAGTTTTGGGATCCAATCTTTTCAATATCCTAAGGCGGTGATATAGTTTCAAGATCCCTTTTTGTTTAAACACATATTTCTTTTCACTAGGTTTGACTCTCTTTCTCCTAATCAAACTCTTAATCGCCCAAATCAACTCCTCTACCAAGGGCACTGCGAAAAGGGGGTACGGATTTAATATTTCTATTCCTTCAACTTATCCCGATGTATTCAAATATTAGCCTTCAAACTTTAATGCTAATTTTAATATTATTCTGTAATTCCAATTTATTTTATTCTTTATTAGTTTTATATCTTTAACGCTTATTTTATTTCTATCATTTGATTCATTGTACCTTCTTTTAATCGCTTTATGCTTATCCAACATTACTGTCTACACATCAAAATAAAAGAGAATTTCACGAGAACAATATAAATAGCTTTGAGACGAGTTGCTTCGGAACTGTAGCTCAGAAGGGATGAATCCCTTCCGCCCGAATCTCAGCCAATCAATATCTCACAATATAAAATCTGCTTACTTTTTATTCTCAAAATTTATCCTCGTGTAGATCGATTTCTGGGACCTAGAGTACAACTCTGGTCATTATCAATTTCCACTTGGCTATTGATGGAGCGGAAAGGTCGTCTTCAGGTCGGACCTTTACTAGGGCTCGGGGAAGAGAATTCTTGTTTTAGGGCTTTCCTTTTGGACTCTGTGAAGAGCTGTTAGAGGATTGCTAACTCTGAATTTCTTCGATGTTCTGAGCAAAATCGCGGGTTTATATACAAAGTTCGAAAGAGGAGAAATTGTAAAATTTAAAGAGAGGGGGCAAAAACGAGTTCCGTTTCAGCTGTTGATTACTCAAAATCATTCGATATTATATTTTTCATTCTAAAAAGGAAAAGATAAAAACGAGTTCCGTTTCAGCTGTTGATTACTCAAAATCATTCGATATTATATTTTTCATTCTAAAAAGGAAAAGATAAAAACGAGTTCCGTTTCAGCTGTTGATTACTCAAATCATTAGATATCGAAGTTCTAATCACGGCTTCCTCTTCGTTCGTCCTCATCCGGTGATTATTTCGAAACATCTAATATCTCTATATTTTGCTCGAAGTAGCTAGATAGAAATTCTATTTTCGAATATGTTATCACACGACGAAACTGCTGAGATTATGATAGCACCAGCGCGTTATCCTATTGTTCGAAATAATAAAAAAAAAATAGTTTCTATATTGGAATATTAAATTTCTAAATAAATTTTATAATATTTTCAAAAATGAAAAACCCAAAATCGTCCCATATATATATTATTTTATGTCTTAATACAAATCAGACGAGTGGTTAAACCCCGCTCGTCACACCCATTACTTTTGCTCTTATAAAATTTCTACATTTCGGAACATAATAAAAGCAACTTTGTTTTTAAAAAAAAAACTATTATATACTACCCGAAAATCTTTGAGCTAAATTGAATTTTTATTCATTTGAAGAGGGCGGTGTATTCAAATTTCAAAAGAGTCTACGTTTAACAAAATATGTGTTTATGATACTTTTTTAGAAATAATTTTGCGTTACTAAAGTTTTGACTTCTGCAAATAA
This sequence comes from Platygaster robiniae, assembly GCA_028476575.1. Lineage (NCBI taxonomy): Eukaryota > Metazoa > Arthropoda > Insecta > Hymenoptera > Platygastridae > Platygaster > Platygaster robiniae. The sequence continues at coordinate 21,500,682 of CM052019.1, read as the reverse complement.
ATCAATTTCTTGAAGAAAGGTATCATAACTTCTTTTAAGATCTAGGGAGTAGCGTTTCTTTAGATTTCATAGAATTCGCTATTATTCTCTAGTATTTAATAGAAATACTGTATAAAGTTCCAAAATGTTACAGTCTTGATTAACAAATTAAGTACATTTTGTCAAAAACCACTCTTTTAATAAATTTTTGTTACTTTATACATTTTTCAGAAATCTTATGAATTAAATATTTTAGTAAAAAATTTATGATAGCTTTCAGAAAGTTTACATTTAACAAACTTATTTAAGAATAATCGCGGTTCAAACTAATATAATTCATTTATATATTCCATTTTGAATAACTTTTTTCTAAATTTTAGCGTTGAGAATCGGATTATTAACTCTGCCAGGAACGTTGTAAATGCATAAGGTGTTTCTGAAGATGGTTTTGGAATTGACGGTTGTTTGTTGATGAGATTGATTGTTGCTGGATACAGGAACTTGAATACCAGTAGCAAGATTAATTGAACAGGACTCGAAGATCAGTAGCAAGATTGATTGCATCCACTCCAACTTGTTGTAGGTTGTAGTTCCTCTCGTTGAAGAAGTTTTTGCAGAACGAATTTTCTGAAACATTTAGTATATCATTCAATTTTCGAAAAAATTATGTTTTTTTATTCATTTTGAATGTTTTGTACATATCGAGAGTATTTTTATATATTCATTTATAGATTTTGAAAATTCAATTGTCTTTAATTTGAAGTTAGATAAATTTGAGGTATTTGTAAAGATTTTCAGAACCCGAGTATAATTTTCATCAGTGTCTGTTACTTTGAGTAGTTTTTTTTTCAGTATCATTAAAATTTTCACAATTTCTTGGTACTACAACAAATTTTCTATGGGTTTCTGCATATCCATTATTTTCATATATTTCTCTTGAATTTATAGAATGAAAGTGTTCCAATGGAGATTTCTCCTTATCTGTTAATATGTTCATGAAATTCTGATGAATTTTCTAGGAATTTTTTAAATCTCCAGTACTTTAATAGATTCTTACATGAATTATTGCGATCCGATGGTCTCAAACACAACTTGTAATTCACTTCTCAAAAAACAGAATCTTTAGGTACTCACTGTTAATCAGTTTCATTGTTGCTGGATACAGGAACTGCGTATGTTCTTCTCCGCGCCTGCATAATTATCATTGGAGTCGTAATGGATGAGTAAGGTTTAAAAATTAGGCGATCCGTGAGAGTGACACATTTCAAATGGTAAGCAACTCCTCGTTGTATCCGATTAATGCGGTATCGATGGCCCATGACCCCCTCAATGAGGTTTCCTCCATCCACAACTTGAACAATATCTTGAATGGTCATGAAGCCGTCCTCATCTTCGTGCTTGAAACACACGTTGTGGTCGCAATGCTTTCTTTACACATCATCTCGCCTCCTGTAGAAAGATCCGTGTATTATTGCTTTTTTATAGAATCGAACTTCTGCATTGACATCGAATTGAAGACCAGTGGCAAGATTGATGGCATCCACTTCAACTTGTTGTAGGTCCTCTCGTTGAAGAAGTTTTTGCGGAACAAATTTTCTGCCAGTCGGCTCTCCAGGTTGATCGTTAGTTTGCTTGCCTCCAACGTGCATTTTTATTTGTTGTTTGCATACAGGGCCTATCGAGTCATCTTCGGCAACACTTTCTAAAAATGTCATCAGACAACTGCGTTTGACAATTTGTTCCAGGCGAGCGGCAGGTGAATTTATCATATTGACTATTTTTCCATGGAAGCTTTCAAATGTGAAACCTGACTGACTCCAGGTCAGACCAAGGCAACGAACAGATCGACCAATATGTTTCAATAAATGAACATTGGATTTCATATTATCTCTACCATAAAGTTCTTCATACTGATCAACGAATTGGGCCAGCAACATCTCCGCTCTTCGTAAATCATTGAGTAATATGCTTCCTTTGTTTAGAATGTAGGCTGCTTCACTGAAGAGTGCGAAGTGTTGCCAGTAGTCTCTGTCAAGAACATCTTCAGTGCAAACCAAAGCGTAGTACAGAACCCAATTCCGCTGTTCTGATCCCTTCCAAATAGCTGCAGTTGAAATATCACGTGGAGTTCTTGATATACGGAGAGGGGGCTCAATTTTCAGCAATATGTTGTCTATGAGTGTTCTTTGTTTTGGGGTTCCAATATAATAATTTTCGCCAGCACTTGACAGCCACAAATCTGTTGTTGCTTTTCCAACGCCTTCAAATTCGCAGTGAAGATTCTCAACTGAAATGCCGTCGACGAGATTGATCGCCGGTAACAATGCCAAAGGAGACAATCCCCAAACTCCATTGCGACGTTCCCCAGTCGTGGCTGCATGGATCATATCGTCACGTACACTTTCATGGGTCCGTAGTGGCGCTGGTTCATTAGGAAAAACATGGCGGTGGTTTTCGTGAATTCCAGCAATTTCGCAAAATGGGCAGCTGTAGTATCCATTGTGCTGGACCATACAAATGCACGGATTTCTGCCAACCGTATCTGCACAAAAAGAGATAACAACAAGAAGACTGCGAACGTACTGGACTCTGTCGGGTTTCCACAGAACGCCATTGTAATGCAAATCAACGAGGTCGTGGACAGTTGGTTGAAGAAACGCACTATGGTTTGGAGTTCCTTTCCCGACCCAAATTCCCAGAAGAAGTAACTCCCTTTTACGTTGATGAGGCGGCAATTCATTAACCTGCAAAACAATCACGTAAACATCTGTTTTATCCGATTTCGCTACCTTTATTCCATCTATCCACAAAGCTCCTGACAAATTGAATGGCTCGAATAAAATACCACCTGGTCCTGATAACTCTCTATAAATTTCTGCGTCATACACGTCCTCAACTGCATTTTCGTCTCTCTTTACTCGAGTTGTACGGTATTGCAGACTTTGTGCAATGCCTGGTTTCCTCAACAGCTCCGTTAACTTGGCCCGTGCGTCTAGGTGAGCAGCGTGCGCCACTTCTGTATTAGCCCGACCAGGGCCAACGACTGGGGTGGGCCGACACGAACAGTCCCATTGTTGTTCTTTTCCGTTACCAACTCGTGCTTGACACCGTAGACACTCAACACTGTACCTCACATTCTCTTCATTCCAATGTAGGTACTCCCATAACTTTTTTTTGTTAATGGCAACTCCAAATTTTCGTCAAAGCCCTTCAGCACTTCCATATTTTCGATGAATGAAGCATACGGTTCTTTTCTCTTCGATAACTTCGCCAAAAAACTCAGAACGTACTCACGAGCTCGAGCATACTGTGGTTCTCTTTCTAGTACGTGTCTCGTTAATCTGAAGAAAGGTCTATATGAGTTATATTCTTCATCGTCGTTGGCATCTTGTAGAGCTGGCTGGATCCGGATTCCGTTGGCGTTTTCCCCGATTGCAACATTATCTGCATTCTGTCCTTGACCTCTTTCATTACGCAGTCTCTCAATCTCCTCATTAATTTGAATCGCATTGAGACCTCTCGGTGGATGGTGAAGTTGCTCGTTATTCCTTACAATTCCTCTGTCGTGTCTGTTAGGTACAATCGGAACGTTGGGTGCAATGCGACGGTCGTCCAACTCGGGTACGATATATGGATGTACTCTCCTACGGTTCTCTCGAGCTTCATGTCCAGGTAGTTGCCCACCATCCTGATGTTCACGCATGTCGTTGCCAATTCTTCCACCATCGACTTGCATACGGATTGCATGATGCCTCTCATTTTCTTCGCGCATTTGCTGAATTGCATCACGCACTTGATTGTAGTTCATTTTTTTTCAATCCTGCAAAAGAAAAAATCTCTGTTATACAGATTGTTCCAAAGTCACTGCCCGAGTATTCAACAAACTTAAGCTTTTAAAGAAATTTTCGCAAAAGTTAACGATTTCGTGAGCCTATCAAAAACATTATAATTTGATGTAAATAGCTGTAAAGTTGACCTTCAAAATAAGTGTTAAAATCTACAGTAAAACATTTATTGTTCAGCTTGATAAATTATCAATTATGTTAATCTTGCATAATTAAATCAAAATTGTATTTGATTATTTTCATCCCTAGAAATTTATTTTTGCGTTTCTGAAATTAAATTTGCGATTATTGATTGTTAGGAGGATTTTTCATAAAAATTTCAACATAAAAATAAAGTGCGAGATATCTCAGAACAATTTACGTGATCCTTATCATCCTCGTTTTTTTACATTTGAAAAAGAAAATTAATACCTTTTTTTCATTCACGATCAGTGTTTTAAGTTCTTGTATATCAATAATTACAAAAAATTTTATTTTTATATGATTTTAATTTCGAGCTTATATATAGAAAACACTTACAAAAAAATTGTTACATCATAGCATAATCTTGTGTATTAAAAATGGAATTAAAAATCAATTACTTTTGGTTATTATGTAGTTTCTATAAATTACAAAAAAAATAATTAAAAAACTCATCGACTATTTGAATTTACACAATTTTTTCTATGCAATTGAAAAAATTTCCTCTTTTCAACAAAATATCTTAGCATTTACAATTATGCATAACTTTATAATTATCAGAAATATTTTAGGTTATCTAATTTCAAACAGCCAATTTCACTCCAAAGCTTTCGAAAAATATTTTTACTGTATTTTAGCGAGTTTTCAGGGCCTTCTTTAAATCGTTGCCTTGATATCTCAACAATTTGGAAAATTTCTTCTTTATAAATAAACTACTAGAAACATTGAATTGCTTTAAAATTACGCCAAAATTGAATTAAAAGAAAATTGTCAGCTCATGATAATTCCATAAGTCAATAAAACAGTCGTTAAAAATATTAAATGGGTGGAGCGATTACATCAAATACGACGTTCTGTATTAACACTTATGGAGAATTTCATCACATAGGGGGAGAGTTCAAATAGTCTCTATATTAAGAACATGAGGTGTATGTTAGGATATCGTTTATATTACCAGAACGTTGGCGCGCTACGTATTTTTATTCACTTAAAAAAAATAAAGGTCGTCTTTCATATGATAATTGTTATTATTTTAGGGTTTTGTCTTCAACACCGAATGCTAAGTGTTTTAAGGGGTTATATACCTTTTTCAGGCTCAAAAAATCGAAAAAATTTTATAATTTTTTTTTCATGTACATACTTTTAACAATTTTTCTGCAAAATTTTTTAGAGATCGGGGCACTAGAACCTAAGATACAGCCGTTCATAGCGCGCGGTGTACGGAACTCAAGTACCTTGCTGCAACGTTCCGTAATCGGGACCATCGCTTATCTCCATAGACCGGTTTTCCTCGATTTTCTTATCTCGGAGGAGGAAACCTATTCTTTTCCTAGATTAAAGAAATGCCTTTTCTATTTTTAGTAACCTGCAGCAGTTGAATTTCAGCTTTCAAGCATGAACTTAGCACAAAAAGTTACGCGAGTTTCTCGGTCCGAAAAAAAAATCAAAAATCGCGGAATAAAAAAAGGAAACAATATTTTTATCCGAAGACGGACATTATCAATAAAAAACGTTTTTGTGCGTCTCGAAAAAAAATTCAGTCCGGTGATGAGTTCGGTGTGCCAGTTGATCATTCGGTTGAATATCGAATCATAAATTTTATACTCGTGTTTACTACTCTCTCTCGGTATGTAAAGTGCAAAACTTGCGAAAGTGACGTGGAGTTCGTGCCTATAGAAACACGAGGACTCGGATTCAAAATTGATATGATTTGTGAAAAGTGTGAAAATCGAAAAATCGAGAGTTCCGCGGTCATCAATCATACATACGAAATAAACAGACGGTTCATACTGACGATGCGATTGCTGGGACTAGGTGCAGCGAGCTGTGCAAAATTCTGTGGTCTCATGGATATGCCACAATTTTTGAAGCAAAAATCTTACGATTTAATTTTGAAATACATCCTGTCAGCTACAAAAGAAGTCTTTAATCAATTTACAAAACGTGCAGTGCATCAAGAAGTTGAAATGAATGAAGGATTGAACAAAAAACATTTGACGGTGTCTGGCGATGGTACGTGGAAAAAACGCGGATTTTCTTCGTTATATGGAGTTTCATCTCTGATTGGATACTACACAGGCAAGATCGTCGACGTCATAGTGAAGAGTGCGTACTGTAAATTATGCCGAAGTTGGACTGGAAAAGAAGATTCTGTCGAGTTTCAAGAATGGAAAGAAGATCATCAACCTGATTGCACAGCAAATCACTCAGGATCATCCGGGAAAATGGAAGTCGATGCCATCTTAGAAATGTTTAAACGGTCTGAAACTTTGCACGATGTGAAATATGCAAATTATATCGGAGATGGTGGTTCTAAAACGTACAGTGCGATAAAAAATGCGGATCCATATGAAAATTTGATCGTCAAAAAGAAAGAATGCATTGGCCATGTGCAAAAAAGAATGGGCACTCGGCAAAAAAAGCGAAAAATGGACTGGGAGGTAGAGGAAAGTTGACTGGGAAAATGATCGATAAGTTGACTGTCTACTACGGTTTGGCAATACGCCGCAATCCTGATTCAGCTGAAAAAATGAAAAATGACATATGGGCAACATATTATCACTACAGTTCAACAGACCAACTTCCACAACACAGCAAGTGTCCAGCCGGCGAAGACTCTTGGTGCGAGTGGCAGAGAGCCGTAACTGCGCTTCCCAGCAAAAGAATGAAAAAAAAAAAACCAGGTTCCTGAGTTCGTCCACTCTTATCAGCCTCTGCCCGAAGATGTGTTGACAGCTGTCAAGGCAATTTATGAAGATTTATCTAAGGAAGATTTGCTTGAGAGATGTGTTGGAGGATTCACTCAAAACAACAACGAGAGTTTCAATCAACTTATATGGAAAATCAGCCCAAAACATCTTCCCGGAGGTGTAGTTCCAGTCGAAATTGCAGCTTATGCATCTGCCTGCATTTTTAACGAAGGACATCATGCAGTTTTGAAGATTTTCGAAGCTTTGGAGGTGCCTTGCGGGAGTCGCGTTCATCAGTTCGTCGCGGAAGAGGACGAAAAGCGTGTTTCGATTGGGGATCAGCGCGCGGAAGATGCAACGAGAGAAGGGAAAATGGCTTGTAGACAACATCAAATCGACATCCTCGAGGCTGCTACGAGTGCAGAAGGAAATCTTTATGGCCCTGGTGCAGATGATTCTATGTGAGTACGAATTATTTCATTCCATGACTACCTAATGTCCACCTAAAACTTTAAACGCGATTATCTCGGAATCGCATTTTTGAGAAAAGGTCATTGCGGTGAGCACGATATCTCGGTAACCATTACATCGATCGATTTGAAATTTTGGGGGATTGTTTGTAGATACAATAGCTAGTTCGTGAACGAAGGAATTTTATTTTCGACAAATTTTTATATTTTTTTTAGGCAAAAAATAAATTATTCGACCTCGAAAAATCGACTTTTTTGAAAAAAAAATCACTGTTACTGTAAAAATTTTTTTTTCGTAAAATCCTTCGTTCACGAACTAGGTAACACTATATACTAACGTAGTTTTTTTTTTTTTTATTTTTTTTCAGTTGAGCCGTTTTCTTGTTTTCATGCTCACCGTTAGCCACTACTGAAAAAAGGAATTCTGCGGCAAGGACTATAACTTCCACAATTATTACAATTTTCACTCGAAATTTTATATGAATTTACTTCAGGACACGTACGTTGATAAAATTTGTATTGTATTTAAATAAAACAATGGTAACATGCTTAAAAAAAATAAATAAAAACCCTGTATTTCTCTGGAGAAAAAGGTATATAATCCCTTAAATTGATTATCCGAAGTTATTATTAATATTTATATTATTAATTATTATTTTTGATATTTATATAATAATTATTTTAGGGGATGCTCTCTATCAGGTATTTTTTTAAAAAAGTAAGAGTTGCTCCTTACACAATATTACATGGTACTTTCAAGTTTTGTAACCAAAATACAATGCTTAAGGCTTGAAAATATTTTGGAAAGTTATACAGGGTCTCCTAAAGTCACGTATAAAAAAAAATATAGATGCCTTATTTAATTCAGAGCCGAAAAGTCCTGTCCCACTTTTTACAAAAATCGAAATTAAAAAAGTTATTTAAGCCTGACATTTAAAAAATAATTGCGCTCTCTTAACAAGTGAGGGTCGAATTCACAAACCAAACTTCACTCAAATTTTTCGTCATATTTTTGTGAGCCTACAAGTCTTTGGCCACTTTTTTTAAAACTCAAAACCAAAAAGACTTTCGAGGCTCAAATCTAAGAAATCTGATTGGTTTAAACTTGTCAACCGAATATCTTTTTTGATTTTGAGTTTTGTGAAAAGTGGCAAAATACTTTTCAACTCAGAAAAATGTGACGAAAATTTCGAATTCGGTTTTTGGCTGCGACACCTACTTGTCCATAAAGCGCAATCATTTTTTTAATTATGAGCTTCAATAACTTTTTGAATTTCGAGTCTTTCAAAAAGTGGTAAAGAACTTTCCGACTCTAAATATAAAAGGAATCTATGGTTTTTTTTCAAACGTGATTTTGAGACACCCTGTACATTAAATCAAACCTCTACCGAATCATCAGGATTTTTTATAATTTTTTTAAGGGAATGTTTCAGAGTACGCATTTCGGAAAATGAATGAAAAATATTTTATTATTAATGAAAAAAGTATTTTTTTGTTGGTTTTTGAAATATTTTATTGTTAACAAAAAATATTTATGGTATGTACAGGGTGTACCAAAATCCCCGTGCCAAAAAAAATCCGATATTCCTTTTTGAATTTCGAGTTGAAAAGTCCTTTGCCACTTTTTACAAAACTCAGAATTAAAAAAGTTATTCAAGTTTGCAATTTTAACAATAACTGCGCTCTCTCGACAAGTGGGGATAAAAACCACGAACCAAAATTTTCCTGAATTTTCTTCATATTTTTCTGAGTCAAAAAGTCCTTTGTCACTTTTCGCAAAACTCAAAATCAAAAAAGAAATTCGAGTTAGAAGTTTTAACCAATCAGAGGTCTCAGATTTTAAACTCGAATATCTTTTTTGATTTTGAGATTTGCGAAATGTGGCAAAGGACTTTTCGACTCAGAAAAATATGAAGAAAATTCAGGAAAACTTTGGTTCGAGGTTTTTATCCCCACTTGTCGAGGGAGGTCATTTATTGTTTAAATTTCAAACTTGAATAACTTTTTTAATTTTGAGTTTTGTAAAAAGTGGTAAAGGACTTTTCGACTCGAAATTTAAAAAAGAATATCGGATTTTTTTTTGGCACGGGGATTTTGGTACACCCTGTGTTTAACAAAAATAACTGAACAAGTATATACAAGTTAATGTTTACTTCTACTTTGTAGTATGTTAATAATTAGTTTAGTGGATGTTCCGTTGTATATGTGACGTGTCACGACAAAAGGGACCTAGTGGGCAAATTTTTAAAAATGCATGTAAGTCGGCTTATTTGAAAGAGGACTGCCTGAACTACTTGAATATGTAAAAAAATGAATTTCGATTTTTTTACCCACTAGGTCCCTTTTCTCGTGACACATCACATATATTACACAGCCCCACAAAAAAAAGTGGAATGTCCGACAGACTACGGTCGTCATTTTATATGGATTTTGGGTTGCTAAATCCGCATTCGAAGTCGGATTTTTCGAAGTAAGATTGGTGACAGTTTGTCACATAACCTCAAAAAACATTGTTTTTTCGGCTAATTTTGCATTGAAAAACTCGTAAAAAAAAATTACTGAACTTTTACAATGTTGACAACAGATTCTGTTTCAGCAGCATAAAATATGAGTAATGCTTTTTTCAGTTTTCTAGCACCAATACTTCCATACAGTTTCTTTCCTAGTGCTAAGTATTCATCCGAGTAGACTAGTATAGAAACAGTTTTCATGTGTTTTTGTAGCTACTGTGTCTGAATCTGTCAACAAAATGATAGTAGAAGCACGCGCTATTTTTCAATTTATTTCGAAATGCGAAAAATACCAGAAAAATGAAGTTCTTTGAAGTTAGAGAACAACCGGTCACTGGTAGTAGAATTTTGACTGCCGATTTGAAGTCAGCGACAGAAGATATACAGAATTTAATTATTCTGGTTGGCACAAATAGTGAATTTCGTTTGGCGAGATGTTACGCTAATACCCTTTATAAAGTTCCTTCCCCACCGTAAAGTATTGGTGTTGGACAGCTAAAAAAAGCATTACAGTAAAAACCTCTTTATTCAGCAGCTCACTTATTCCGCAGCTCGGTTATTCCGCGTCCGCCATGCACGGTTATTCCGTATCGCAGAGCCCCTCCACCTCTCACCACTCTCCATGCGTGGTATTGCCCGCGCCAGTTGGAGACCAATAAAAAAGAGACACTGCGATGCATATGTCTGTGTGTACATACATAGAAGCACACGGCACACGTGCACTTACGGCGCGAAGTTTGAAACCAGGCACGGGCAGCTAATGAAAAAAATCACCCCATAACCCGCGGTAGAGGTGGGGGCCCCTACTGGCGCGGAATATCTGAATGTTTACGTTTCAAAACGCGCGGAATAAAGGGGTTTTTACTGTACTCATGTATTTTATGCTGCTGAAACAGAATCTGTTATCAACATTGTGAAAAGTTCACGAATCTTTTTTACGATTTTTCAATGCAAAAGTAGCCGAAAAAACAATGTTTTTTGAGGTTATGTGACAAACCGTCGCCAATATTTTAATAACAACCACAGATTCAGACTCAGCGACCCAAAATCCATAGAAATCGATATCGTCTGGTTAGCGAAAAAATTGATTTTTGTTCGGCGGGATTTTCCACTAATACCGTTGCTACAGTTTATCCCCCACCACAAAGTATGGGGCTAGTGGGATAAATAGAGCCTTCCTATGGTATTTTTTGCTGCTGAATCCGAATCTGGAGTTCAAACAAAAAAAATTCACGAATTTTGTTTTACGAATTTTCTAATGCAAAATTAGCCGAAAAAACTTTTTTTAAGGTTATGTAAGAAACTGTCACCAATCTTACAATAGTTATCAAATGTTATCATAAATATTAATCGTAGATTTTTGCAATAATTTTTTCAAAAGTTCAGAAGAAAAACTACAAGAAATAGTTATGTTTTTTTCCCAAACGAAAAATTGCTGGACTTATAGTTCAAAGAAAAAAGGCGGATGGAAAAAAATGCTGAAATCCAGACCCCTCTGATACTGCAAACCGTTCATATTTCCACCCCTCTTTTTGCACAGTGATTATACTTCAATAGCACAACAATTTCACAAAGTTTCATCAAAATCTGAGGTACAAGGTTTGTGAGTTGGGAACACTTAAAGTAAAATGCCCCATATTTGTTATTATTTTTAAGTTTCATGTTCAACGTCGAATTACAAGTACTTTAATATAACTCTCAAAAGTTATATACCTAATCAAAGGTCAACTGGGGCACCAAGGGTTTTCTTTTATAATTTTTATGGGGTATGTTCCACAGTGTTTTTTTATCCAAAATGAATTTAGGAATCTTTTACGTCAATTTCCACATGTTACTTCAAATTTCTTTTCCTATTCTTCACCAACCTATACTTGTTTATGGTTCAGGATTCCTGAAAAAGTCACAAACAAATGACTAATTTTTTTTTTTCATTGAAATTATGAAAAAATGATAGGTCACCATCATTTTTGTGACTTAACAAAAGGAAAAAATATAATTTTTTTCATCGTAGCGGGCAAAAAAGACTACTTTTTTCACCGCTTCGCAAGCGAAGCAGGCAGAAAAATAGCCTTTTTGCCCGCTACAATGAAAAATATCGTTCGCAACATGGGAAAAAATAAATTTCTCCCTCAGGCGTATATTTTCCTCGCCTTCGGCTCGGAAAATAAGTCGCACCCTCGCGAGTAATTTTTTTTTTCCCTTAGTGCGAAATATGCTTTTTTTTTCAACAGTTTATTGTTACATGAAGTTTTTAGTTACTTTTTAAATAAATACATTTTCTTTATAAATTAACGAACTGATTTCAATGGACTTCTGGAACTGACAGTAAAATATAATAAAGTTTATGAAACCACTGGAAAAATTCTAAAAAAAATTTTTTTACGTCATTTTTTAACAACTTTTTTATAAACAAATGATTTATGTATTATCGTTTTCTGCTCTTGTTAAAAATCTGAAAAAAAAAAGAAAATATATAAACAATCCTTGAGGCATCCGAATCCGTCGAAAAAAGTTTAGAGCCGAAATTATTTTACAAGCTGTGATTCAAAGAAAGCTCCGCGGCGCGCCCTGCCTATTGGCTTGCATTGAAATGTACGCCTCTCGTGCCTTTGTAGTTGAGAAGTGATTTGAATTAGAAGTTATTGATGATCAAGGATAAAGTGATTATGTGTTTGTACCACTAACAAAAATTGAATTTGTTATTTTATATACATATAACAATTATTAAGAATTGTCAAAACTGTTGATTTCAATAATTGGTGAACAACGAAATCAGTAGATGAAGAAAGGATTTTCCGTGCGAAATTTGTTGAATCAAAGGATATCAAACAATGATAACTGCACTTTTCTTCGATTGTTTTTACTCTTTGAAAAGGTTTCAGTAAAGATATTATTTCGTTTTCCTGCTTAATATGGGATCCAAATTCTAAGAAAATGTTTTCAAAATAGTTATCCAACTACTCCAACAGTTGGTAACGAATCGTTTTTCATTTTATGAATAGCTTTTGCAAACTTGAACAGTAAACTAATCTTCTGACTGTACCTTCCACGGCATCACAAGGACCTTTTTTTTTGTAACATTAGTATATTCATTTTTGTAAAACCTTTGAATGAATTCATGTTTTCGAACATCTCGTTCACAGTCAACGTGCGTTTCACCGAGGGCTCCCCTTCTGATTTTTTGTTGTTCATGTCCATTCGCGATTTTTGACGGGAACTTCCGGCATTTTTAGATGAATCCTGCAATCAAAGGATACACTAGATTGACATTTTAGAATAAATTAAATTTTAATGTTGCATTTTGAAATAAAATAATGATAATGATAATAATATGTTACATCAAAATCGACAAACTCTTGGATCAGTTATATATCGAATTCCGAAATTGGAATTTTACTTCATAAATTAAAATTATATTTCAAATATAATGAATCGACTTTCATCGATTACAATAATTAAAATGAAGTATTTCAATCAGATATATATATGTATATTAATTATTATTGTTTAAATTTTAATGATAAAATATATTTCCATTGTACCGTGTGTCCCGCAGTTCAACTGGACCACTTGGGACCTGTTCTCAAAATTTTCCTCGTACGAGAACTGGGGAAATGTGCAGTTTTTAGGCTGGTTTTGTTGGTACGTATCAACAAAACAAGCTCATAACCCCAAATTTCACGATTTCTCGTACAAGAAAGTTCAAGAAGGGACGGGTCCAAGACTCATCCGAGAGGTAACTTTTGTGTTGGCAGCACTGATTCGGATTTTTTGAAAAAAAAAAACTTACCCAAGAAATCTTTGCTAGCTTTAGTTTTTTAGACGTCGAGTTTGTCAGACATAGGGAATTTTTGGGGAAACCTGGGGAAAAGCCTAAGGTTTATTCATAAATTCCCTAGAATTTTCTAGCATTCCCCATGTCTGACAAACTCGACGTCTGACAAGCTAGAGCTAGCCGAAATCTTGCCTTGAAAAAAAAAAAAATAATAATAATAAAAAGAAAAAAAAGAGGATTCCTTGGGTTAAGTTTTTTTTTAGAAAAACCCGAATCAGTGCTGCCAATACAAAAGTTACCTCTCGGATGAATCCCATCGGGTGCATCCGCTTCATCCAAAATTTTTTCATCCGAAATTTTTGAAGTTAGGTTGAGTCTTCTAAAATTTAGGGTTTTTTTAAGTTTGTTAAGTTGGTACGTACCAACTGAACAAACCTAAAAACCCCAAATTTCAGATGACTTAACCTAACCTCAAAAATTTCGGATGATAAAATTTAGGATGAAGTGGATGCACCCGTCCCATCAAGAATAGGCCCCTGAGTTAAGTTGGTAGCACTGATGTAATGCTTTTTTTATGGAATTAGAACTACGAATTCTACCAAATTAACTCAGGTTGCGAGTTTTTTGAATAATTTATTCGTAACAATCATTATGTTTTATATTCATAAATTGTTAACATTTGATAATACATTAAATTCTCCAATTTGTATAATTAGTTTATATTTTTCCTATGCAAATGCTATTCTGACAAATATATTTATATTCATTCATGAATATAATAATACAAAATAATAATTATTATATAAACAATAAATAATAGTAATGAATAAAATATAGTAAATAATAATGATAATTTCGATAATAATAATATAATAATGATTATAATGATAAAATAAAAAAATTAATAATAAATAATAATAATAAATTTTCTTAGGGTTGAAAAATAATTATCGAAAATTTATACATTTATAAATTCTATAGAAATTATTATTTTCATTACAATAATATGTAAAAACAACTAATATGTAGTAAAAATTATCATAATTACAGTATGATCTTTTATGTAGTCAATAATATTTATCCTAATTCAGTAATTTTTATGTATTTATTTAAATTTTTAACCGTTAATCATTTTTAGAACTGATATTTTGTAATGTAACCAATAATAATAATTAATTATACAATTACTAATTAGTAATTGTATAATATATTAATATATATTATCGCAATCAATAATGATGACACAATAATTAGGTATTGTAATAATAATCATTCAAATTATTGAATTTTTCCTAATGATCATAATAAGAATACTCATCAACAATTATTAAACTCCTGATAATATATGAGATAATTTCGAATTACAAAAGGTTACAATTTTTCAATTTAGGAATTACTACGAGGTTATTCGATCGAAAATTTTTATTTAATAAATTCACTAGAATATTAATATATACCGTCGGCTCTTCTGAAGAAGCTTTTCGTTTCAATGGTTGCTGTTTTGGATCATTTTTAATCAGATGGGCGTGTTGTGACCGAAGGTGCTTCCACAAATTCGACGTCGAAGAGTCTTTGCGACTGACGACTTTCGTGCAAAAATTGCATTGGGCTTTTTCTGGATGATTCGGTACTTGTGAAAAAAACTGGTGCACCCCACTTTGAAACTTTCCGTCTTTTTTATTGTTCATACTGAAAAAAGCCCAGCCTTATTATAATAGAAAATAAATTCAATCATTTTCAATGCCTTTTAAAACTTACGTGTTCAAAATATGTTAAAATCCTGTGTTTTTTTTTTCTTTTATAAACATTGAAACAATTGACTGCAATTTTTCATATGGCAGCTGTCACCGTAAATTCGTGGAGACCAGTTTTTTTTTTTTTTTTTTTTTAATAATAAACGTTTTCTTCTAGAAATCTTTGATATTCGACAAAAGTTTTATTTAAAAAAAAAACCTTAGAAGAACTGAAAGCAGTTTTAAATATGCTATACAAGTTTCCGCCCCGGGATCGAGACGAAAAAGTGGACAGTACAAGATTAAGTGCTGCCAATATACAAGGGGTGCGTTCTAAAACTCGACCGCGGAAACGCGGAAATTTCACCGCAAAAAACAATACTAGCTTGTACAGTTTACTTAGGCGCACATTTTTTGTCATAAAATGTGTAGTGTAAATATCTTTCGTGTACCTTAAAAAAAAATTAATTGTCGTTCTCTCGACTCTATGGAAAATCTCTTTTTGTAAAATAATCTTGCGCTCACGCCGTTGATAATAAACAAATCTACCTGCGTTATTTTCCAAGTTAAAAAACCTCTAGCAATGACAACAAAGTCATTGCTTTGCATTAAAAGTTTTATCTATGTAATGTTTATTTAACTTTTCTGTTGCGCGCTAGGCAATGGCACTTTTAAATTTCAATCGAAAAAGTGTCGTGACGAAGTTTTTCGTATATTAAAATGACATATACCAAATTGTTCGTTGAGATATCAAGAAGATTTTTGTGCAATTAAAATTCAGCCTGTGATGAACGAGCTTTCACGGTCGCGCTCGAGCGCGAAAGACACACAATCTAATCAGCGACCAGCGTAAGTGCGAAAAGGAAGGAGCGTTTTCATTCGGGAGTCGAGTGACAAAGACAAAAGGCGTTCTCGGTATTTCAGCTATATTTGCGCATGTTTTCTTAATAAGAACTTGAACACGTATCTTTCACATTTCTTTATTAACGCAAATTCAACCATGGGTGTGTCGTAATTTAGAAAAACATACAAATAAAACTGTATTAACATAATTTTATTGTTTTCTGAAAATTACTCCTAAATTCATAAGTCGTTCTTCCTAAACGTTATTTTTTTTTTCAATTCAATTTTTTTCTTTCGTTATGTCCATGGCACTTTTTCTCCTTATTTTTGTTCTCAGTCGTTTACGTTCAGTCTTTATTTTAAATTCAATTGAATATAATGCAGTTCTTCAACTATAAAATTTAAATTTTATCAATCGGTATAATTTATTCTCTCTTCGAAACTAAATATTAAAAATATGACTTGTTATTTTTAAAAAATTAATTTTACTCGGAATTTTCTATTATTTTTAATAACAGGCGCGTTTGAAATTTAATTGTCATTTGTTTATTTTGTATACACAAATAATTTTTTTGGTTATAACAAGAGTACAGAAAGTGTGTTCCATGATGTTTTTTCGCCGCCTTTTCACGGCGAAAATTGAGTAAAAGTATTGTTTCCTTAATTTCGCATATTGGTTGTACTTCGAATGACTGTTCATTACAAATAAAAAAATTGTATATAAAAACCTAAACAAAACTAAAAAACAAGATAAAACTTTAAATGCGAAGCAATGACTTTGTTGTCATTGCTAGTTTTTTTTTAGGGGGGGGGGGATCAGGTCGATTCGTTAAATATAAACTGCGTGAGCGCGAGTTTATTTTTAAAAAAGTGAGATTTTCCACAGAGTCGAAAAAACGAGTGTTAATTTTTTTCAGGTAAACGAACGATTTTTACACTACTCATTTTATGACAAAAAATGTGAGCCTATGTAAACTGTACAAGCTAGTATTTTTTTTGGGGGGTAAATTTTACAATTTGGAAATTTTCAGTAAAATTTCCGCGTATCGTAAATTTGGCGCTAAGGAAGAAATCAAGTTGACGCGTAGAACACATTATGGAATCTGCCTGCTCAATTCATTTGTTTAAACGATTTGTATGAGCAAATTTTTGCTAACTTGAGAGTTGAAATGAGTTTTTGTTTCATGGTTTTCTAATGAAATACGTTAATGTTGAAAATAATTTTACACATTGTTGAGAAAATTTTCTATTTCCCTTTAATTGATCTTTTACAATGTTTGTCAGATGTCTAGAATAAGAATTATTATAATTATCTTTCGGTTGTCAATGATCTCATTTCTGCCATATTCTTGTAACAAGAACTGATTCTTGTAACAATAATAAAAATCAACCACAAAAACTATAATTATAATTCATTATTATAATAATTCATCATAAAAACAGTAATGACATTAATTATCACAAAATAATAAATATTGACATGATAATTAGTGTATATAAAATACAAATTAATAATAATAATAATTATAACAAAAAAAAATTATCATAACTGGGAATATTTTTAGAAACCAAGTTTAAAAAACTTTACTCGTTCAGTCTTACTTAATAATATACTTTGCACCTACACTAACGTCGTGCTCGCCGGATACAATAGGAAATATACAGCTACATGTTTGTCAGGCTACAACTCGTGAACGGTAAGTCGGTCATGAATTTCGCGGGTTTTCCTTTTCTTTTTCTTTTCACTTTTCCATTTCTAGTTTCACGGTATGAAATTTTTTCAAACGCAAAATAGCGAGAAGTCGCTGATCTGCATACTTTAGCGCCATCAATTAACTGCACTTTTCATCGCAGCATGCCGACCCAAAGAGAAAAATTGTAGTAAATATCGTCCCCAACATTTTTTGTATTGAAAAAATTTTCCACAAATCTACCATTCCCGAGATAAATGAAATCAAAAAACTTGTTAAGTTTTCACAAAAACCCGCCACTGAACCATCTCGCATTTTTCAAGTTAAGTTTTTCCAATGCCCTTCTAACGATTTTCGGAAAAAACTGCTTGAGGTATTGTTTTCCGAAAACGGCCTTTTTTTGTGCAAGATTGGCTGTACAATGAAGAATGAAGCGAGGATTCTATGGGTCCTTATTTTTCTTAATACACAGCTCCTTGTTTAGAGTCCTAATTAATTTTTGACAGCCAATTAGTCACACATTATTTCCATTCACTGATGATTTCTATTGTAAGTGGTGCCAGAAGGCGATATTTTTACCCCCTCTCCAGAGCCTCGGACTGCGAGAGAAATTCCCTCTCTACTCGCCCATCGCCTGACTCGCCCGGCACGTCAACTGCCCCCACTTACCTCTCATAATCTCTCCTCTTCACGGTTCTAATACGCTTTCTAACCGAAAATAGAGGATTTTTCGTGCCGGCTCGCTTTAGGAAAAAAACCTGTTTTTTCTACAATAAAGCCACCGGCTTCTTATATGATTTCAGATTTAAATGCCACTGAATGTTATCCGTGGTCAGGGTTGTTCGCGCGAAAACAATCTTTTATTTCAATCAATGTTGAGAAAATTAATTTAATTGACTTATCAGTCGTTTTAACAAATTTTTTTTTATAATTTTCTAAAAATGTTGCAACGTGACAAAATTCCCGCCACCTTCGCCACCATTTCGGAAAAAAAAAAAAACTAAATTATCAACCAAATTTAATCCAAATTAAATCCCATCACCACATACCAAAAATATCCTGGCAGGATCGCCAAATTGTAACGTGACAAAATTCCCGCCACCACATACCAAAAATATACTTACAGGATCGCCACCTTCTTTTTTTTTCTCCTCAAGATAGAAGGAAACTTGGATTTCCAAATCAACCAAAAATAAGAAAATAATCCCAATAAACCAAAATAATTTCTCTCCTCATAAATCAAAGATTAAATCATAAGAAAATCATTAATTGAGTAAAATTTAAATCCGAAATGATTGAAACGGAATTTCCTCTCACAACAAAATAAATTGGTCCTACTCAATAAATAACGCTAGATGTTCAGTAAATAAATAGTTGTCCCAGGTAAGTGATTGCGTATGGAATTTATAACTCGCACATAATAATAATATAATATGACATTTATTCATAATTAAAGTGCAATAATCGAAATAAAAAAATGTCAATCAAATTTATAATAAATTCCAATTATCCCTTTTCCTTATTTCCTAAAATAATTTCCAAATTATTCAATAAATTATCTCTCAGTGTATCTCCTAATTTATCCTATCAACCATCTCATCAAATACTTTCACAATTATTCCAACAAATTAGAATCTTAGTCGACCAAATTTTACAATCACCTCCTTCATATAATTACCTCAGAAAAATTCTGAAATTTCCTGAGTCAGAAGGCAATAATAAACAAAAAAAAATCCTACGGTGGGCAACTGTTTTGATCGATTCAGTATCTTGCAATGAGTTTAAATACCGCGTCTAATATCGAAAATCAAATCATTATATCAAGGATAATTCACTACCCGACCCAGTAAATTCGCAACCGGTAATTTGGCAATTCTACGGCCATCCGCCTTAAATGTAAAACATAGCCCCGGTCTCCTGACAATAAATTGACTAATTAGATCCCCTGAATCGACCAATACTTCACAAAGTCTCTAAAAAAATTCCTTTCCAAAATTCCTCAATCTGATTACAAGATTGAATTTCACCAATTCCAGAAATCATCGATCTGACTACAAGATTGAAATTCACAAGTTCCAAAATTTATCAATCTAAAATCTCGTCAACTACCACGACGCCATTGATTTTCCCCTACAAATTCCTGACACAAAACCCAGCGCCCACAGTTCAAAATGCCCTTCTGACTCATAAATGAAATTAAATAAGCACAACCGAAAAGAAAATAGTTTCCTATTCCGGAATTTTCCCGCACGTTCTAACCTCGAAAATTTGCCATTTTCCCGATGCCCGCTCGCCCGTGACTCGCCAAGGGTTCTCTACTCCCACATCCTACCCGCACTCCTTCTCTAAACCTCAACAATATTCCTCCCAAAATAATTTTCCATCCCACTAAACGGAAAACCCCAACAACGCGAAATTAAATGAATAATTAAACCCCAAAACTCTCACAATATAACTTCACTGGAGCTCTCCGCATCCGGAAGTCGTCGCCGAGGCGCTGTTGGCGTCGGTTCCTCGGCACAGCTTTACCTCTTGGAGTCGAACGTCACACACCTTCGGGCACTCGGCGAAGAAGAAGGAAGCCGGAAACTCTCGGCCTCCACGAACTCTCGACTTTTCTTCTGCGCATGTCAACTGGTGGGGGCTCCCCACTCGACGAGAAAATGTCTGTCGTCGAACTTCCGGAAAACCGGTAATAGCGGTTCCTCAATTTCCCACTAGACTGTCCGAAATTCTTAGTACCAACACAGTACTGAAAAAAAATGCTGGCGTCGAAATGAAATAGTAGCAGTTGCTACTAATGGCGACCAGGCCTCGGAATATTTGAACTCGGGCTCGATCAAGCAACGGTGATCGAGTCGAAATGGAGCCAGTGGTGAATATCGTAGGTTGTACTCCGGAGAAGTCGACGTGGAAATCTCGCCGGTAATAGAATCCAGTAATATCCCTGAGGATATTCTTGTTAGCCAAAACGCTCATTGACTACCCAGATGCGGATTACAAAATTATTCCCTAATTTCATTCCTTTACCCCAGTATCACGATTGAAATTAAACCTTATTAGAATTTCTGGGAAAATATTACTCTATTTTCAATACCTGAATAAACATATTCCCCGCTATCTGAAAACGCAAGTCTCTCATTCAGTACACACATTATTCCTTTTTATAATTATCAGAACATGAAAAATATCAAAATTTAATACAATATTCAATACTTTTATATAAAGAAAAATATTCATCCATGGAACAACACACACATTCTTCCTTATCTTTGAACCCCTTGGCGGACTCCTCGAGAACAAGCAATACCGATTCTTGAACCGGCCAACACAGAAAAGTACCCTATAGTGTATATAATATATATAAAGAAAATCAATTCACTCACCTCAACGTTAAGGGAGAGCTCACTAAATAATCTTTCATACCTAATATATGATATATCATAACCACCCCAACAAAATTCAAATTATTCAAAAATAAAAATTCATCATTCAAAATAAAAATTCATCATAAAAAAAAATCCAACTATTTAAAAAAATAACAAATGACACGTTCCAACGGTGAAATTTTTCACCGTTTCAATGTTTTCAGAAAATGATTTCTTGAAAAAATTACATAGCGAAAATAATTAATAGAAAATTTATTGTTCACATTCTGATGTTCGTAGATTCAATTATACATTACGTAATCACATTATATTATATGTAATTACATTTTCCTATTTTTATGATATGAAAATGTCATTCCCCGCATAATACGTAATTGTATCCAGAACTACGATCATTATTACAATATTGAAAAACATGCTTTACGAGAACTAAAAATACTTTACTAAACAATAGAAAAAAATTTCAAGCAGTGAGTCAATATTTTGTTGGGCATAAAACTAATCAAGAAATATAAAAATTGATATATAATCAATCGAATGAAAATAAAGTACGATGTAACGTCAATCGTTCGGTTTCGTTGTTGTATAATAAATTTCATATTTCTTTTGAGATACATGATGTACCCTGACATTTATACTAGTAACTTTATCCCTGACATAATTAGGTATGAATGCTACAATTTCAGGGTATCTTTAAAAAATATGCACGATTTCACTTATTTTAAAATATTAAAGGTACTGACTTTGAAAATTAATTTATTATGTACTTATATATTTGCTCAAAGATGTACTTAATTTAAAAGTCTTAGAAACAACAAAATTTCAAAGATCAAAATGAAAATGCAATCGAATCTACGAACATCAGAACGTAAACAATCAATTTTTTATTAATTATTTTCGCTCTGTAATGTTTTCAAGGAATCATTTTCTGAAGTTATTTCTAGAAAATCATAAAAAAAATTGGTTAAAACGACTGATAATTCATTCAAATTAATTTTCAATTAATTTCAATTTAATTTAATTCCAACTCTCAAATTAGCAAAGAGTTGTTCATACAAATTGTTCAAACAAATGAGTTTGTCCATTTGCATATTAAATTCGAGATTAGCGAGCCCAAAACACATAAACACTGTTTGCCACATGCTAACTTTAGAATTTGCATAACTTGTTTAAACTAATCAATTCGACCATTTTCATTAAGACATTCAAGATCAGAGATCCCGAAAACAGTGGGAGGAATATGCTGCATGCGAAATTTCAAATTCGCAAAATTTCTTTTTAAAAATTGTTCAAACAAATCAATTTTCTTAATTGCAAAACTTATTAAATGTCACGTCATTTATGAACAAACTAGTTAAACAGTCGTACTATTCAAAATTACATACTTAGAGTACAGTATTACATACTCTCTCTGTATTACATACAGAGTTACACATTTTTCCGGATTTCGTTACTCGTTGCCGAAAAATTTGACTCGTTCCCGATATCGCTACTTGTTAATTAATTTAACGCGCTACGTATCATTATAGTAAAAAAAGTAATGTTTTAGTTAACGCGTTACAATTTTTTTATCTTTGATTTTTTAATTTGTAATCGAAAAATTGAACATTCGGCATCTGAAAAGCTGAACGTCATAAGGATCAGAAAATGAGAAAAGAATAGTAAAAAAAGCCTTAACTGAAAAGAGAAAGAAATCAGCTTGCAAAGTTTTAT
The DNA here is from genome assembly GCA_028476575.1 of Platygaster robiniae. Lineage (NCBI taxonomy): Eukaryota > Metazoa > Arthropoda > Insecta > Hymenoptera > Platygastridae > Platygaster > Platygaster robiniae. Next base: position 21,477,864 of record CM052019.1, on the reverse strand, counting down.
TTTTTAAAAAAATGCCTCGTAGTAAAGACGAACAGATAGAGACTGGGAGGGAAAGGCAACTTTGTTGTTTGTTTTTTCTCTATATTTTGTGTTTGATTCTTACATTTTTTTCTGGAGAGGTTTTGACGAATAATGACTGTTCACCAATGGAGATGCTACTTATCATCCAAGCGGCCAGGTCAAAATATTCGTCATTCTAACAGTCACGCCAAAAAGATTTCCTATCTCTTGAAAGTTATTCTAACCCAGACAATGCTTATCGTAAAATAACAACCTATTGTGTGTCACATTAAAATTCCCAAAGTCGGACTTTTTCGTCGCATCAGTATGCACTTATACCGGCCTAATGACTTGTGAAAACTGCAGTGGAGGGGGGGGGAGGCTTTGGAGAAAAATTTTTCAGTTATTCGTACGGACAAAATACTTTCAAATGAGTTTTCCTCAGAAGGTCGAGAGCTACCTTTCCGTAATCCACGCTACATTTGATATACTTTTTCTCAGGGTTTTTCAATACACGAGTGAATTTTTAAGTGAACCCTCAACAGACGAGACAATAACAAAGCGAAATAGAAGAGGTAAGCGAAATACATTTCTACTATTTCATAATTAATAATTAATCGCGGACTATTAGAGAAACATTTTTTGGCTTATTTCTGCATCACTAGTTATAATTTAATTCTAATTATAATTATTTAAATCAAAAATAGTTATCGAAATTTGTCATCATCTTTTTTATGAGATAAACTTATTGGGAGCCGGTTTAAAAACTGAAAAGTGGTTTAAGATTACATGGTCATGTACATTTTGTAAAACAGTTTAATTCAAATTACAGAAAAATGTCATCCAACCAAGAAATCGAGAAAATCCTGTCGTGCCCTAATAAATATGGTCCAGGTAAAATCACAAGTACATTGGCGTTTTGAATTTTGATGTTTAAGAGGATAGAAGTTTATTCAAATTTGCGTAGGGTAGCACTTTAAAGAGAAATCTTGTCGCTTGAAAAAATGAGGTTTGTGAAGTTGGCGTCCTTGAATGCGAATTTTTCGCTTTAAATTGGTCATTCGTTAGTAGAATGTTAGTCCACATTTGTCTAACGAATGTCGTCGTTAAACCAAGTTTTGCATAGAAGTTATAGTATCAGCATTAGCTTGCATAAGCTCGCACAAGTTTTAATGACGCTCCCTACTTTTTTCTATAAAGAAAGCAAAAATTCCTTTTTTTTTTAAATATATGCAAACGCGATCGCACTGCGCCGAAGAAGTTGACGGAAGATTTCATCGACAGTCCATCAACATCAAAGACGGAATTGGGCATAGAGAAACAAATTGCCAAAAAAAAATCGGCTTATTTGAAGCAAAGCAAAGAGCAGTCACGTAGAGTGCAAAATGAAAAAGTTTTGGCTGCATTTAGAGAATCATATCCAGAGTTAGTTGCGGAATGTGAAAAAAAAGCGCCGTAAAGGCTGCTGAAGAAGTTTCATCTCAAAAAGAATCAGCACCTTTGAAGGTAAATTGTGAAAATGTTTGTAATTTATATGATTTGCATTACAACAACAACGTGATTTGCAAACAAAAAAGTAGAAAAACAATAAGGACTTCTGAGAGTCGCAAAAAGTACACATTTGCGAAGGAGACAACTTTTTCACTCGAATTGTGTTTGAAAATTTTGTAAAATGTTGTAAATGTAATTTTTCTGTGCAGAATGTATAATAGATTTCAGTAAAGTGATATTTTTTTCAAATTTTCGAAAAATCAGAACTGTGAACGTGAATTATTCCAAAGATTTAGAATAAAATATGGTAGTGGAAGTTTCGTCCGAAAAGTCATTTTCAGAACTTACAATAATATACTAATTTGTCCCACAACCATTTTAAGAGTAGTTACTCTGAAATGTTCTAGACTAAACATTTCTTTCAAAAAATTTCCTCGATTTTTCTAGGGTAGTACATTGTTAAATTATATCATTGTTTCATGCGATTACGGACCTTTCAATTTAATTCAACGTTGTTTATTCTGTATAAAGAATCATGATTTGCGAATTCCACGTTGTAGATAAACTTACAATTTTTTTGTATTCTCTCGCTGTCGCGACATTTACAAAATGGGAATAAATTTCAACCCGTTTGCATTTTTAGAAAACTAGTATATTAATATGTGTATAGTGTTTTATAGGTTTTGAAGATTTTTAGCGTTTTTACAATTTCGAAATGATTCAGGTATTACTCTAAAATTTTTATACAGGGTGCACCAAAGTCCCCGCGCAAAAAAGAAACCTCATATTCTTTATTTAATTACATGTCGAAAAGTCCTCTACAATTTTTTATAAAACTCAAAATTTAAAAAGTTATTCAATCCTACAATTTCAACAATAAATGCCTTCTCACGACGAGTGAGGGTAGATTTCATAAACCAAACTTTCTTCAAATTTTCTTCACATTTTTCTGCGTCAAAAAGTTCTATGCCACTTTTTATAAAACTCAAAATCAAAAAAGAAATTCGGGTCACAAGTTTCAACAAATCAGATTTTTTAGATTTCATGTTCAATTATCTTTTTTGGTTTCAAGTTTTGTGAAAAGTGGCATAGGACTTTTTGACTCGGCAAAATATGAAGAAAATGTGGAAAAAGTTTGGTTCGTTGAATCGACCCCCACTTGTCATGAGAGCACATTTGAACCGGTGGAAAGCACAACCGATCAAGCGCTCAGGCGATTAGGAAAGGGTGGGGCACCGCGACGAAGAGGAAGAGAGGCAAACGCTGATAGCGAAAATTTTCAATAGATTTTTTAAAACGTTTACCGCGATATCTTCGATACTAAAAGAGATTTTTTCATGCAATTTGCGTACGAATACTGGTTACGCTATAGCGATTCCGTCAATATTCAAAAATATTGTTTTTTTTTTTACATAATAATGATTTTAAACGAAACATTTTTTATTCCGTCAAAAAATTGCCCCAAAATTCATACTTTTTGCAAATTATTGATTCAATGATTTTTTTAAATTGTAAAAGAAATATGGGATTGATGATTCACAAAAAATTTTGAATTTTTGCGCAATTTTCGACGGAATCAAAAATGTTTCGTTTATGATCATTATTATGTGAAAAAAAAAAAATATTTTTGAATATTGACGGAATCGCTATAGTTTAACCAGTATTTGTACGCAAATCGCATGAAAAAATCTTTTTATTTTTGAAGATATCGCGGTAAACGTTCTGAAAAATCTATTGAAAATTTTCGCTATCGGCGTTTGCCTCTCTTCCTCTTCGTCGCGGTGCCCCACCCTTTCCTAATCGCCCGAGCCTCGCTCGGTTGTGCTTTCCACCGGTTCATTTATTGTTTAAATTGTAGGATTGAGTAACTTTTTAAATTTTGAGTTTTATAAAAAGTGGTAAAGGACTTTTTGACTTCTTATTGAATAAGGAATATTGGGTTTCTTTTTGGCGCGGGGACTTTGGTACACCCTGTATAATATTCAAAATTTCCAAGCTTCAGGATTATATGTTTTATAGGTTTTATGTACGTTTATATATATTAGAGACGATTGTACCTATGTAGATTTTAAACGTTGTTTTAATAATGTTCGTACTTTTTGGTTCCTATAAAATTAGGTAGGATTTTCGAACACTGTCCGGAGTTTGTTATATTGATGTTGATAACTTTGTAAATGTTTAAAAGATATTGGTCTAGAATTTTAAACTCGCCAAATTTTTTCGAAAACAACATATTTACATAACTCTACCGCATCATGAATTTCTTTAAAATTGATTATTTTTTGGTTTTTTTTTTTCACTATTTCTCTAATATAGAACATTTCGAGACTTTTTACTAGATTCTCATTTCATCTATTTCTGAATTCCAACACCCAAAGATTATAAATTTCAGACATATTCAGTGTGTCCTTCAATTTTCGAGAAAATAATGTTTTTATTTATTTTGAGTGTTCTGTAAAGATCAAGGGTATTTTTATATATTCAATAATAGATTTCGAAAATTAGATTGTCTTTAATTCGAAGTTTAATAAATTTTAAATATTTGTAAAGATTTTCAGAACCTGAGTATTATTTTCACTAGTGTCTATGAGTACCTTTTTTCCAGTATTATTACAATTTGAAAAATTTCTTCATATATTAAAAAATTTTCTGTGAGTTTCTGCATATCCATTATTTTCATATATTTCTCTTAAATTTATAGAATAAAAGTGTTCTAATGGAGATTTCTCCTTATCTGTTAATATGTTTATGAAATTCTGATGAATTTTCTAGGAATTTGAAAAATCTCTAGTATTTCAATAAATTCTGACATAAATTCTCGCGATCAGATGGTCACTAACACAACTTGTAATTAACTTCTCAAAAAACAGAATCTTTAGCTACTCACTGTTTTTTTTTTTTTTAACTTTTATATAATACTCGAACATCTTCGATCTAAATTAAATTTTTATTTATTTCAGGAGCGTGGTGTATTTAAATTTCAAAATAGTATACGTTTAAAAGAATATGTATTTATGATACTCTCTTAGAATTAAATTTGCTTTACTCAAGTTTAGACTTTTTCAAATAAATCAATAATTCGAGGAAAGGTACTATTTCTTCACACTGGGTACGGAAGTACTCATTTTCGCCCCGCTTCGCGGGGGGAAAACGTACTTTAGTCCCCCTTGTGAAGAAAAATAGCATACGCACCACGGGGGTAATGTACTATAACTTCTTTTGAGATCTAGGGAGTAGCGTTACTTTAGATTTCATAGAATTCGCTATGATTCTCTAGTACTTTATAGAAATACAGTATGAATTTCTATAATGTGACGGTCTATATAAATAATTTAGTAGATTTTGTTAAAAAACCTTCCTTTAGTGGTTTTTGGTTACTATATACAACTTGATACATTTTTCTGATATGTTATAAATGAAATGTTTTTATGAAAAATTTATAACAGATTTCAGACTCGACCGATCCAGTCTTAACCGAATTGAGTTATCATTGGTTAAGATTGAGTTATGGTTGGTTAGGAACTGCAAAAATCGATAATAAAGCATTTTGGGTTGTGTTTAATATTTGGATGCTTCTGAAATTACGTAAAAATGACTTGGGAAAAGTTCCAAGTTTTCAAGACAATTGAATTTCGTTGTTGGAAATACTTATTGTTGACAATTAATTTTTTCCAACTACAAAATTTTATTGTTTTGTAACCTCAAAACCTCCTTTAAATCGTTTTTATGTACTGTTAGAAGCACCTTAATGGTAAACACAACCTTAAATCCTTCATTATAGATTTTTTTAATTTGTGACCCACCATAACTCAATCTTCACCGTATTCGGTTAAGACTGGAACGCTCGGGGAAAGATAAAATTCCAATATTTTACTACAATTTTCGAAACATTATTCTGAAATATTCCTGACTAAACGTTTCTTTCGAAATATTTCACAACTATTTCTATAATATTACGTAATGTTTCGTCTTTCTTTCATGCGAAAGATTTCTGTTTAATTTCGAAAGTAATGTTTCATAAACATAAAAGCTCAGAAATTATGTAAAAATTAGTTTTACGAAATTTTAAATTCAAGTATTTTAAAATGCCTGGGAAGGGAATTGGTTTTTTCGCATTTACAAATTTTTCAACCGATATATCTGATTAATGGTAACCAAAAATTATTTGAAAAACACATAGATTCAATCCTTAAGAAAAAAAAAATTTTTTTTCTTTTATTTTTTCACGTGAAAATCCAACACATATAGCACTTTCAGCCGTGCATATCGGATACCTTGATAAGGTACAGGTAAGGCGCGAAAATTTAAAACAATTTAGTAAAACGTAAATAACATAAGAAATACATGTTTTTGCTGGAGTTTTCATACATCATCATTTATATCTTGTATTAGGTAGTAATACTTGGTAAATATTTTTCATAATATTCGATTTTTAATTTTTACCTATAGGTTAAAAAAAGGTAAAAATTAAAAATCGCATATGATAAAAAATATTTACCAAGTATTACTACCTAATACAAGATGTAAATGATGCTGTATGAAAACTACAGCAAGTACATGTATTTCTTATGTTATGTACGTTTTACTAAAATTATTTAATTTTTGCGCCTTACCTTTACCTTATCAAGATACACGCAAAAAAGAAAGTGCTTCTGATCAGTAACGCGGTTACTGAAAATTGATCTGAGGGTGAAAAATACAAAAAAGAAGTAACTGCTTACTTGTATTAAGTAACGAAACGTTTGAAAAAAGGAATTATTACTTTTTCTAAGTAATATAGTACCTGTCTTGACCTCCCGTTACTCGATCACAGTAATAAATTACTTCTTTTTCGTATTTTTCACCCCGAGATCAATTTTAAGCAACTCGTTACTGATTGAAAGTACTTTCTTTTTTGAGTGTATCCGATATACATGGCTGAAAGTACTAATAGTATTTTTCATTACAGAATCATTGAATATAGCAACAGTTTTTCCGCAATGTTTCAGAAGTGATACAGAAACCTTAGTTTATAAACGTTTCAATATAATAATAGCAGTAAATCAGCACATTCGAAGATAAATTTTAAAAATGTTTGTAATTCATGTTATTTGTAATACAACAACAACGTGATTTGCGAGCAAAAAAGTAGAAAAACACAATGACTTCTGATGGCGTTTTCGAGTGATCACTCTCAGAGTGCTCTGAGAGTACATTTTCCTGCTAATACTTGCTCAACTGTGCCTAGAAATCGCTCCAGATCCGCTCCAGATCCGCTCCAGATCCGCTCCAGATTAGGTCACTCGAAAACGCTATGAGAGTCGCAAAAAGTACAAACTTGCGAAAGAGTTAACTTTTCCACTCGAAAATAACATTGATTTATTACAGGGTGCGCCATTTCTTATGTCGGTATTGTAACATTGAATAACTTAAACATTTGACAACCGATTTACTTGACTTCACTTGTTTTGGAAACGTCAATTCAGTACAATTTCAACCATGTATCGCTTCACACCAAAAGAACGCGCTGAAATAGTTACTTTGTACATTGAAAATAGTCGTTCAGTTGTGTTAACTCAACGAGCATATCGTCGAAAATATCTTGGCAAACAGGCACCATCTGACAACACTATTCGTCGTTTGGTGTCGAATTTTTGTGACCACGGGACAGTGAAAGATCGCGAACAACCCGTTCATCAACGACCAAGACGTTCAAATGAACTGATTGAAGCTGTCAGAGAGAGCGTTGCCCAAAACCCAAAAGTTTCATATCGTCACCGCGCTCAGCATCTCGGCATCAGTGGAACCACTCTACGGCGCATTTTGAAAGATGATTTGCATTTGTTTCCGTACAAAATGCAATTAACACAAAGAATATTGCCTACAGATCATCCACGTCGCTTGGAATATGGACAAACAATCGCTCGAATAGTTGATACTGAACCTGATTTTTGGAAGCGAATTTTAATGACCGACGAGGCACATTTCAAACTTTCTGGAGGCGTTAATAAGCAAAATTGCCGCATTTGGGGAACGCAGAATCCACACGAGATCCATGAAACGCCATTGCATGACCAAAAAGTTACTGTTTGGGCCGGCGTTTGCGCCAAAACCATCATTGGTCCTTATTTTTTCAAAGAGAACCAAACGATCGATGGAAACCGATATCGGTGGATGTTGGCTCACTATGTCTGCCCACAAATGCGTGAAAAAGGTCTTGAAGATTACTGGTTTCAACAAGATGGTGCGACCTGCCACACTGCGAATCAAACAATCCAGTTTCTGCAACGAAAATTCCCTGGACGTCTGATGTCAAAAAGAGGCGACATTGAATGGCCACCCAGATCTCCAGATTTGACCCCTCCAGACTTCTTTTTGTGGGGTTATTTGAAAAGTAAAGTGTACGCCAGCAAGCCGCAGACCATTGAAGAGCTTAAGGAAAATATTCGTGCCGAAATCATTGCTATACCACCCGAGATGCTCGAAAAGGTAATGGAAAACGCCGCAAAAAGGGCATATTTTGCTGTGAACAATAAGGGCGGCCACTTGATTGATGTTGTGTTCAAAAACTAGTCTAAATAAATTGTAAAGGACCAAACTAAATAAAAATACCTCATTTACAGAAATCGGTTGTTTTTTTTTCAAGTTATTCAATGTTTACATGCCGACATAAGAAATGGCGCACCCTGTACTTTGTTCTATTAGGGTTTAGGTACACCCAGTACAATCATATATGGTAAATACATACTTTTACATGTTTCTATTAACGTTTTCAACCCTGAAAGTATTTAGAAAGTTGTGATTGTTACGACCTTATAGGCAGAAAAATGAGCATGTAGTGTGATGTGGCATTACCACTTTTTGTACCTTTCTTAAACAAATTTATCAACGACTCTAATAGAAAACTTAAAAGGCATCTTGTGCAACCTGCTTCAAAGATTGTCTCTAAAATTCAATGACAAAATTTTTGAGAGTGTGGTACGCAGGTCAACTTTTTCTGTCAAGGCGCACAAAGTTGTAATACAATCATATGCAAACGTGAAAAAATGTTGACAGGAAAAAAGTAACGTTCAGCTAGAAGTTTGGAAAAAAAAATGCCTTCATCTCGAGCAGGAGTGTGAAAAATAGAAAGAAATAGCGCAAAGGTGGGAGAGACACGCCAAGTCGCTAATGTCGCTTGAAAAATTTGATGAGAAATTCATAAGAAGCCAGTCTGATATGAAAGAGCATTTAATTGCAATGGAGGAAAGGTTGAAAAATAAAATTGAGGAAGAATGAGAGAAAATCAAAAGGACAGCATTGGAAAATGAGCGTCAACAGCAACATGTAGTGCCAATGCCTTTTTCGGAACGGGTGAGCTGAGTGTTATAGTTTTATATACCACGTGATGATTTTTGCTGAGTTACTAACCATTCAATTCTGAAATCGTTAATCATTGATTTAAATTTGGCGTATTACGATTTTGAATGTCGCACTCGAAGTATAATTATAGGGAAATTCATGAGGAAATTTGAAAAATTATCACTATTTTGCAACAAAATGAAAATGTTTTCCATTCTACTAAGATTAAATGTAAAATGTGATACCAATTGTTCGAACCACCGATATCCACAAAAATAATGTACGATTACTGTAACGAATAGGTTGAAGTAGCCGGACTCAATGTTTTGCAAAAGTTTTATAATTGTGCTGTGGAGGAGACAGATATGAAGTTGGCGGTTAAAAGATTGGCTTTAGGAGTGTGGCTGCCAAACGAAATAAAGTTTGTTGGAAAAAAACAACCAGCAGGAGTTGCTGATGAAAATTTTATAAGAATTGATGATTATGTCAGTAAATTTCAACGTACGTATAGAAATAGATCGAATTAAAATATTCACCTAAATTTTTCGCTTGTTGGGAAGTTTGGCGTTATTTTATTATATACCGTTTGTAGAAGCTATCATTTAAATTTGGGCAGCTGATTCAAGCAAAAAATTGCCAACTGAACCAAAAGACATGTTTACACCTCAAAATGTGAGGAATTGGATCGCTGACACTGTGAAACATCACAGATTGAATGAGAAGCAGGATAGAAAGGAGAAACAAGGTGAAATAAGGAAAAGAAGGTCAAAAAATAGTGATGCGGGAGGTAGGAAAAATTATATATATTTTACACATGCATACATATATAGTAGGTGAAAAAAAGTAACATGTCTTATGGCGAATAACCAAATTTTTGTCATGTCGTAGCCGCTGTGAAGAATGCCAAAATTAAAGGACACGGCATCATTGAAGAAACCAGCAGCAGTGATGAAGACATCAATATTGGCAAGGAGGAAGAAGGTATTTATGATTAAAACAATGTTTAGACTTATGAGAATATAATTAACCAAGATGTGACTCTGCAGGTTCAAATAGCGATCAACTCGATAAAACACTTCTTATGAGCAATGACACGGTAAAAGCATGCGAAGGAATGGTATTTAAAAATTTGGCAGATGAAGAGTTTTAAATGAAAAGCTAACAGGTGTGCATTGAGTGAACAAAATAACAATTGTAAAGTCGAGAAACAATATGTATTAAGTACCGTCAGGCAAAGTAAATAAAAAAGTTGCTATGAAAATGTTTGTTTAAAGAATGTTCATAACCATCTATTCACCATTTATGACTTGCAGTCTCGCAAGAGCATTTTTTTAAGTGAGAAAAAAAATTGGAATCCACTGGTAGAATTAATTCAGTTGTTTTTTAGATACTTAAAGTGTTGAAATATTTTTGTAGTCAGTGAAATATAATTTTCAATTGGTTATAGCAAAAAAAAGAGTAGTTTTCTTCTAAAAAATACATTATTATTGGTATAAAAAAAAGGTGAATACTCTGGAAAAATAAATTCAGTATTGTTTTTGTATACTTTAGGGGTTGAAATATTTTTCTAGCTGATAAAAATTGTTACAGAAATATTCATAACCATTAATTCACCATTTATGACTTGCAGTCTTGCAAGAGCTTTCTTTTAAGTGAGAAAAGAAATTTTGATCCAGTGATAAATTTAATTCAGTTGTTTTTTAGGTACTTAAAGTGTCGAAATATTTTTGTAGTCAGAGAAATAGTTTTTCAAATAATAATAACAAAAAAAATTGTAGTTTTCTTCCATAAAATACATTATTATTGGTATAAAAAAAAGTAAATCCATTGGAAAAATGAATTAAGTATTGCTTTTGTAGTGGTTGAAACATTTTTTCAGCTGATAAAAATTGTTTTAAAAATGTTCCTAACCATGCATTCAACATTTATAACTTGCAGTATCGCAAGAGCATTTTTTTAAGTGAGGAAAAAAAATTTTTAAATCCAGTTATAAAATCAATTCAGCTGTTTTTTAGATATTAAAAGTATCAAAATATTTTTGTAGTCAGTGAAATAACATTTTCAAATGGTTATAACCAAAAAAATAGTAGTTTTCTTTTATAAAATACATTATTGGTACAGGGTGCGCCATTTCTTATGTCGGTATTGTAACATTGAATAACTTAAACATTTGACAACCGATTTACTTGACTTCACTTGTTTTGGAAACGTCAATTCAGTACAATTTCAACCATGTATCGCTTCACACCAAAAGAACGCGCTGAAATAGTTACTTTGTACATTGAAAATAGTCGTTCAGTTGTGTTAACTCAACGAGCATATCGTCGAAAATATCTTGGCAAACAGGCACCATCTGACAACACTATTCGTCGTTTGGTGTCGAATTTTTGTGACCACGGGACAGTGAAAGATCGCGAACAACCCGTTCATCAACGACCAAGACGTTCAAATGAACTGATTGAAGCTGTCAGAGAGAGCGTTGCCCAAAACCCAAAAGTTTCATATCGTCACCGCGCTCAGCATCTCGGCATCAGTGGAACCACTCTACGGCGCATTTTGAAAGATGATTTGCATTTGTTTCCGTACAAAATGCAATTAACACAAAGAATATTGCCTACAGATCATCCACGTCGCTTGGAATATGGACAAACAATCGCTCGAATAGTTGATACTGAACCTGATTTTTGGAAGCGAATTTTAATGACCGACGAGGCACATTTCAAACTTTCTGGAGGCGTTAATAAGCAAAATTGCCGCATTTGGGGAACGCAGAATCCACACGAGATCCATGAAACGCCATTGCATGACCAAAAAGTTACTGTTTGGGCCGGCGTTTGCGCCAAAACCATCATTGGTCCTTATTTTTTCAAAGAGAACCAAACGATCGATGGAAACCGATATCGGTGGATGTTGGCTCACTATGTCTGCCCACAAATGCGTGAAAAAGGTCTTGAAGATTACTGGTTTCAACAAGATGGTGCGACCTGCCACACTGCGAATCAAACAATCCAGTTTCTGCAACGAAAATTCCCTGGACGTCTGATGTCAAAAAGAGGCGACATTGAATGGCCACCCAGATCTCCAGATTTGACCCCTCCAGACTTCTTTTTGTGGGGTTATTTGAAAAGTAAAGTGTACGCCAGCAAGCCGCAGACCATTGAAGAGCTTAAGGAAAATATTCGTGCCGAAATCATTGCTATACCACCCGAGATGCTCGAAAAGGTAATGGAAAACGCCGCAAAAAGGGCATATTTTGCTGTGAACAATAAGGGCGGCCACTTGATTGATGTTGTGTTCAAAAACTAGTCTAAATAAATTGTAAAGGACCAAACTAAATAAAAATACCTCATTTACAGAAATCGGTTGTTTTTTTTTCAAGTTATTCAATGTTTACATGCCGACATAAGAAATGGCGCACCCTGTATTAAAAAGAGGTATGCACACTATAAAAAAAAATTCTGTATTGTTTTCGTATGCTTTAGAGGTTGAAATATTTTTCTATGTAGCTAGTAAAAATTGTTTTGAAAATGTTCATAACCATTTATTTAACATTTCTGACTTACAGTCTGGCAAAAGCATTCTTTTAAGTGAGGAAAAAAAAAATTTTTTCTTCAATTATGAAAATAATTCAGTTGTTTTTTAGATACTTTAGAAGTCGAGATATTTTCGTAGTCAGTGCAATTTTTTTTCCAAATAGTTATAACAAAAAAAAAGTAGTTTGATTCTCTAAAGTACATTATAATTGGTATGAAAAAAAGGTAGATCCATTGGAAAAATAAATTCAGTATTGTTTTAGTAGTGGTCGAAATATTTCATCAGCTGTTAAAAATTGTTTTAAAATTGTTCATAACCATTTATTCAACATTTATGACTTGCAGTCTCGCAAGAGCTTCCTTTTGAGTGAGAAAAGAAATTTTAATCCAGTAATAAAAGTAATTCAGTTGTTTTTTAGGTACTTAAAGTTTCGAAATATTTTTGTAGTCAGTGAAATATTTTTTCAAATGGTTGTATTAACAAAAATAGTTGTTTTATTCTGGAAAGTACGTAATTTTTGATATATAAAAAAGATAAATACTCTGGAAAAAAAATTCAGTATTGTTTTTTTTTTCTTTAGTGGTAATAGTATATTACATTACTAGGACTGAAAATCATTTCCCACAGGTGTGAGGGTTGCGGTCCGAGGCGAAGCCGAGGGCCATAATCACACGAGCGAGGGAATTGATTTTACGTCCGAGTAATGTGCGATATTTTACATTACAAGTACAGTAAAGACACTTTTGTACCATCGAGCGGTACGGTAAAGTGGACTTTACGGTACAGAGTAATATAAAAATATTTTGAGCTGATAAAAATTGTTTTAAAAATGTTCATTACAGTTCATTTAACATTTATGACTTGCAGTCTCGCAAGAGCGTTCTTTTAAATGAGAAAAAAGTTTTCATCCAGTGATAAAATAATAAAGTTGTTTTTTAGATACTTAAAGTGTCAAAATATTTTTGTGGTCAGCGAAAATTTTTTCCCAAATAGTTTAAACAAAAAAAATAGTAGTTTTATTCTATAAAATACATCATCATTGGTATAAAAAACGGTAAATATTATGGAAAAATGAATTCAGTATTGTTTTTGGTTACTTTAGTGATTGACATATTTTCTTAGCTGATGAACAATGTTTTAAAAATGCTCATAACCATTAATGCAACATTCATGACTTGCAGTCTCGTAAGAGCATTCTTTTAAGTAAGGAAAAAAAATTTTTCAATCTGATTATAAAATTAATTCAGTTGTTTTTTAGATACTTAAAATGTCAAAATATTTTTGTAGTCAGTGAAATATAATTTTCAATTGGTTAGAAATAAAAAATAAGAGTTTTATTCTAGAAAATACATTATTATTGGTATAAAAAAAAATGTAAATAAACTGTAAAAATATATTTAGTATTGCTTTTGTATACTTTAGGGGTTGAAATATTTTTTTAGCTGATAAAAATTGTTTAAAATATGTTTATAAACTTTTACTCAACATTTATGACTTGCAGTCTCGCAACAGCATTTTGTTAAGTGAGACAAAAAATTTTAAAATCCAGTTATAAATTAATTCAGTTGTTTTTAGATGATTAAAGTGTGGAAATACTTTTGTAGTCAATAAAATATTTTTCTAAAACGTTTATAACAAAAAAACCCCTAGCAAAGTCACCGCGACGGACTTGGGAGGCAGATACATCCCGTCAATTCTACATTTTGGCCGGCTGTGCTTTTTGTAGGCTTTTGTAGGCTTTTTAGATTGCCTCGATAAAGAAGTATATGTAAAATAGGAAAATTTATTCCGTTTTTTTTAGATGTTTATGTGTTTATTATTTTGTGATATTGAGGTTATTTTCGGTGGCTCAAAAATAAATATCTTTGCTGTACATTTTAACATTGTATACATTTTTAGGGAGTGATAAGTTTCAAATTTGCTATAATGAATAAATATTTATTAGCAATAATTGTTTTAATACCTGGAATCTCGATCCCAAAGTCGCTTTATCTAGCCCGACGAACGCGCTGGCCATGGATGCTTGGTGGCTGATATAGCTGATTGTCGAGTGTGATTTTTTTAATAAACACCGTATTCACCATACATTTACGAAAAAAGAATCCCGAACTAAACCCGATTGTAAATTATCGCGTCCGATTTGATCTGGTTTACTATTTAGTGTTTACTTGTTTACGTAAACGTAGCTGCACTTAGCACTACCAGCTATTCACCAAATTGTACCGAATCACGACGAGTGATGGCGCCACTTGTCAATGATAAAACTGCCTCTACTTATTTTATCGTTCGATTGCAATAGTTCGAATGTTAGAAATTCGAATGTTATTATGTTATTATTATGAAATTCAAATGTTCGAATGTTAGTTCGAAAGTAAATTTTGGTCCATAATAAAATAAGATTAATCAAGTTCTAGTATCTCAATACTATATTAGGCTCATTACATAGTGTCGACATGCAAAGTTTGTGCCAGAAAAGGTTGCTTAATTGTTTTACTATCAATGGTCGAGCTACTCGACCACAACTCGACTGAAACTCGACCATTTTGGTTGAGACATGGTCGAGTAACGGTTGAGTACTGACCGTCAGGGAATTATTAGTTATTATTATTACTATCAACATTTCGTTTCATTATAGGGCTGATCAACGCTCTGAAGTGAGAACATCTGCATTTCCTGAGGACGAGTGTGTTCAGAATGATGAATATTTCGATGCTGTGAACTCATTTAATGATTTTATTGAGGGTGGAGCGAGTGATGGCGACAACAATGTGGAGGGAAATAAATGTGAGGGTGAGAGATTCGACGAGCGGTGCGAACAAAACAAGGACTTAAGGGGGGTTTCTACCTTGTGGGATCAAAAAATCGATTTTTTTTTTTTGCATTTTTGGATGGATTAATGTTCTAAGAATACTCTCTCAAAAATTCAAGACAAAATCACAAAAATTTCAGACTGTTTCGCGGAGCGTTATGAAACGCGCTGGGACACAGGGACCTGGCACGCTACGGCGGCGAAATCGGTCCCGATTTGAGGCGTATTTTTAGTGTAAATAGGATCGTTTGATGTAAGAAAATATTTCAAGGATTTGTCTCTTCGCTCAATGGTATGAATGCACTTTCTCAGCCACTGTGTACAAAAATTTTATCGCTGCGCAGGATGTGGGACCTGTGACGTCATGAAAATTTCGAGATTTCCCCCGTAAGCGGAGAGAACAACGCCGCTGGAATAGAGATAAGGATTTCTTCAGGAAAGGAAATTCTTGGTACTGGGATTTTTTATGACGTCACAGGATGCGTAGTAGCTTTTTCGGCCACACCGTTCTTATCTGCTTTTTCGAGACATAGCAGTCGAGGTTTATTTCCACAGTACCCGAGGTTAACATTGTTCCGGATAAAAAAGTTTCGTGATAATCAATCGCGATGTTTAGAACAGGAAAAGAAAGTCGGAGTGTGAATTATCGCCCAAGTCACAAGAACAAAAAATGGAAATTTTACGGTAATCGATTTTCAAATGAAAATGAAAAAGAATTTGCGATTACGTCGGCGAAAAAATTGAAAAACTTTGGCGATTGTAAAGTTACTACGGATCTTACGCTCAGGTATCGCATAATCAACTTTGTTACCGTCTTCTCGTGTATAAGTGCCCTTGTGAAGTGCAAGGAATGTGAAAAAGACGTGTCATTTAACGTGAAAAGCGGACAAGGATTGGGCTTTAAAATCTCCGTTGATTGTGAATGTGGGCGAGCAGAAATCGATTCGTGCCCAAAAATCAGGAATAAATTGTTCGAAATCAATCGGCGTCTAGTCTTTGTGATGCGTCTCCTTGGAGTTGGCTTGCAGGGGGTGAATCTTTTCTGCGGGATGATGGACTTGGGTCGCGGGCTGGCGACAAATACTTACTACGCGTGTTTGGACAACGCATGGACTGCTGCGAAAAGTACTTGTGAACTACTTCTTAAAAGGGCTGGGGAACAAGAAAAAAAATTAAATGCTGAAGAGGGAAATGAGCCGTTACATTAGTCAGCATCTGGAGATGGAACGTGGAGTAGGAGAGGTTTCTCGTCGTTGTTTGGGGCAGTCACGCTTATTGGAAAATATTCGAAGAAAGTTGTGGGTTTGATTGTAAAATCGAAATTTTGCAAGGCATGTAGTCTATGGAAAGGGAAAGAGAATACTGATGATTTTAAGGCCTGGTTTGAAGATCATGAAGAGAGATGCTCCTGCAATCATTCCGGCAGCGCGGGCAAGATGGAGGTGGATGGTATTGTTTAAATGTTTACTCGCTCGGAGGAACTACACAATGCAAAATACGCAACATATATTGGTGATGAAGATACGAAAACGTTTAAATCCCTCTTGGACTCGGACCCATATGGTGACGAATTGATAGTGAAAAAATCCGAATGTGTAGGGCATGTGAAGAAACGTATGGGGTCACGATTGAGATCTGGGAAGAAAAAAACAAAAGGGGTTGGTGGCAAAGGCATTGGAAAATTGACGGATAAATTGATACGAGATTTAACAGCTTATTACGGCCTTGCAATGATCCGAAACCCTCATTCCGTCGCTGACATGAAGAAGGCGATTTTTGTAACGTTTTATCACAAATGTTCGACGGATGAAAACCCACAGCATGACAACTGTCCCCCCGGGCCAGACTCATGGTGCACGTGGAGGCAGGCGGAAGCACTGAATGAACTCGACGAGTACACTCACCCATCACCACTTTGTACTCAAGTGCAAGATATGTTTCGTCCTATATACGAGGATCTTTCGTCCGACGATTTATTGGAGCGTTGTTTGGGTGGAAACACTTAAAACAATAACGAAAGTTTCAACTCTGTTTTGTGGAGCATGGCACCGAAACACATATTTTGCACTGCGAAAACCATTGAATTAGCAGCGTTTTTGAGTGCATGCGTATTCAACGAAGGCTTTCCACCTCTACTGCGCTTGATGGAGGTAATGGGGATCACGATTGGACCGCAGGCGAAAGCATTCGCAGACGCAAAGAATAGCACGCGCGTGCGAAAAGCTGAGGCAGCACATTCGGCAGCATCGAAGGAGGCCAGAATTTCGCGAAGACAGGAAAGGACGGTAGAAGATGAATTTTTCGAAAAGGAGGAAGGTGGCTTGTACGGACCAGGCATAGCAGACTAGGCCTAAGTTAAGAACTTTCATGACCTTAGCAAAAAGTTGAATTTTTTCAATTGCCAAATACATTGTTTGAGCAAACTATTTTTGCGAATATGCTGCCAGATTCGTATTCGGTGACCCAAAAAAGTATGGAAATCATACGTATCAAGTTGGCAGAAACATTTTTCAATCTATTTGTGTAATTAAATTGTTTAAACACAATAATTTTGCGAATTTGAGAGCAGATTCGTTATTTCTGACCCTTTAAACCATGAAAATCATATGAATCTCGGAAAAAATGCTATTTCCGAACATTATTTCTAAAAAATATTGTTTAAACAAATTTAAAAATATATCAAAATATTACATTTGAAATCAATGACAATAAAAGCTATGAAAAATTTTTGCAATTTGCAAAATATGTAATTTGTTAAAAAAATTTGTTTATAAAAATTGTTTCAACAAATTCATTTTGCAAATCTGATGGCAGATTCGTAATCAGCGACCAACAAACCGTTAGTAATGTAGAGTTTTATTAATTTCATCATTGACATTAAACATAAATTATTAGAGTTTTGTTTCAAATTTTCAAACACGTTTTTCTGAAAACCATGTTTTTCGAGTTGGTGGAGGTCCTACAAGGCGCAAAAATTTAGCAATCACCCTGAAATTTTTTACACATGTTCTCAGACGTTTTCCGCACAATGTAGACTACAATTATAGAAAAACATTGAAAATTGTTTGTTTAACAAAATTTTTAGTATTAAAAAAAACGTGAAAAAATCAAAATTTTAGTTCCAAAACTCATAAGTTTCTCATTTTTCATTTTTTTTTCTTCATTGTAGTCTACATTATGCACTATAATGTCTACATTGAGAAAATATTTCCCTTTTGCGTTTCAGATTTTATTTACGGAGGCTTGGACTTCCACCATGGAGACAAGTTGCCGCTGACCTGCCGCCATTGTTTGGCACCCCCCTACCCCCCTTTTATTTGGATCGCCAAAAAAAATTGTGTACTTCTTTAATAAACCTTTATCTACAACTATGCGAAAATTCGACCTTTTACCTATTATACTTTCCTTAAAAATAATTTTAGAAAAAAGAACAGGTTTTCGAGCCAACAAGGTAGAAACCCCCCTTAAATGAAGAAGAACAGGAAGGAGACGAAGAAAGTAAAAATGAAATGAATGACGATGTACCTTTTGACGACACTCCGCTGTATCATGGGGCAAACATATCGATTCATGAAAGTATGCTTCTGATCCTGTCCATTTATCTCATGAATAATATGAATCTCACTGCTTTCTCTGACGTTATAACCGTCATAAATTTCCATTGTCTTGCTGAAGATTTTTGTAAAAATAGCATTTTCAAATTCAAAAAATACTTTTCAATATCTTCATCTTCAATTGTGAAAAAAAATTTTTTTTGTGTGTGGTGCATCAAAACATTAGACAACCAAAATATCCGATTTACGAATTGCCCTACACAAAAAAAACGTTTCATATTTTTCTGAACTTCCATTTTTAGAGCGACTCAAAGAAATGTTCATGCGCGAAAATTTTTTGGATATGCTGCAATTTCGTTTTAATAGACAATGTTTGCCAAACGGAATAAGTGATGTCTGTGATTCAATTCTTCATAAAGAATGGTTAAACAGAGGATTTTTGTCCAACGTAGAAAATATTTCTTTCACTTTTCATACTGACGGTGTACCTGTGTTCAAGTCTAGTAAAATAAGTATGTGGCCCATTTACTTTATAATAAATGAGCTACCTTTTGATCAAAGAATGAAGAAAGAAAATATGCTTCTGGCTGGAATTTGGCATGGTCCTACAAAACTGGATTTTACTTTGTTTTTAAATAGTTTACGCCCATCACTGGAAAAACTATTTGATAAAGGTTTAACATGTGAATTACCTCAAAATAGGAGAATAAAGGTTCATAGAATCCTACTGTTTGGAACTGGTGATCTGCCAGCGAAATCAGACTTTCTAAATTTTCATCAACACAACGGTAATTGTGGTTGTTCTATTTGTTTGTGTCCTGGAGAAACATTTCGAAATGCACAAACAGGTGGAACCACTCACGTATATCGTTATGCTGATGAATTCATTCTCAGAACGACTGAAAACTCGATTTGCTAATGAAGCCCTTCGAACTCACAGTGTTGTCAATGGAGTTAAAGGCCCAACACCATTGTCGAATTTGATGCCTGATTGTTTAAAGGGTATCACAATTGTTAAAATGCATGGCATTGATAATGAAGTGGTTAAAAAACTCATTACCTTGTGGTTTGATGTAAAATATTCGAACTACCCTTTTTCTCTTTATTCAGTTTTGAATGTTGTAAATCAAAGATTACTATTGATAAAGCCTCCCAATTTTATACACAAAATTCCACGGTCCATTTCTAATCTTTGCCATTGGAAGGCATCTGAATTACGAGTTTGGTTCTATCATTATTCCTTGCCCCTAATATTTGACGTAATGAGACCAGATTATTTTCAGCACTACTTATTATTAGTTGCTTCAGTAGCGATGTTAAGTGCAGATTTGATTAATGACAGAATGTTGACAAAAGCTGAAAAAATGTTAAAAAATTTGTTAAATTGTTCGAAACCAAATACGGGCTTCAATTTTGCTCAATTAAAATTCATCAACTCTTACATTTGAAAGAATGCGTAATAAATACAGGACCGTTGTGGGTGCATTCCTGTTATAAATTCGAAGACATTAACGGGATAATTTTAAGGCTAATCCACGGAACGTCTCATATTGCGACACAAGTTGCAAATTCACATGCTAAATTTGTTAAGATGGAACGTTATTTGCAACACATTCCAGTTGAACGTTTCAATAACTTTTTGCATCGAAGGAAGAGGCAAGTGTAATTGTGTGAATTTTTATTCAATGGTTGCTATAGCGCGGGTTCGTATAAAAAATCATTTGACCTTCATCCAATGATACGTGCAACATTGGAACAGTGCAATTGGAAGGTGCATTTACAATATCTCCGTTTATCGAAAAACAACCAATTGTATACCTGCAAATGCTATAAACTTGGAATGCTACAAAATAAATCCACGTATGTTTTATACAAAAATCTTAATGACAATTCTCGTCATTATGGATCGATCTATTGTTATTTTCAAGGAGTGCAAAATTGCAGATGCAATTTTGAGTGCGCATGTGATAAGAAACACTTCGCGTTAGTAAGATGTATAACTGGTTATCGACCATTTAGCGCGAAATATGATGATTCATCGACTCCCATTGCGTACATTCAAAAATGTAGTATAAGTTCTGATTTTGTACCAGTTTTCATTGAGCAACTTATCGCAGTTTGTTTTCATATTAATATAGATGGAAGCGACTTTCTTTCGCACTCTGTTAATCGTAAACATCTAGAATAATCATTCATTGTGCATATAAAAATGATCGTAAGAATAAAAATATCTTTTTTAATCAAAATGGCTTTATTGATCGTTCCTCGTAATATTGTAATACTCATCATCTTTTTTTTTCTCTCTGGTTAAAAAAACTACGAATTTCGTAATTTGAGAAAGTGGAGCAAGTAATTCTCATGCCTTGGAGACTAAAAGGGATAACATTCTCCTGCATTTTGTGAGAAAATGACTTTCCTTTTTACATTTCCGTTTATTGGAGAAGGTGGAGCAACGATTCTCATGGTTTGGAGATTGTGGAGCAAGAAGTTCTCCTCAATCGATAATGAGAACAATAGATTGGAGAATAAGGAGTATATAAAACTCCTTTCAAATTTCGCCTCGGGATTACACTTAATCGATACTTAGTAACACATGATTCACAATGGAAGAGCAAGTAGTAAAAGTTTAAAATCGATCACAATGGAACGAAATTACATACTCAATTTCGATTACAGATAATTCGACTTATACGATTCGATCATTTATATATTTTGTAAAAAATTAAGTTAATTCCAAATTTTTGAATAATCGGAACTTTAAACGTAAATTATTCAAAAGATTTGGAATAAAATATCGTATTGCAAGTTTTGGAAATGCCTCGCTTAACGAAACTTACAATAATATACCATTTTTAGATCCCTTTTTCCAAATTCGCAAAGCTTTGCTTCACAACCCTTTTTTATTGTATTAACCCTAGCACTTGGAATTTTCAATTTGCATAACATATGCTTTGGAATTAATAAACATTCGTTGATAGTTCGATTGTTTTCTTCTGTAAAATCTAAGTATGTATTTATGCAAAACATATCTCAAAAACTTTGAATAAATTCTACGCGATATGAATTCTCTGTGAATAGTTTGAATTTATGACGTTTGTGTACAAATATTACAAAACTTGTTGCAATATCCAATTATATCATAACACTTGTTTACATCATATATCTTACATTACTTTTTCTTTACAAAACACTCTACGGTACTTTAAATATTTCCACCAGTCATATCTGAATTTTTTGTATGTTCTCCACATTTTTCGTACATTTTTATATAAACGAGAAAATTTTAACCATCAAACACTTTTTCAAAAAATATAAAAATTTAACAAACTGTTCATTTTTGGACTAGTCCAGAGTTTACTGTGACGAGCGGGGTTTACCCACTCATCTAATTTTATTATAAAATATTGTGGAAAAGGAATTCTGAAATAAAAACTAGTATATATTTTCTTTTTGCGAAAAATAAGATAACGCACGGCGATATCTTAACTATTTAGATAATGCCGACGCTGAAAATCACAACTCGCAATAATTATTGAGCGGATGCAAACGGGCCAAAATCGTCCCGTGATAACAATTATCTTTCTATTCGAAAATAAAACTACAATCTAGCTTTCTTGAACAACGAAGAAATATCTAATGACTCGAATAATCGGCGGATGAAAAAGGCCAAAACGGAACCCGTTTTTTGCCTCCTCTTTTCTTCAACTCAATTTCCCCTTTTGTTGAAAGGGTATATAACGCGGTGAATTTGATCAAAACGCCGAAGAAATTCCAGAAGTTAGCATCCTCCAAAAGCTCTCTTTCTCGAGTCCAAAAGAAGCCCCAAAACTAAGAATTCTCTTCCACGGGCCCATGTAAGGGTCTAACATAACGACGACCCTTATAGCCCCATCACTTGCCGAAGTGTCTATCGGTGAATGCCAGAGTTGTACTCTAGGCCTGTAAATCGATCTACACAAGGATAAATCATTTCCAAAAGAAGTAAGCAAGATTACAATTAAAAATCAATTAAATGCTAAGATTCGAGCGAAAGGGATTTATTCCTTTTGAGCTTTAGTTCCAGCACAACTCGTTTCAAGGCATATATTAATTGAGAAGTATTAAATTATAAAAGGCTAAGATTCGAGCGAAAGGTATTTATCCTTTTTGAGCTTTAGTTCCAGGGCAACTCGTTTCAAGGCATATATCAACTGTTTTGTCGAATAAATTACGTATGAAACACTTACTGGTTAGCACTCGAGCGATTTAGGAATAAATAATAATGAAAGATTAGAGGATCAAATAACAAATAGGTGGGAAATCAAAGAAACAGGGGATTTAGAACCAACGTTGTATGAATGTCAACAATAACAAAAGTAAAAGTAGAAGCATTTCAAAATTAAAGGATAAAATTAGGGTCTGAAGGTTGGTAGTTTGAATCATAAGAATGTTTAAATAATACCTGGAATTTAGAATAAATGAAATAAAGTTAAGAGAATAATTGAATCAAGTTTAAATCAAGAATAATACGAGGGCGGACCCAAAAGTAACGGGAATTAGGTGGTGGGAGGACCGCGGAGGGGGGGATCGGGTTCTCCACTGGTCCTCTTCCAAGCTGCTACTCTCCCAAGTCAGTGTGCAAAGTTCATTTGCTGTGAGTGCATTCGTTCGTCCGTAAGAATTTTTCTAGTGAAACGACTTTTTCCGTTTCGGCGAAAACGTGAAATGGCTGAGTGCGGAGAGCAACGCGCGGCTGTAAAATTTTGTTTTTTGTTAGGAAAAACACCCGCGGAAACCCTTGTGATGCTGAAAACAGCTTATGGGGATAATGCTTTGAGTAAAACGCGTGTGTACGACTGGTTTTCGCGTTTCAAGAATGGAGAGATGTCAATAGAAGACCAACCTCGTTCTGGGCGCCCCTCGACTTCAAGAACGGACGAAAACATTGCAAAATCAACACTCTTGTTCATGAAGACCGTCGCCGAACCATCGATCAACTTTGTGAGATGTCTGGATTGTCATGGAGTTTAATTCAGAGGATTTTAACTAAAGATTTGAGCATGAGGAGGATTGCAGCCAAATTTGTTCCTCACCTTCTCTCCGACGATTAAAAGGAGCGCCGACTTCAGGCCTGTCTTGAGCTGCAAAATCAGTTGGATGAAGACCCAGATTTTTTTCTCAAGGTTATAACTGGCGATGAATCATGGTGCTATGGCTACGACCCCAAAACAAAGCAGCAATCAAGCCAATGGAAGACACCTCTCTCGCCTCGTCCAAAAAAGGCACGCCAAGTGAAGTCCAACATCAAGACATTGCTCATTTGTTTCTTCGATTGCAGAGGTATTGTGCACGCAGAATTTGTTCCTCCAGGCCAAACGGTCAACCAACACTTCTACTTGGAGGTTTTGAAAAGGTTGAGGGAGAACATCCGGAAGAAAAGGGCGGATCTTTGGCGCACAGGAGATTGGTTCTTCCACCACGACAATGCACCTGCCCACACAGCGCTGTCCGTGAAGAAATTTTTGACCAAAAACGGCATGACACCGATTGTTCACCCCCCCTATTCACCGGACCTTGCCCCCTGTGACTTTTTTTTGTTCCCTAGACTCAAAAGGGACATGAAAGGAAAACGTTTTGGGACTGTAGAAGAGGTGAAACAAAAATCGCTGGAAGGTTTAAAAAACATTGAAAAAAATGAATTTCAGAACTGTTTTGAACACTGGAAAAAAAGATTGAACAAGTGTATTACAGTTAATGGGGGTTACTTTGAAGGTGATAAAAATTGTGTGTGAAAAAATTTGTCAATAAAAAAGTTGTAATACAATTCCCGTTACTTTTGGGTCCCCCCTCGTATATATCAAGCCTTTCCATTATTTTGCAGTGCCTTTGGTAGAGGAAGTAATATGGGCGAATTATGGTTTTAGAGCGTTGTCGGAACTAAAAGAAACTATCGGAATAACGAATGCTACTATCTGAAAATGGTAATATAAATACAAATACTAATGTGAATATTGAAGAATAATTATGAAAGAATATAAATGCGAATATTGAAGATTTAAATACACATGAATATAAATGCGAATATTGGAGAATAATTATGAATATAAATGCGAATGAATATAAATATTAAACATTAAATATGAATAAATACAAATACGAATTACTTTGAAAAATAAATACAAATGCTAATATTGAAAATTTTTAATAAATACGAATAAATGTGATTGTACTGTAGCACTTAATTTTGTAATAAAAACCGTGTTAAACTGAACTTGTCCTTGTTGTAATTTGAATCACCCGGGTTTCTAGATATCCCTTCAAGGGTCCCATCGGGCTGAGTATTCGTTTGGGGTCCTTTTTCTGGACTGCGAATTATGGATTGACCATTGGCCAAGGATAAAAGAAAAGTAGATTAACGTTGGATTAGAAATAGACTTTACAATACGTTGTCGTCATTGGCTGTTCGCGGTTCGCTCGTCACATTACGAATTCGATTATCAAAATATTTTAACTCCTAGGGGCCTTTTCTCGAAATCATTCTCGTTGAAATTGAAAAAAAGGAAAATTAAGAGTTTTTAGGCTTGTTTTACTGGCACGTACCAACAAAACAAGCTTAAAAACCTCAAATTATACAATTAATCGTAAAAGATTTTTAAAATAGGCCCCCTGGATGCATTGCATAGGATTTCAATCAAAATGCACAAATATTTGAATCCCTCTTCAAGGATTCAAGATTTTGTATAACAAGGTACAAATTTAAACACTTTTATGTTACAAGTTCTTACAAAGTTGAGAATCCAAGTTTTTTTCATTCACAATAAACTTATTTTCTTTACTTGATAAATTTATTATGTGACCGTCATTCTATCTTTCTCATATTAGTAGAAAATCAGCATCGATAACACTGAAAGCTATATGTGGCGTGAAAGAAAGGGTCTTAACAGCAGTTCACCGCTTTTCGGGAAAAAAGATATTGAAAAAAGAAATTCCTTGCGAGTAGCATGGACAGACCAAATTTTCATCTCAATTATTTATGAAATAAAAAAATCAAACAATTTTAAAAGTAGGCTCGATTGATAGTGCAAGGTTAATATATTCAGAATCACTAAATATCTCGGATTCGATTTTAGGTGCTGTTAGGACCTTTCCTTCAGTCCACGCCACATATATAGAACAAAAATGCATTCTGCACTTGCGTATTCAATGAGGTTCGCGAGCGAAAATTTCACTCGCAATAAAATACAAATTCATTCATTCAAGAATAATACTTCACTTGAAGAAACAAATTAAATATTCACTTGATTCTTGAGGGTGAAGTATGACTTAAAATTAAGAGAAATTTCACTCATTTTAAGTTAAATTTTCACGCGATTTTCATTTGCAAAAAATTCAATCGTACCGAGAGAAACTTTGACTCAAAAGAATTCAATGAGCCAATTACTTTTAGTAACTTAGAAATTTGAATTATTTTAAATTTTCTTACATGATCAATTTCTTAAAAGTTATTTTGCGACTCATTTAGTGCCGAATAATAAATTTCCTACTTATGAATTGTACAAACGCGATTTCAGCAACGCCTTAAAATTTAATTTTTTATAATTATCGTACATACAAAATTTTTGATGTTGTTATACAGTGCGCATCTTTTAGGCCGCCGCTTTATAGGACGCCACAACTTAAGAGAACAGCATTCAGAGCTCGAAATTCATCTTCCATCTTTCACTGCTCTCCAATTTTTTTTCCAGCCCTCTCTGAGCCGACGCAGGCAAACGTCTTTTTTTCTTCAGGTTTTTGCCATGCTATTGGCCGGGCCGCTTAGATAGCGTCAGAAACAAATTTTATTTCTGAACCATGACTATGAAGTTATGGACTACGATTGTTTGGAAAACAATTCCCCTACAGCCCCTGTCGCAATGACCTAGAGTATGCGCACTATACTTCAAATGTGAGGATATATACAAATATAATACGATGGGCTTGCTTTCTCTGACGTAAAACACTTAGTACATTTTTTGCACATTATTTACAAATCTGGGCATATTTTTTTATGTCAAACATTAAAACGAACGTTTTTGTTGTTTACATGTAGAAATACTAAGATTATCTTTTCGAGCGATGTATTCAAGGACGAGAAAATTCAACCTGTCAAAGATCAAAAATAAACATTGTTCACGTTTTTAGGTTCTAGAAACTAAACACATACGTTGTAGTCCTAAATCACCATTTTCATGTCAGTTTTTAGTTACAGCCGATTCATTAATTTGAAAAGTCGCCTGAATTTTTTTACACGCAAACAATGAAGACGCTTGTTTAATGCTCGTTTGCTAAATTTGGCACTTGTAAACGCTCGTTGAATTCTACTGGTACTTAATGTACTACTTGAGAAAACTGAAAGATGCCATTACATTATGCAGGAAAACCCTTCCATTCACTTCCTATAGTATACAATTGTAACGATTGTGATGAACCCTTCCCCTGGTTTTAGTAATACACTCGAACGCTGGTTATTAGAGCAAGTCAGGAAACAAGTTCGTGGGTTATTAGAGGGTGGCAGGGTCTCGGTACTTTGCTTATAATTTTACAAAATCCACTGTTTTTTTGCGCATTTTAAAATTTTCTAAGTTTAAAATGAACAAATCTTGAATGCTTATATCATCTGTTTGTGACATAAATAGCAATATGTAAAATTTGGTTTCTAGTTTCTAAATCGAGCGTTTTGAAATTTTTTACTTTTGGATGGAAGTTTTCAAATTTTTTAACTTTTCAATAATTGAAAAGTTGATAATTGAAATTAATTGGAAAAACAATAGAACAATAATTGATTTATTGTGATAGTACCGTAAAACCCCACGCTTTTCTAAAGCTCGGGGGATAATTAAAAATGGGTGAATCTATGAAAGTGTGAATTATGACACTGCTAATATAATCAATTATATTGATATAATTATATCAATATAATCAGGCTCGACGGCCAATTGAGAAAGGTCCGGAATGTGCCTTTCTGCGGTTTGACTTGATTACGTTACAAATGGGTGGATTATAAGTGAATGAGGTTCTACTGTAGACAGTTATCGAATTAAATTTTGGTTTTTGTTTCTATGTAAAATTTCATGTTCAGGGGTTGTTCGTAATCCTCTTAACTCTCTAAGGCATTCGATGGGTAGCTTGAGCATCACAGCCAATGATGGAAGTATTAAAAAAAGCAAAAAAAGTGTTATGCGGGAGGGGGGGATGTAAAATTTGTCACAATTTGTCTCATTTTTCAAAAAATGATTCAGATTTGACTGACTCAGATTTAGAGAGTAACGCTGAAGTGGGAAAATTAATAAAATTTTCGATTTTCAATACCGACAAATTCTGATAAGACCTCTCGAAAAATCATTTACCACGTAACTCAAACCACAATCTTGTAAATTATGTTTTGGGTGTGCAAGATATTTGCCTTATAGCGGGTCACAAATGAGTGCACAAATAACTAAGCGATGAAATAAAATACACACAAGTGAAAATTTTCAATTTATTGCATTGAAAAAGAATGATGTGCAATTGATATAAATTTTTAAATTTAAATTTATAAGTATTAAAACATACTTTTACTCAAGAGTTTAGTTAATAGAACAATTAACTACATTATTTGTTCTTCATATAGTTCTTAACTTAAGTAATTTACAGTAGAAAGTATAAACTCATTGTGAGTAAAATGTCATTTGAAGTATAAGTTAAAAATGAATAAAGTAGTGTAAAGTCTCTTATTAAAGTATTTCAGAGCAACCAGTGACCGGGGTGTGATAGTAATTTACAGTAAATAATTTCTCATTTACAAATGTTTCAGCAGACAATAAAAAAAAAGAAACAAAAAACAAACGAATAAAAAAACAAAACAAAATTTGAAAAATCCGTCACTCAGTTTGTAAGTCATGGGGTCTCGAACGAACACTAATTCATTTGTATATATATACAGATGTTCACGCATTGGCAAACCATCATATTTGTTTGTATATGTAGAAAACGGAAAAATAAAAAATATTGTTCATCCTAAAGAATTGCAATAAGTATGGCATCATACATTCTGAATTCCTTCGAGTAAATTTTGACTCAAAAGAGGGCTAGATTTCTGCAAATCGAATTTAGGAAAAATTTTCTTTCTTATCAAGTAAAATCATAGTTTCGATCAACTATTATTTGAGTAAACTTTATAAAACATTTCATTCAAGTTCGACTTGCTTTATATCTACTTATATCCACAAGTGATAAAACTGTAACCCGAAAAGATTAAGAGAGAATAAGACAGTTCAAACCAACTCGGCAATTTTGCTTTCATTAAGGAGTAAAAAAACTTTTTAAGCTTCCTGAAACATATCTGAATGAGAAATTTATTATTGTAAATGATTTTCATACCACGATCATCGGTTTGCTCTAAATGACTTTAATAAGTAACTTTATTCAAGAAACTTAATTCATTTATAATTCTCAATAATGTATATTAGAAATTTCCACTGGGTGTGAAATAAATTTTTATCAATAATTTTCGATTTTCCCAGTCAAATATGTTTATTGTTCATATAACGTCGACGTTTCGACTCATTTTGAGTCCTTTTCAAGACCTATCACAAATATAAATAAATGAAGACATTACATCACACATTACAAAAATAAAGTATAGAACATAATAATGTGCAGCAATTTATCTCAAAATTTTGAACTGTATAATTTTGAATTATTGCAATCTACTACGTTGATAGTGATGTTGATTCAAATATTCAAATTCTAAATCATACATTTGATGTTGGTTATTGACGTTTAAAGAGCCTCACCTTCAAAATGCGAAGAGAGTAAGGAAACCAGCAAAAAACTGCTCCCCTGGAAACGTTTACGCCAAAAAACCGAAAAAGAGTTTAGAGCCGAGGCAAAAAGAAAATAAAAAATTGTTCAAAAAAAAGTGCTCTTAAAGGTGAGCAAAACGTATACTCTTAAGCTTCAATAATTTCAAGTTTTTGTACATAGATGACTCAATGAATAATGTTTTTTTTATTTTACAACTGTTGGCAGGCAGAGAAAAAGAAACTAGTAAAAAAAACCTTCAGAAGAGTTGACATCAACTTGGATGAAAAGCTTGATATAAGAGTGAGTAAATGTCAGAGCTGTTAGTGTCTTAAAAGAAAGAAAAAATGCTATAAGTGCTTATTTTAATATCTTAGGGGAGAGGAGGTGGACTTGATATCAATCACCAATTTCCTTGAACTTACTATAACTAGAATTGTGAGAATATTTGTAATAGGTTTAAACTCTTTAATAGAACATTACGTACCAGGTAAGGATGTGCGATTTTCACGTTTCGCCAACAAGCACATCTTTTAAATTTAACAGACAAGGAGATTCCTCAATCTGTCAACAAAATATTAAGCTTAGGTAATAATTTTTCAGTTTCTATTTTGACTATAAGAATGAGACACCAGTTTTGGAATTAATGAAAGATTTTGAAAATAATGCTTGGAAATGTAACAATGATGATTTACCTAAAATGAAAACTGAGTTTGTTGATTTACTTGATCAAACAGTTACTACTAAGACTCATGTTAATAACTTTGATAGAAAAATCACCAATTTCCTTGAACTTACTATGGCTAGAATTCTGAGAATATTTGTGATAGGTTTAAACTCTTTAATAGTACATTACGTACCAAGTACAGATGTGCGATTTTCACGTTTCGCCAACAAGCACATCCGTATTTGTTAACTTGAGGTATTTTATGCCATGATAGCCAAAAAGTAACTTACAAATGTCAGTTTTGAGATAAAAGTGGCATGAAAATATTTTTATAGTATTTTCGGTAGGACGTGTTAGAAGTGTAACGCCGCTTAGTTTATTTCATGGAGTTTTTCAAAGGATAACTTGTAGCTTTTTTCTTTTTAAACTTACAGAGAACCGCAGAAGAAAAGTCGAGAAAGAAACCCTCCCAATAAACAATTTTAAACATTTGAATCGCAAAAAATTCCCAGTGCATTTGATGAAGCTGGTTCAGCAGAGAGTATCGAAAATTTGAGTGTTTCATACCCAAGTTTTGAAAGTGTCCTGTCTCCTTCCGTAAGGAATAAACTTTAAATTTCCTAATTATTCATACATTAACGGGAACGTCACGGAATTGTCAGAAATATTACAAATTGAGCCAAGAATGTAACATTTTTTTTTTGTTATCAATAAAGAACAACTTCTCTCATAATTCTACTCGTTATATTCAACCTAAGTTTGTAGAAAATCAATTTTTAAGATTTTGAAGTGTTTCCATTTGAAAAAAGAAAGATGAAAGGGGGTTTTCCTACCCTACAAACCATGTCGACATGAAAAATGACATGATTGTCGACCGTCGAAATCGGTCCCTTTTCGTCAGTGCATTTCTGTCGAATTCGATATCGACAATTGACATTTTACTTGACGTGTCGTTAACGACAAAGCTGTAGATGTCGACAGCAGACGTAGATGTTGACATGCTAAACGGTATAGTTTGACGACGTAAGTATTGAAGATACCATTCAGCATGTCAACATCCCTGTCGACTGCTAACATTTATACAACTTCGCTGTCAATAGGATGCCAAAAGTTTCATGACGACCATCGACATTGCGGACGACCAAAACGCAGTGTTGAATTGATCGATGTAAGCTATAAAACTCATGTCGTCATATCATCGACATTAACGTTGATCAGCGATACCATCCAGAACGTCAACATGACTATCAACTGTCGACATGTACATCTTTATCGTCAGCACCTTCTCGAGTTGAATAAACATTGAAAATTTTCGAAATACTCGCAGAAATTTATCATTGATATCGCTTTATTGTAAAGAACATGACACAGCAACAATATTTTTGAAGTTGCGGTTGTAGCAACTAATATTTACTATCCAAGATGAATTCTTTAAGAGGGGTTTCTACCTTGTTGGCTCGAAAACCTGTTCTTTTTTCTAAAATTATTTTTAAGGAAAGTATAATAGGTAAAAGGTCGAATTTTCGCATAGTTGTAGATAAAGGTTTATTAAAGAAGTACACAATTTTTTTTGGCGATCCAAATAAAAGGGGGGTAGGGGGGTGCCAAACAATGGCGGCAGGTCAGCGGCAACTTGTCTCCATGGTGGAAGTCCAAGCCTCCGTAAATAAAATCTGAAACGCAAAAGGGAAATATTTTCTCAATGTAGACATTATAGTGCATAATGTAGACTACAATGAAGAAAAAAAAATGAAAAATGAGAAACTTATGAGTTTTGGAACTAAAATTTTGATTTTTTCACGTTTTTTTTAATACTAAAAATTTTGTTAAACAAACAATTTTCAATGTTTTTCTATAATTGTAGTCTACATTGTGCGGAAAACGTCTGAGAACATGTGTAAAAAATTTCAGGGTGATTGCTAAATTTTTGCGCCTTGTAGGACCTCCACCAACTCGAAAAACATGGTTTTCAGAAAAACGTGTTTGAAAATTTGAAACAAAACTCTAATAATTTATGTTTAATGTCAATGATGAAATTAATAAAACTCTACATTACTAACGGTTTGTTGGTCGCTGATTACGAATCTGCCATCAGATTTGCAAAATGAATTTGTTGAAACAATTTTTATAAACAAATTTTTTTAACAAATTACATATTTTGCAAATTGCAAAAATTTTTCATAGCTTTTATTGTCATTGATTTCAAATGTAATATTTTGATATATTTTTAAATTTGTTTAAACAATATTTTTTAGAAATAATGTTCGGAAATAGCATTTTTTCCGAGATTCATATGATTTTCATGGTTTAAAGGGTCAGAAATAACGAATCTGCTCTCAAATTCGCAAAATTATTGTGTTTAAACAATTTAATTACACAAATAGATTGAAAAATGTTTCTGCCAACTTGATACGTATGATTTCCATACTTTTTTGGGTCACCGAATACGAATCTGGCAGCATATTCGCAAAAATAGTTTGCTCAAACAATGTATTTGGCAATTGAAAAAATTCAACTTTTTGCTAAGGTCATGAAAGTTCTTAACTTAGGCCTAGTCTGCTATGCCTGGTCCGTACAAGCCACCTTCCTCCTTTTCGAAAAATTCATCTTCTACCGTCCTTTCCTGTCTTCGCGAAATTCTGGCCTCCTTCGATGCTGCCGAATGTGCTGCCTCAGCTTTTCGCACGCGCGTGCTATTCTTTGCGTCTGCGAATGCTTTCGCCTGCGGTCCAATCGTGATCCCCATTACCTCCATCAAGCGCAGTAGAGGTGGAAAGCCTTCGTTGAATACGCATGCACTCAAAAACGCTGCTAATTCAATGGTTTTCGCAGTGCAAAATATGTGTTTCGGTGCCATGCTCCACAAAACAGAGTTGAAACTTTCGTTATTGTTTTAAGTGTTTCCACCCAAACAACGCTCCAATAAATCGTCGGACGAAAGATCCTCGTATATAGGACGAAACATATCTTGCACTTGAGTACAAAGTGGTGATGGGTGAGTGTACTCGTCGAGTTCATTCAGTGCTTCCGCCTGCCTCCACGTGCACCATGAGTCTGGCCCGGGGGGACAGTTGTCATGCTGTGGGTTTTCATCCGTCGAACATTTGTGATAAAACGTTACAAAAATCGCCTTCTTCATGTCAGCGACGGAATGAGGGTTTCGGATCATTGCAAGGCCGTAATAAGCTGTTAAATCTCGTATCAATTTATCCGTCAATTTTCCAATGCCTTTGCCACCAACCCCTTTTGTTTTTTTCTTCCCAGATCTCAATCGTGACCCCATACGTTTCTTCACATGCCCTACACATTCGGATTTTTTCACTATCAATTCGTCACCATATGGGTCCGAGTCCAAGAGGGATTTAAACGTTTTCGTATCTTCATCACCAATATATGTTGCGTATTTTGCATTGTGTAGTTCCTCCGAGCGAGTAAACATTTAAACAATACCATCCACCTCCATCTTGCCCGCGCTGCCGGAATGATTGCAGGAGCATCTCTCTTCATGATCTTCAAACCAGGCCTTAAAATCATCAGTATTCTCTTTCCCTTTCCATAGACTACATGCCTTGCAAAATTTCGATCTTACAATCAAACCCACAACTTTCTTCGAATATTTTCCAATAAGCGTGACTGCCCCAAACAACGACGAGAAACCTCTCCTACTCCACGTTCCATCTCCAGATGCTGACTAATGTAACGGCTCATTTCCCTCTTCAGCATTTAATTTTTTTTCTTGTTCCCCAGCCCTTTTAAGAAGTAGTTCAATGATTATAGGCATGAAATAAGAAGAGTGAATATTATTTTTTGTAATTCCATTTATTCAAATCTTTTCTTAGAGTCTAACAGTTTTTTCTGCAAAACAGTATTCAAAATTGCTGCAGTTTGCTCAATTCTTCGTTGGAATCTTACACGGTCTCGTGCAACTTGTTCGCATGAACTACGTCAAGCTTCTCTATACGCAAAATCCCACACGTACAATTCGTGTACTGTAGCTGAGTTACAATCAAACGTTACTCGCTTCATATTTTTCTGACAACGCCGCTGATTGGTTGGTATTCTATGATACGATCATGTACAATAAGACAGTATGCAGTAGTCGTGGCTGGGAAATTAGCACCTGATTCGAATTCAAGACGTACATCAACTGGACCAGTGATCAAAGAATCATTTTGTTTAGCACAGTCGATAACAATAAGAGGTGCATTCTCTTCAAATTGAGTTTTTGTTAACAATTGAGCATTTTTTCTGCCATAATAAGATGATTGAAATTCGCAAACCTTTCGTATAACGTCGCGAACTGGTCTCGTTGAAAATCAATATTAAGATTTCCGTAAGGATAAGCTTGTGAATTTAAATATAATTTAATATCACGCAAATTACACGTATCAAAGTTGCTCATATTTCCAGTTCTCACATTTTTTCGTCCAACTTGGAATCCAACGATGACATACCTTGGCTTTTCCAGTTGAGTCGTTGTTTTGACGCTCCATACATGCTTTGTATTTCGTGGCAACAGTGGATACTCGTAAAGTTCCCAGCTTCGGAAACTCATGGCTATCGTTGGATCAGTAGCGATGAAATTAAGCATCCGAATTTTCTCCAAGTCCGAAACTTTGACGTAGGGAATTAACCATTCGATTTTGCTAATGGTTATTTTGTACTGTTCCTCGTTCGCAGCAAGCTGTGTGATTACGTTGACATCGGTGTTGGCTCGCAGAATGATGAGTTCATGTTTGGCATTGACGATAACTCGTTGATAATCCTCAGCAAATCCAAAGATAAAATTCAGTTGAATGCATACATCAAAATATCCATTGCCGTTGTTTATAGTTTTTGTGTCGTCAACGATCCATCCAGCATTTTCCATCATGTCCTCTTGGGTGGGACTTTGTGCAATGTAGGCCTTCATCGTTGTTGTGAGACCAACATTCTTGATTCTTTCAATCTCGATGGCATTCAACTCATACCGTATTTCTTCAAACATGTAGCAGATGCCATTGTTCACAATCGATGTATGTTCAACAGCGGTCGTTCCATCGTTTTTCGTCAATCTTCCTTGTATATGTAGTGAACTTTTGCTTGGCAGCATATACGAATCTTGATTCTGGATACTGATGCAGATTTCGTCGTTGTTGTTGAACGTTGATGAAGCGTATGGTTGGTGTGCGTGAACTTCATATTGCGCTACTGACTCGTCGAAGACGATATTCTTTTCGATGGATAACATGGTATAAGGCAAATTAGACAGCAAATCTTTTTCGGATTCTCAGACCGAGACTTTTCAGAAACTGGACGTTCTCTGGTGTGAGCTCTTTGAGAGGTTTGCGATGACTGATGGTTTTTGGTCATGTTGCTGGACTTTTATACTCTCCGTGGACGATTCCCATTATTCACTTTTGACATGCAGTCTAATGGTGATAACTTCTCCTCGAAAATTAACAAGCTTATCTTCTTGATCAACAATACGGAGCTGCAGATGATGTATTGCTTGTACGGTGATTGGCTGGTAAATGACGTGACTTGGCACTTCAACGATCTTATATCCTGATGGTACCACTGGAAAGAACTCGTGGATGGTATGCACTTTCTTCTCGTTTATGTACGCTGCTGTGGTGATGTTACATTCGACTCGTAAAGCGTTAACAGCAAGAATTCTTACAGGTGAATCAGACTTGTGTGTAACGTTTGCTTCAATAATTCGTGGATCAAAGCCCAACAATTTACCAATAGAATTTATAGGTCGAAAATCAATACTTTTATTGCATCGAATTTCACTACGTAGTGTACTATTATTAGCTCGTAGACTCAGCTGAGTATCTTTTGGAAGCTCTTCTTTCAGAAATTTTTCTATATCATCAAACTCATAACTTCCCGAAGGTATTGTTATTACATCATCACCAATGTAAAATTTATTCTTATCCACATCAATGTTAGGAATTGAATTAAATGTCAAAAATTCCACCAGCCCTAAAAAGTACTTCTTTTGAGTTGACAATTCGATTGGTGGAAAATAATTTGCATCTAAAACAGATGTATCTCCCGAGAGCGTTAGCGTCAATGAATCCGCCATGGCTGTCGATAATAGACTGATGTATATTCACTCGCGATCGACGCTTTTATTCAGTAGAAACTTCAGGCACAGATGTCCACAGATGATCTCATTATATGGTAATCTTGATGTTGATTGTGATTGTATTCGATTATGCTACCGACACCGAAGTAATTAATAAGTTCTCGAGGTGGTTGTAGATTGCCAAAACTATCGAAATAAATAACTCGATTCCCGGTTTTTCGTTAAGCGACCCAATGCGTTCCTGGACCATTTTTAGAATCCAAATTGATAATGGCAGCTTCAGTTTTCTTTATACTCTTCGGCAAATCATTTCTCATGTATACGCCTCGGAAACGTGGAATGTGAAGAATTTTCGCATATTTCAGCAAATCTACATTGGTCAGTGGTCGGTTCGGTAGCTCTACACGTTTTTTAAATGGAGTCTCAAGCCAGCTCCATAAGGTTTCAAGTACAATCCTTTTTTCACGCTGACCGATTCCATCTTGAGGTTATGTCGTTTTGATTCCTCCAACTGACGTTTGACGGCTCTGGCATCGTTGATGGCTTTAGCGATACTATCAGCGCCACCTGCCAATGCTCCTCTTGCACTTAGTCCCGCGAAGACAGGTAGTAAAAAGGCTGGTAAAATTCCTCCAATTTTGCTCGGCACAGGTAGTACACGAGGCACTCGAACTTTCTTCTTTCCTCCAGCTTCTTTCACCGCTGCTCGTGCTGCTTTTAAAGTAGACTGTACAGAGCCGGTAGCTTTAGCTGCTATTTTTGCAGCATCGATGACTTTTCTCAATGGAATCTTCTTCTTCTTCTTCCTCATAGACTTTTTCTTGATAGGCTTATTCTTGATCTTGAAACCCATTCCAAGTTTTTCTTTGACACCCATGATGCTGGCTATTCCAAGAGCAGCTGTTTTTTCTCCAATTCCAGAATCCCTGGCAAACACACGTTCGATTGCTCTTTTTGCAAGAACTTTATCAGCTTCGTGTCTCACTGATAGATTTTCACGATTTTTAGAATAGGTAATATCGTGCTCCCTGCAGGCTGCGTCGAGAGGATTTATTCCTTGATCTCCACGTGCTAATCTTCTAGCAAGTTTAGTGCCTGGACCACAAAATTGATAGCCAGGAATGTGAAGTTCAACAGGGAGCTTGTTTATGACTGTGTTCACAAGACCACGTCCTTTCACTCTCATTGCATGATAATGACTGAGCTTCAGGCTATATAAACCCCCCTATTTATAGTAACTCGAGTCAGTCACATGCAACAAGTCATGGAGTTCAAATCGCAGAACATTAAACTACCTGTCGCTAACTTTGATAACGCGACAAGTAGAGAAAAAACTAGAAAACGCCATGGCCTGCTATTACCAAATACTGTACGCGCAATTATATGTGGACCATCAAATTGTGGCAAGACTAATGCTCTACTCTCACTCATAACACATCCCAATGGATTGAGATTTGAGAATGTCTATATTTACTCAAAATCTCTCGAACAACATAAATATAAATACTTAAAAAGAATCATTGAACCGATCAAAGGTGTAGGATATTTCCCGTATAACGATAATGAGCAAGTTGTTAGTGTAGAAAAAGTCAACCCAAATTCTGTCATGATTTTTGATGATGTGGCGTGTGAAAAGCAAAACAATATACGTGCATATTTTTGTATGGGTCGTCATCGAGATGTAGACAGTTTCTATCTCTGTCAGACATACGCTCGAATCCCGAAACACTTGGTACGAGATAACGCTAATATGCTCATACTGTTTCGTCAAGATGATATGAATTTGAAACATGTTTACGATGATCATGTAAACACTGATATGACGTTTACACAGTTTCGAAATTTGTGTACATCATGTTGGAATAATAAATATGGGTTTGTCGTGATTGATAAAGACAGCGAGATGGATCATGGTCGATACCGAAAAGGATTCGACTGCTTCGCATCTATAAATTAGAGTGATCAGAATTATTATGTCAGTATTACCTGAACTTCGATCAAGGCGACATCATGCAGCGTAAGGACGTATTACATCATATCGTGCAGGCAAGTGAAGCCATTCGCCGAAAACATCGTCTGCTGAAGCGTGGAAAAGCTGCCGTGGAAATGTCAGTCAATGAAGTCTTCAAACCAATCATCAATCCACTACAGTCATTGGCACAAAAACCACAAGATGTAGAAATGAAAGAAGTGAAAAAAGAAGAAATTAAAGAAGAAGAAATACCTTTAGAGGAAGATAATACGTTCGAGCCCTCTGCAGACTTTCAGAGTTTCAATCAAACAATGAGTGACGAAAGTTTCACGCCAAGTATGGTCAGCTCACCGGCTGTTATCACGGATACTCTAACTAAGTACTTGAGAATGCATAAAAATAAGACTCAACGTAAAAATCTGGATATGCTCTATGGAGTACGTTTGCTACAAAATGGAATGTTTATTGGAAATTCGCCAATTAGTTTCACTGATAACACCATCCATGTGAGTAATGAAGAATTTGAGAAGACGCCAGGATTAATTGAACTCTTGTTCAAGAAAAAACCAAACATTTCTATTGTCAAAAAAAGTGATGCTGAAAATTACAAGAAAATTATTCACTAGACCTATGCCAATAAAAAGCATTATCGAGCTGATGAAAGTTTCCGTGAAAGTAAAGATTGGAAATACCTCACATATATTGCTGATACAGAGAAAAAAGGTCAAGGAATGTTCAATGTAGCACATCGTGAAAGAAAAATAGACTATGTGCATTGGGATGACCCGAACGAACTTGTAGAACGTTTGCGATTTATTCTTGCATCTCAAGCTGCTGGAAACAACAGTCATACTAATGAAATAAATTCAATCATTGAAGAATTGAGAGAAGCTGATATTATATATTAGACAACTTGGAGCATCAGGCCTCATTCGCAATCAAGACAATGGCGAGTGTAGACGTTTTCGGAAAACATCTGATCAAGAATCAAAGAATACGTGGCCCTCCTGGTGTTAGATTCAAAGTGCCCCATGAAGGTCATTACGATCTCCAGAATAAAAAATTAGTCAACGTTGCGAGGGGCGACAATGTAACAGACGGCGCTTCATATCAAAATATAATTGATTTCGAAGAAGTGATAATTTACGAAATCAGAAAGTTGGAAAAGGAATTGAAAAAATCGTTGGAAAACTTGGCTAACATGTATCAAAAGCATGTGACTGAAAACTCGGAGATAATTTTGAGAATTCAGAGTCGTTTGAAACGTATCGAGAAGAAAATATTCATCGATGTTACACCAGACAAAAATGTCTACGAATAAAAGCCAGCGTAGCAACGAACAGCACCCATTAGCATCATGGAACTCAAGGAGGCTCTAGTGGAAGAACTCTATAAACCTGCAAGAAGAAATTACCGTCGACGTCATGTTGATATACGAGGATTGGATGAAACCTGGCAAGCTGATCTCGTTGACATGTCAACTTATGCTGATAAAGGCTACAAATTTCTGCTCACCGTTATCGATGTATTCTCCAAGTACGCGTGGGCTGTGCCAATCAAATCGAAAAATGGACCTGACATCACCGCTACTATGAAGACTGTGCTCAAGGATCGTCAACCCAAGAATCTACATGTCGATCAAGGCAAAGAGTTTTACAACAAGGACTTCAAGGCACTCATGAAGGAACATGGAATCAAAATGTACTCAACATTCAGCGGAATGAAGGCATCCATCTGCGAACGCTTCAATCGTACTTTGAAAAGCAAGATGTGGAAACGATTCTCTCTCCAAGGACACTATAAATGGATCAACATTTTACCGGATCTAGTGTCAAGCTACAATACAACGAAACATCGAACGATCAAGATGAAGCCCAACGATGTTACACCAGCTGATGAAAAACGTCTGCTCCGTGAAATCTACTCCAAGAAATATGTCAAAGAAGAACGGAAATTCAACGTTGGCGATAAAGTTCGAATCAGCAAGTATAAGCACATCTTCGAGAAAGGATACACATCGAATTGGACAACGGAAATATTCACCATCGCTGCTGTGAAACCAACTCATCCGACAACGTATAAGCTCAAGGATTACCAAGATCAAATCATCGATGGAAGTTTTTACGTAGAAGAACTCGTCAAAGTGAAACATCCTGATGTATACCTCGTTGAAAAAGTGTTAAAAAAACGTGGAAACAAATTTTACGTCAAATGGCTTGGATTTGATAATACTCATAATAATTGGA
This sequence comes from Platygaster robiniae, assembly GCA_028476575.1. Classification (NCBI taxonomy): domain Eukaryota; kingdom Metazoa; phylum Arthropoda; class Insecta; order Hymenoptera; family Platygastridae; genus Platygaster; species Platygaster robiniae. Next base: position 21,437,395 of record CM052019.1, on the reverse strand, counting down.
TAAATAAATCAGACTTGTAATTTTACAAAACTTTGTCTTATTTGAAAACCTTCATATGAAAGTTTAAATATAAACGTGAATGATAATGTATATCAAATTTAAAATATAAAAGCTAGGTTTTAAAATAATAACTCCAAACATAAGCAATGAAAATTTTTTATTTATCATAAAATATTTTTGGATAGGAAGGAATTTGGGTTACAGTTTTATTTCATTTGGTGGTCTTGGACTGATTTGTAATGAAATTATATTCTTTGAACGGAACTATTTTGTGGTCTTGAAAAGGACCGGTTTTTGTTTGGAGTTTAGTCGACGTCCATGGTCGCTTGAATCTTGCAGTGCCCCCAGGGCAACGTGTCCGTGGTGTTCTCTTGGAGGCATCGCTTGTTGTCGGAAGGACTGAGGGCCAACTTCGTTTGCTTGATGGTCTCGATTCGATGCAGCTTTGAGCGGAACATGAACTGTTGTCGCTCGACGTCGATGTTTTCACGTAGACATCGCAGGTAATCATCGAAGTTGATTGTGTTCTTGACGACTGCAGCTTTGACGCCCTTAGCTTTATTCATCCAGTCTTGTCCGTTGACTCGGACGCTGTAAATTTTGTTGCGGAGGCCGACAAACTCCGTCATGATCTGCCCGTTGCACTCGTCTTTCATCAGGCCGACCACCTTTTTGTTGACCCTTGGCATGTCGAAGATGTTGTCTTCTGGGTAGTCTGAAGTGTCGAAGAAATCCAGGTTATCCTTCATGACGTCGTAGATATCGCTGTCCAAGATTTCGTAAATAAGGCTGTCTGTGTCTGTATACAAAAGCTTACCATACAAATTTTTCAGCATAAATTTATAGTGGAATTCGTAAAGACAAACTTTTGATAAGTCTAAAACCGAAAACCCAACGTAAATCGGTTTGTTGAGTAGGACTTGAACTTGCTCGAGTTTGATTGCCACCAAGTTCTCATCGAAGATCGATCGTGCATGGAAATTTGGTTTGGCAATTAGTGCTTCAGCGCCATATCTTCCACCCCAATGCATGACGAGTTTGATGTCTACTCTCTTGCGTACGTTCTCCATCGTTTTGCCAAAGACTGCGTTGTTCATTAATTTGAACAAGTTCTTTTCGAATTCGTTGGAGGCTTTCTTCCTCAAATCACTGTTGAGGTCGATATAGGGTTTCAACCATGGCATCTGATTGAATTGCAGAACTCGATGTATCTTCGTCAATTTCAAGCCGTTTTCCAGAGCCTGATGTAAGTTCCTATAATGAATGACGTATTTCTTTTTCGGGTACAGCGTTGTGAGCAGTTTGCTCTCCTTTGATCCAGGTGGCGCCATCTGTTCAGGGCAAAATGGCAGGTCCTTATGTCCATCGTGGATGGCCTCAGGGTAGTCCAAGTCGACTTCGAGAATGTAGCCAGTGGCTGATTCCTCGCTGACGTCCCAATTGAAGTTTTCGTCTATTTTTTCAACCCATTTGAATCCACCATAGGGCAGGTATTGGGTCATTGCCCATCCGTACAAGTTGTTCACGTCGTAATATGTCAGGTATTTCTCGTCTTCTTCTGGATCATACCCCTTCATGTACCGGTTGTTTGCTTGTGAGTATCTGTTGCTGCATTGTGATATCCCGCCTCTGATACCTTTTTCAATGAACATCATTATATCAATGTCGGTTAACAATTCTAACTCGATACCTGTGTATTTTAACATCGCATCCCACGTGAAGCCTGGCACCGTGTAATAATGCGCTGGATCGAATCCGTAGACGTTACAGCATTTGTCTCGAAAATTTTCAAAGACATCGGCGAGCAGCATAACATCAGTCTTCAGGTATAAATCGGAGTATTCACCGAGGTTCCGGATGTTAAATGTTGTCCAGACAGTTTCAGCGTGTGCGTAGTCCTGATCCGTGATGCTAGATCCACTAAGATGGCTGTAGAATTGTTCATGTGGCGGTAACTTTTCTTCATCCAGCTTCTCCCAGAAATCGATGTACTCATAGGGGAAAACCCCTTTACGTTGGAGTAATTTCAATCGTTGGTCGTCGAGGTCGGGGAACTGGCTTCTCGTGAGCGGCGTGTCTGGCAGGTACGAGGCTAACTTTTCCAGCGACGAAGCCATTAATCGGAACGAATCGATGAATCTCAAGTTGATGTCAATGTTTTCCAATCTCTTTGTAACGGAAATGTATTTTTCCATATTGAGAGGAAGCAAACTTATTTTTCCATTTATATGCTGAGCAATGTCTTTGATGATCAAGTGGCTATCGTAACCACTGAAATTATGGAACATCACCACAATCGTTCTCGAATCCTTAAAATTCAAGTTGCACTTATTATGTGCTGCACCTCGATATCTTCCCGTCAAATGACAATGATCCCTGACTTTACCACCTTTTATGGGGTATTTACAAATGTGACATTCCTTGGCTTTTTGGAATGCTTCTTCTTCATCACGAGTTAGCCTCATGTCCACAGGGTTCTTGTGAATTTCGTCCACGGTTTTTCCCAGCTGATGAAGTTCTTCGGCAAACCATTTAGCTGGATCAGGTCCTCGGTATCCATCGTAGTGAGAAAGCTGTTCGTTGTAGCTACACTTGACGTAGTATCCCACGCTGTTGGCTTCATGTATTTGTTCCACCGACGTCTTGGCATTTTTGGATGAAGGGTCTTGATCAATCTTCTTGAGAAGGCACTCGAAGTCGGCGTATACCACAAACGGTACTTTTTCACGGTTTTTCTCATTTTTGATCTTTAGAATGTTCTTCTCTGGATCTGGGAGGACAACACTACATTTGTTGATTTTAGCGCAGTCGATATCGTGGGAGCCAATTTTTCTTGAGTTCGAAAATGATGGAGGCACCTGTCGCAGATGTACTGTTTGCATTTTCTTTTTGTCAGTTGCGAGCTGACCAATCGCGATAAGTCCTTAATCCAAACGTAGTGGAATCGGAGCGGCTCGTTGTCTTCTTCTTCTTCTTCATCCTCTGGCTCCTTTTCATCCACGTAGTGGTTTTGGATGAGAAGCAGATTGACATGTTGAGTTTGTTTCTCCTTGGTGATGTGGATTGGAGCTACGATGAAATCACCTTTTTTCTGCAGTATATACACGTTGACAGAGATGCTGTTCACTTCCTCGAATTTTGATACGTCTTTTGGTTGCACAGGGAACTTGATGCCATCAAATTTTAATTTAGATTCGTGAACCTTATATTTTGAAATGCGATCAACATGTTTCGTAGCAGGATACAAGGCTGATAGTACGGCCCACTTAAAGCACTGACTGTCATCGTTTTGCACGTTTACACATGCTTTTTTGTTCTTGATGACTTGGGGTAGTTCAATGTACGAGCTTCCTTTCATCGGGTTGTACTTGTTCATATTGACGGTAAGGTTAAAAATCCTGCGTAGAGTCCATCCGGAGCCAGTGTCTTGAAAATCTTCGACACTGCTCATCAGGGAATCCTTGATGTTCTCGTTGAACCACTGCGAGAGGTCGATCGTTCGAAGGATTGGCTTATTCTTCGAGTGGAATGCCTTGATTTCCGTTTCTTCCTCATTGTTCTTGAGAACGGTATACTCTCCTTCAAGAGAGGTATTAACCTTGAGGTTTATGTTCCTTCAGGGCAGCTTTGATGTTCTCGATGAATACGACTCGAGCGTCCTCGAGGAAGCTCTCGATTTCCAGGTGAGTGGTGTTAATGATGAGGCCGGTGTTTAGTCGCTGTTCGAAGGCTGAATTAACATCCTCCCAGACGAGGCCTCCTGGATGCAGTCCAGCTCCTTGCACCGAACGCCCTCTCAAGAGTTGATTGTAGCTCTTGAGCTGTTTAATTGTCTGGATGCAGTGAAGGCGGATTAAGTTGACGCTCATCCGGGCCAGGGTTGCCAGTTCACTGACGATTCCATCTGCTTCGGTGATGAGGTTTTCGACTTCTTCAGAGTTGACGTTCTTGGAGTCCAAGAGTCGGCGTTGGCGTTTCACCAGCTCTTTTGCTTTTTCCAGCGACATTTCTTTGCTTTCGATGAGAGAACTGTTTGCGACGAGTGCTCGACGAAACTAATGAATTATCATCGAATTTGAGCTCCTTATATACCCAAACTTTCAAGATTTACCCCCACTTTTTTCTTCTCTACAGTCAATGAGAATTCACTATTATTTCACAGATCAATGAAAAAACACTTACTCCCACTAATTTGTCACAGACTAATAATTTTTGAATTTTCTCCCTGGGGAGCAATATAAAAGAGGCTAATCTTCATGAAAATTCATTAGTCGATTAACAATGAAACGAAAAAGACGAGCAACTTCAGAACCTCCACCAGTAAGGAAATTAGCAAAGACGCAACCGGGTGAAGCTATGCCTCCTCCTCCTCAGGAAGAAAACTTATTGCTGCAACTTCAACAATTGCAAATTTCATCTCAAGCAAAACTTAAGCAATAATCTCAAAACTAGTCCTTTCAGGGCTCTCAAACATTTTTATCGAGAATATAAAACACGCTTAAGTTTCCTGATGCTCCTCCGCCAAAGAAGAAAAACAAGAAGAGCGAAAATCAAGAAAATGAGCTTCCCGAGGATCCAACAGTGCGAAAACGCACAAGACCAACGATTATTTCGAGCAAAAAGAAATAAAAGCGTAAAAGCAAAACCGGTCCTTTTCAGGACCACGGAATAGTTCCGTTCAAGCAATATATTCCATTATGAAATGTAACTTCGATACTTGTATTTATACAACCAGGTTTCACATGAAAAATCTATGCTAAGTTTTGTGTTAAAAATCCTACTTTGAAACTTTCTTTCTACATACACATAATGAAAAGGAATATTTCTTGAAAAATATGTTGAATGGTCCTGAAAAGAACCGATTCGTATTGAAATTTGGTATTTTTGTAATGTAACTTTTTTTCTTGAGTTAAATAATTGGTAGCCCTTTTGAGGGCTTGGTCATTGGCCGTCTCCCTCCTTGAGAAGTTCCATCAGCTTTCCTATCGATTGCTCCACGTCCTCGATAGGTTCTGTAAACTGCTTCTCGACAGGTACTACAGGATTAGGATGGTCCACCTCCTGAACCCATCACACTTGACAGGTTCTTTAGGATTAGGATGCTCCACCTCCTGGAACCATCATCCTCGACGACTTCCTGCCGGCTGCTCCGAGGACTGCTGCTGCTGCTGCTGCTGCTGCTGCTTCGCGACCCCGCTCGAAAACTTGGCCACTTGCATCTGAGGTACTCCGCGGTACATGCAACTCGCACCAATGAGCGAGAGCGTGGATCCACGGGCGGGGGAACCGCTACCTCGCCAGTTCCGCCGAGTGAAAGGGAGCATTCGACGTTGGAGAGCAACTGACGCTGAAGTCGCTCGAAAACTTGGTCACTTGCATCTGAGGTACTCCGCGGTACATGCGGCTCGCACGCTTGAATAAAGTCAGCGCACCAATGAGCGTGCGCGTGGATCCTTGGGGTGGGGGAAGCGCTACCTCGCCAGCTCCGCCGAGTCAAAGGGAGGATTCGACATTGGATCGCGACGCGAGGAAGTCGCCGCGGCACCGCTTGCACTATGACGTTGCTACTGAAGCAGCAAATTCACGATGCCGAACTTGATCGTGGTGGGCCAGAACCCGCCTACCTATGATTGGTCGATTGGATAGTGGTGGGGGAACCCGACTCCGATTTATTCTTGATTTTTCCGATTGGTCGATCGGAAAGTGGTGGGTGAACTGGATTTATAATTTTCAGATTGGTCGACAGTGGTCAGAGAAGGAGCAGAGATGTGCAAACCCGGTCAGCCAGGTGGGCCAGAACCCGCCTAGGTATACTACTGCTAACTTTCAATTGCTTAATCTATGAAATGAAGTACTTTAATAATATAATAATCGAAAATGAAAAGAAAATTTTTTTGATAACTTAGAATTTTCAATATAACGCATAAGTTCTGAATAAGACTGTGTAGAAATTACGTGTATAGATCTGTGTTGTATAATTTGTTGAAAGATGTTTAATAAGTAAAAAAACGGCACAGAAATCCTGTGGTCTTGAGCGTAAAACTAGGTCTTTATTATGTCTATTACAGATTTGTATATATGGTTACAAAGGTAATGAAGTTTTTAAGTTAGCAAAGTGTAACTTGAAATGTTTTTGAAACCATTAAATGTTTGGTTTCTGAAGTTATAAGTCGAACTTTTTAGAACGTTTCTTTCTGAACGTTTTCACAATCATTTCGAACCGTTCCAGAAACGGTTTACCCGAAAGATTCCCGTACGTTCATTGAACGTTTCACAATTGCTGAAGAAATTTTCCAGCATACGTTTCAGAAACATTGCACGGACCTTCAAAACCGCACATTTGAAGGTTTCAGAAACGCTTTCGAATGTTTGAAGAACGTTTAAGAAGAAAAGTTAATGTAACGTTTCTGCAGAAACGTTTAAGAAACTTTTAATTTTCATGGGACCTTTTTGTGCTAAATGGGATTCGAATTTTAGGAGATTCACTAGGATTTTAAATACCATACCTGAAAAATTTTGAGTATTGCATCTAAAAGAAATTTTTGAGCAAAAAAATTTTAATTAAATCGTGTAAATTTTGGATTTTCTAAGGCAAGAAAAAGAGAGAGTGGGGCGACCGGAAATAGCTTGCTAGGAACGCGAAATTGACACGCGTCTGTCCTGAATATTATGATAATCAAATCATTCTTACCGATCGAATGCTTGTAGATCTTATGAAGTTTATAACGACGCCAGGTTGACTCGTCAGGTTTGGCACAATTTTTCAGCAGAGAAGGAGCTTTCTTATCGTTTTGAGGTGGATAAAAAAAATGTACTTTCTCCTCGTCAATCCAATTTGAAGCAACAGTAGTGATCAAAACGTTATCTTTTTCTTTGTGAGAAACAACGGAAAACAGTTTTTTTTCCTTATTGCTCGCCATTATTTTCTGATAACTTCAACAAACATGACAGAATTCCATATATAGTAGAAAATACGAGTTATTTAGTAACAAATACTTCGTTTTGTCTTAAGCATCGCTTTATTTGAATGTGTAACAGTACGTTATGTACGCAATACAAATACCAAATAGTAAGAAAAATACACACCAAGTACACAGAATAAAGCATTAGTCTTAACTAAGAGTATGGAGAATTTTGCACACATACATATCTTCTTTTGATTCAATGAAAAAACCTTTGTGGGAAACATTTCCCAATGCGATTAGTACATGTTGTAAATGTAAGTTTTCGACTTTGGAAATTCCCACATGCGTGGAAAGTGCCGGGTCACTGTAGGCAGGACTGACTTTCGAAAAATTGAGCCCAACAAGAAATATTTTCCCTGTTTCCCTAACTCTCAGAATGTTCTCAATACGGAAAATCGAACCATTTTTCGTGAGAATGATGTTGTCAGCTCTTTTTTGGCACTTTACAGCAAAACTTTTCGTTCGTAGAATCGCATATTGATCATAAGATTGGATCAACATGTTTTTAGGAACGGGTCCTGCTACGTGTTTCCCCGAGAGCTGTTCTTTTTCAGCTATGGTATTCTTGCAACCCATAGGTTTACCCAACTTTTCGTGCTCTTCAATCCGATTGATCAATTGTTGGATTGCTTGTGACCCTGCTCGTACTTTCCGCCGAATATAAGATGAATGGTTTTCAAACGGAAAAGCGCTGTATCGATCAAGATTCCCAAATCTTTTAACGTCATCGCAAACGTGCAACAAACTTCGACAAATAAAGATTGATCGTCTCCAGCGATTCCCAGTTTGACTCGGCGTCACACAAAAAGCGAACTGTGTAATGAAGCAATAAAAAATGCTTGTATGCAATTTCGCTTATTCGTCCATGTAGAACGAAAGGTCCTACGTACAACAGAAAGATTCTAAACTCGGTTGCTTTCCAATGGGACAATTCAGTAACTGGTCGACATTTTCGTGGGAACTCGTCAGGACAAAATTTGCGAATGCAATTTATGATGACATCAATAGCAACAATGTTTAAATAACTCATGCAGTACATTTTCTTGTTCGGACATTTCTTATCTTTTAAGTTAAGCCACAGTTTTAGTAAATTTTTCATTATGCCAAGACAAATTTGATGCATATAATCGTTAACGACGCAATTGACTGGATCGGATGTCGATAAATCAGACAAAATACTGTGTCCTTTTTGGAAATTTTTGTACTCTACATCACGAAATTTTTGAGTATCCCTCAGTTTTAGTTTTTTCAAATTTTTTTCGCTAACATGAAATGTTGTCCGTTTATGCTTCGAATATCCTTTGACATTACATCGCAAGCAACTGAAAAACGCGTTAAAAGCCATGGTATTCAGAAGAACATTTTTCGCCGGTGAATCGAATACGTCAAAACACATTTGCAATACGAACATTCGGTTTCTTATCTCAAAACCGTTTTTAGCCATATCGTTAAATTCTTCAACAAAAGGTCGTAGGTAATCGTTGAAATCAGATGGTTTCTTCAATCGAAGGTAAATTTGAGCGATAAAAATTTTCACTTCGTGCACATTTAATATCCGACATAAAACAGGCCACGACTTTTTTTTTGAACTTTTATACAGATCTAAACCATCAACATTGAAGGACATTTCTGTCACGTCGCCTATAATGTTTTCAAGAATGTACTTCGCGTTTGTGCCCAGTGCAAACCACTGTCTGATACCAAAAACATAAAAAAAACCATTGCCCATTTTGTGGACTTTGATGTTTCTCGGAGTTGATAACAATGTGCGACAATCTCGCGGCAAAACGGTTGTGTCAATTATATTATAGGATGTTCTTTGAGAATATGGAGCAATTGGGTGACTGCTGTCATAGTTACGTTATAACAAAGTGACCAGTCGATTAACGAGTTTTTGATGTTTTTCGCTCGGCCATTATCAAAAAAATCATGTACGGGTACGGATTTTTCTACTTCTTCGGGGTTGTCAATCATGTCGACACTTGTTGGAAAATCGTTTGGAACTTTTTCATCTGAACAAGAATCCGTTGTGTCAACATTTTTGGAGTTGCTTGTGGTGTCTTCACGTTCATTCTCAATAGGATGGTTCGTCAATGTCTCATTGAAGGTGTTGAAACATGACCTTTCGCCTTTCTTTAGGTGTTAATACAATGAAGTTGATATCCATTTCCCGCGATAATAAACGCTCTTTTTGCCAGTCATTTTTGTAAGTCATCTATCTGTCATAAATTTCAGTCGATGACAATTTTTGCTTTAACCAAAAGTAGTTAATTCATTGAGAATCATTGAAAGGCTTTAATTGTACTTGAAATTATATATGCCTTTGAATTTCGAAAATTGATTAAGAAATGTTTTGACATTTATAAAAGTCATTCTGTCAAAATTGTGTGGGTTTTTGCAGCATTTCAGCGATGATTATTAGATAAGAAACATTTTTAAGGCACACAAAATTTTTAGAGCCAGCGATGGGTCAAAATCGCGTCGAACATTTAGCCCACGAAGGCTAACGTATTACGTTTCACCCGCGCAAGAGCTTTTCCATTGTTAAAAAGCATAATTTCGTAAATAAACCTGAAGAAATCTGAATGAAACTTATCTTGCAGTAATTAGAACTACTGAAAAGTTGAATTAATTCTGACATATTCCGAAAACATAACAATTCTCTAACGTTTACAAATATTGAGATTCTTATTATTATACAAAATTAAAATTTTACTCTAACTTTTCAAAGATTCCGGGAATTCCGAAAAATCTGAAAATGTACGAAATTCCGGTACAGATAACACTCATAATTTTCAAAACGAGATTTTATCTAACATAAGTATTTTTCGACAATTCTGTGAATGTTAATTTTTTACGTGTATTCTAAAAACAACATAAATTCTGAGAATTTCTGAAATATCACAACAAATCTTCAATCGCAAACAATAGTGAAAATAATATTCATCCTGAAAATTGTCTAATATTCTGAAAACTTCGTGGAAATTCATAAATTTTCTGAAAATTTCCGGGAATTTTTGATCACCTTTAATTTCCAAATATCATCAGTTACAATAAATATCACAAACCCAAGAATTCCCGTTATCTCAAAAAATTTCGGAACATTTTGGATTAGTCGAGTTATTTTAGAAAAATTCAAAAAATTATTTCACATTTTGGAAAATGTTTTGGACAAAACGAAGTTTCGCGCACACTCAACTACCGTTCGTTACTTATTCTAGCTAGTTCCTTTAAAATTCCGCACCACCATACAACCTTAAGTAAATATGATATTTTGAGAACATTTTTTGAAAATGAGAAAGATATCCATTGTAATGTACGTAGTTATATTTACCTGCTTTCTCAAAAAAGCCAAAAGCCACAACGGTGTTGAAAATGTATCCTGATTAGTAGAGATATGATTTGCGCTTGATTGTTCGGAAGTGTGGAAGTGGTTTTTGATTTCCACCAAAACGCTGCAAACATAAAAGAAAACAATTTATGGCGTTCATTTCTTATACGATTATTGCAATTTTTGAATCAATGAATGAGAATTATTCTACAGTTAAGATAAAATATCAGTTTTCTATAAAAAAAATTTATTTCGTGTATTGGAAATAAAACAAAGAATTCGAATTCTGAAAAAAAGCATACAAACGAGCAAACAAAAACAAGAACAAAAAAAAAAATTTGACCAAACATTCTTGGAATTTCAAAAAAACCCCAAGATTTTAGATATTTTTCCAGAAAACCAAATAATCGCAATTTGAAAAATTCTGAATTTTTGTAATTTGTTTCAAACATAAAATTTTTGCAAGTAAAAATGAATTCTCATCATAAAATAAGAAAACACAATTTCCAAATGTTTCGAAAAACTTATAAGTTTGAAATTGTTAGAAAAACACAAAATTCAATGAATTTCATAAAAACTTAGAAAACTTTTAAAGTTTTTAGAAACTTTAACATCTTGTTAGAACTGGAATGTTATAGATTTTTAGAAAACTTGAAAATGTTGATTTTTTTATCAAATATCGTTTATTCCTTGAAAAATTTCTGGTAGTTTTCAAAAGTAACAATTTTTAGGATTTCAATGTAACTCAAAATTGTTAAATTTGTTGAGTAATTTAAAATATTCATATAATATTCGTGAAAAAAATTGACTCGCAATTCTGTTGTACAGCTCGGAGTTTCGAAATTTTAAAATGTCTAATGATGTAAGCTGACGACATTTCGACTACGTGTTAATCGATAATCATTGTAAAAAATATCGTCAGACTATGTCAGCTGACGACTGTTTGACGACTAATTATCAGACGATGTCAGCTGACGACTGTTTGACGACTAATCGTCAACTACATTAGAAACATTATATTTATTTTAAAAATCCTTAAAATCCGCAGTAAACCGTAATATTTCATATTTTTTGAAAAGTTCAGAATCCTTTGGGTTCTAAAAAAAATCAGCATAAGAGAAAGTTAAAAAAAAAATTAGAATTCTAAACTGTTTATACTCGATTTTTTATTTCCCGCAAAAAATTATCATGAATACAAAAGTGGCCCTGACGATCCTGAGGCAAGTGAAAGGCCATTAAAAGCATCATGGCGATTGCCTCGAGACCGTCAGAGGGTGGAAGTATATATAAGGATTTAAGAAAATCAAGAGAAAAATTGTAACAATTAGGAGTTTTAATGTACATAATTATGTAATGATCCCATTGCACATTTTTCCAACATACAGGGTGCGCCATTTCTTATGTCGGTATTGTAACATTGAATAACTTAAACATTTGACAACCGATTTACTTGACTTCACTTGTTTTGGAAACGTCAATTCAGTACAATTTCAACCATGTATCGCTTCACACCAAAAGAACGCGCTGAAATAGTTACTTTGTACATTGAAAATAGTCGTTCAGTTGTGTTAACTCAACGAGCATATCGTCGAAAATATCTTGGCAAACAGGCACCATCTGACAACACTATTCGTCGTTTGGTGTCGAATTTTTGTGACCACGGGACAGTGAAAGATCGCGAACAACCCGTTCATCAACGACCAAGACGTTCAAATGAACTGATTGAAGCTGTCAGAGAGAGCGTTGCCCAAAACCCAAAAGTTTCATATCGTCACCGCGCTCAGCATCTCGGCATCAGTGGAACCACTCTACGGCGCATTTTGAAAGATGATTTGCATTTGTTTCCGTACAAAATGCAATTAACACAAAGAATATTGCCTACAGATCATCCACGTCGCTTGGAATATGGACAAACAATCGCTCGAATAGTTGATACTGAACCTGATTTTTGGAAGCGAATTTTAATGACCGACGAGGCACATTTCAAACTTTCTGGAGGCGTTAATAAGCAAAATTGCCGCATTTGGGGAACGCAGAATCCACACGAGATCCATGAAACGCCATTGCATGACCAAAAAGTTACTGTTTGGGCCGGCGTTTGCGCCAAAACCATCATTGGTCCTTATTTTTTCAAAGAGAACCAAACGATCGATGGAAACCGATATCGGTGGATGTTGGCTCACTATGTCTGCCCACAAATGCGTGAAAAAGGTCTTGAAGATTACTGGTTTCAACAAGATGGTGCGACCTGCCACACTGCGAATCAAACAATCCAGTTTCTGCAACGAAAATTCCCTGGACGTCTGATGTCAAAAAGAGGCGACATTGAATGGCCACCCAGATCTCCAGATTTGACCCCTCCAGACTTCTTTTTGTGGGGTTATTTGAAAAGTAAAGTGTACGCCAGCAAGCCGCAGACCATTGAAGAGCTTAAGGAAAATATTCGTGCCGAAATCATTGCTATACCACCCGAGATGCTCGAAAAGGTAATGGAAAACGCCGCAAAAAGGGCATATTTTGCTGTGAACAATAAGGGCGGCCACTTGATTGATGTTGTGTTCAAAAACTAGTCTAAATAAATTGTAAAGGACCAAACTAAATAAAAATACCTCATTTACAGAAATCGGTTGTTTTTTTTTCAAGTTATTCAATGTTTACATGCCGACATAAGAAATGGCGCACCCTGTACCTTTATCTACGTGACGAAGGAACAGGAGCACTTATCGAGCACATTAATAAAAAAAATTTATCGAATAAAAATATAGAGAAAAACGTGTATCACGATGGTTGGAACACGCGCGTATTGCAGTCTTCTTCTGACGTCCACGCGGAAAAGAGCGAGTTCAGGCAAGCTCAGGCTGCAAAGAATGCGCTGAGTCATGCTGACGTAACTTTCGACTGCATGAAAATGATGAAAAGAGTGGAAAAAACCGGACAATGACGCGGATGCGCAGGCCTGCGTGCGGGCCTGCGCCAGTCCCAGTGATGCAGAAAGTCCCCACTACGTATATTAGCATTCCACACGTGCGCCTGGCGAATATCCACCGACGATACAAAGACGATATTTTTTATGAGATGTCAACTGACGACACGAAAGTTGAGATGAATGACGATGAGTCTTCAATGTCTTCATGTCATCAAATTACGACTCTTGATGGTAGAAGACGTTTACAAGAAGATAATCTAGTTAATAAATTTTTTAATGATACTTTTCAAATGAACAGCCAACCTTAATCCTTATATTTTTTTAACACTAACGTTCAAGTGACGACTCGTTCGAAGACACGTTTGACGATATCGTCTTATTGTGTCATCAGTTAATACAATGTTGAGATGTCGACTGACAACATGAATGTTGATAGAGATGACGACATTTCGTCGTGCTATATATCACGTGACCAGCATTCTTCCGATTGATGTTCTTACGTAATTATACTTTCTCACGAAACTCTTTGTATAAACATATAAACATTCAATAAGAAAGTATATAACTGTAATCAGCTGTGATTAAATTTAAATTCACATAAGGCAGGCTGATGTGTCAACTGGTTTGACGACACATTTGACGACATTGTCCTATCGTGTTGTCAGTTGATATGAATGACGAGATATCAACTGACGACACAGAGTTGATATGAATGACGACATGTCGTCATTCCATCGCTTGACTACTCGTCATATTGACGACGAGATTCGGAAGACACTAAATAAAATTGACTCACAATACTTCTCGTATAGAGATATATACAGCTTACAAAGAAACTGCAGCCGTAATTTCCTCGGAATGGTAACATTTTTGTGACGATTCGTTCGACGACACGGTTGACGATATAGTCTTTCTGTGTCGTCAGTTGATACGAATGTTGAGATGTTAACTGACGACACAAATTTTGACGTGGATAACGACATGTCGTCATGCTATTACATGACGACTCGTCTCATTCATAACGTTATTTGGAAGTAATGGAATTCAATCACTGAGAGATAACGATTGTATGTATGTATGTAGAGCTAAAATAAAGTTTTAAGTTGTCAATTTGACGAGAAAAGTAATTTTCAAATGACGATTCGTCTGACGACTTATTTGACGATGTCGTCATAGTTTGAAGGGATCAAACATACTTTCTATCATTTCTTTTAATTGTACTTCTAATTAGGTGCAGTTTGGACTTCTTATTTTTGGAGCGGGTGGTATTGTTTCAGTATGTACATCGTCCTTTTCTGAAATATTTGTTCGGGATCCATCTTGGTTGTTTACATCTTCATGAAGGGAGGAATCTGCGTGAGACACGGAAATTGATACATGAAATTATCATTCACTCATTATTTGTTAGTACCTTGATGTTTTTAATAAAATTTTTTTCCTTATGAAGAAAAAAATGAAAAACGAAACTCAAATATTCAAAGTATTGAGAGTTCAATTCATGAGGCTCACTTTTAGGATTGAATAATTATAATCAGAGAAGATAAAAATAGGCTCAAAAAAATGAGTTTTAGGCGCCTGAAAAAGCTTAAAAAAGCGACAAAATAGGCTTCAACTTAGGCTCGAAGAATGAATGAAATAAAATGCAAAATTCTGTTGGAAAAGCGCATTTTATTGAATAAAAACATGTTCGATCGAGTTTACAATCATTTTCACTATAATTTCCGTGTCTGTTTGTTTTATTTCGAACCAATATTTTTCTTTAAAAAAGTATTCTGTGTCAAAAATTCAACGATTACAATGTACAATCATGTGGTGCTTGAGATTCTCGCACAAAAATCTTCTTCGTTTTTCAGTGAAAACATTTTTATATTCAGAAAAAGATCGTTCAACGTCCGTCGATGTGATTGGTGCATACTTGAAAAGTACACGTTCCTGTGGCGTTAGTTTTCTAGCATATTCCCTAGTTGGTTGCGTGTTTTCGTTCATGATATTGTTGACATCGACAATATCTTTAAAACCGCGATTCCTTTCCAAAACTTTTTCCAATTTTTCCCCGAACTCCACCCTAGCTAAGCCGATTAGACTGCTTTGAACGGACGTAATGATATTGATACTTTCAGACAAAGGCAGGCCTTGTGTCTCAAGTTTGACCGTTGCTGACACGAGGGACGAAAAATTACATTTAATGTACGACAAATCTGATTGAATTTTCGGATTGGAGCAAGCTCGTTTGGCTGCGACTATCGCTACTGCATCTTCATCGTTAAGCGTATCTACCACAGATTTCACCGCGAAAAAGTTGTCACTGTAGTACATAGCAGCATTTAACCAGGTCCCCCATCTTGTAATCACAGGTTCAGGTGGCATTGGTAGAGTTAGGCACATTTCTTTAAACGTCTTCTGGCGCGACGATGCCTATATTCAATATTCAATTGATTTGAATTAAAAATCTCATAAAATTGCAGATTATTCAATAAATTCTTACCTTCACGAACACTGATTTGGTTTTGGAAATCAATTCATTGACTCTCGGAAATTGGAATCGGATGAATTCGGCAACACGATGCAAGCCATGTGAAAAACAAGTCAAATGCAACATTTTCGGATATAGAACTTGCAATGAACCCATAGCCGAGATCATATAAGCCGCTGCTGCATCGGTTACGGTGAGCAGCACTTTGCTGTATTGAATCCCTGCTTGATAGAGAAATATTATTTTAAAACACATACACAAGATTTAATAACACGCATGTGCATAATCTTAACTTGCCATTTGGCCACAACTGCAATAGGGAATCATTGAAAAATGCAGCCATGTTGCTAGCGTTGGCTGCGTCCATGTGCGTCTCTGCCATGTTCAATAAATAGCATTTTCCACGCTCAATACTTCCTTCAGCATCATCCAGTATTCCAAAAATAAAATTCGTTACAAATCGTCCTTCAGAATCGGTTGTTTCGTCGATGGATGTCCAAATGAACTTTTCCTTTGCTTTTTCACGCAACTGTTCTAGCTTTTCGTTAAATAAAATTGGCACATATGTTTGACGAAGTGACGATTCACTTGGCATTGCTTTACTGGTGTACTGCTCAAGAAATTTCACTACACTCGGGTGGCTGGCCTTCTTCAACGGAATATTTGCTTCGAGAAATGTTTCGCAAAGATCCATGTTGAATGCATTGATTTGTTGCGGGCGTTGATGATCGGCCAACAGTGTTTGTTTCGGACCATTCTTCAGCTTCTTTTTTTCAGCAGCATTTTTGTGTTTCGCGGTGTGAAAGTGCTGCTTCACGTTAGATAGTTTATTGCCGGTAAGAGAACAATCACAATAAACACAACGTAAAACTGAATGATCAGTGCGCAACACCCCCGGATATACTTTCACCATACGTGCATAAAACTCGCGAATTGATTCTTTCGACATATTTTACTTCACCTTTTGATCAATGTGAAGAGCAGTACTGAACGCCACGAGAGTTCACACCAGAATGATAAGATAATTGATTCAAAATCAAAATCCATCAATCAATTTATTTGTTTACTTGAAATCTACCGTTTACTTCAACGCTTATCTTTACTCTGTTTTTGGATTTTATGCACTTACTTTCTTCGAATTTTAATGTTGACATAAAATCAAAATCGATCAATTTGTTTGTTTACTTGAAAATATTCGTTCACTTCGGTGCTTATCTTTACTTTCTTCTTATTTGATTCCATTTACTTTGATTATTTGAGATTCATTGGAAGCTTTCGAATAATATTATCGAAATCTATCATATATGAAAAATATGTAGGTAATAGATTTTCATAGATTAAAGAAATTATCACGGCACACTCTGAAAATGGATGACTTTTTCGGCAAAAATCGGACGTGAAAAGACTACTTTTCGCGAAAATCGCAGAAAAAGCAATTTCAGGCTCGATGTTTAAAAATAGGCTCGATATGTCAAAGTAGGCAAAAAAGCAGGCTTCCAGCAAAAGCCTATTTTTATTTTCTCTGATTATAATCTTCTGGATGAGTTTAAAAAATCTAAGTTGAAAAATTCTTGAGAAATGTAAGTTGAGGCTTTCAGGTTCAGAACTTTAAATGTGGTAAATATTTAAATTTTAAAATATTCGTATTCTTAGTGCAAAATACTGCATTTCAGAGAAGTTCATTTTAAGATTGGGAAATTCAATTACGTGGGAAATAATTGAGTTCGGTAAATTTTTTAAATGTAAGATAATTTAGAATAACTTATTTGAAATTTTTTATTCTGCAATGAATCTTTCTTTAGAAATTCTCAGATACAGCAATTCTGGTGAATTATTTTGATAATCGAAAAAGAATGTTTTAAGGTCTGAGAATCATACATTGGAAATAGAATATCATAATTTTTATAATAATGAAATTCAGAAAACAAATGTAGAAATTAAAAACCTTTAGAAATTGAAATCTTTATTAACCCGTATTTTTTTTGCGGCCTAAAAATAGCTTCAATTTCATACCAAAAAATCGAATATTAGAAGAACAGTGAATGATGTATAACAATATTATTTGACTGTTAATATAAAAAATACAATAAGGTTTTAACAATCTTTCAGATATTTTATAAATTTCAACGTTGAATTTCATCTTACCTTTTTGGGGGAAAAATTTTTTTAACAATTTAAAAAAACCAAATCAATCACTATAAACATTATAAGACAAATAAAGAATACTTAAAGTTTTCGAATTCGAAATAATTGTCAAAAAATATCAATTTGAAAATTGGGATCTTTTGGATACCAGAATCAACCTAACTTATTTGTAAAACGAATAAGAAACCTCATTTGTCTGGTAAGAAAATCACATCTGAATATATCTGAAAAACGACAATATCTCAATTATTTTACTCAAAATTTTCTAAAATCAAACGGTGATTTTGAACTTGTCCTAAAAGATTGAATTTCGAGGAATTAGTAGATAACTTGAAGAATACTGAAATTCATTTGTAAATTGTGAACAAAGGAAGTGACTAATGATCGTTTCCAGTTTTCGAAAAAAAAATGTTTGGTAATATAAATAGACTCTTTTGAAGTATCGATCCGAAAATTTGAATCAATTGCTTCGAGATTCGAAGAGGTAGTCATCAAGGTTTAAAATTTAAATATTTAGTGTTCTTTTTTTACAATTAATAAATAAAATCTCTCGTATTTCTTCATATATTACTTGTGAACTTTGGCACATTTACGAATTCGTAGTCGAGAGAAGAATTCGATGAAGAACGACTGGAGCTACGGCTTTTTCTGATTCTTTTGACTTTATGCCGCACTTCTTCGGGATCTGATGATGCGCCTTCATTATCAGTTTCTCCAGGGCTGTACCTTTTTGTGGATTTATGCGGACGTTTTTTACAGCTGTAGTCTGTCGTCTCGCCACAACTGTTTTTTTCGAACTTTTTGCATGCAGACTCGGCTTTCGATGATTTTTCTATAACATTAGGCATAAATTGTATAACAGTATAATATAATGAGTTCAGAAGCTTAATACAAATCTGTATCACAAACTTTAACAAATTATATACTCTGAAAATTTAGTCCACGTCGAAGAAAATTTTCGTGAATCATCAAGAATCGTCATTGTTGACTTTTCAAAAACTTGATGATCTAATACTTATATACACAATACTGAAGTGTAGAAAAAGTTTTGTGTAATTACTAAAACTTGTGATTTTGTTTTAGCTTTTGGTTTTAATCTGGATGTTGTAGGAGCTCCGGAAGTTTTTAAAGATGTTTGAAAAATTTTCGAGTTTTTTTGTAAAGTTAATTGTAAAAAACAATAAAAATCCTCCAAGCTATTTTTAAAAGAAAGCTATTTTTTATCATTTTGATTAACTTGAGAAAATAAGTCAAATTTTTGATTAAATATTTTAAAACACTTCAGGCACAAGAGGATCATTAGATATGAGGGTCAGAAATTGCGTTAAATGCATTCTAGAAAAAACTTGTGCCAATTTTTAGAAAATATAAGGATTTGATCACATTTTTAAAAATTTCATGAGCCTTTCTCAAATATACTTAGAGTACGTCACGACTTTGAAAGTAATTCTACCACTTATAAATTAACTGTCGTCATTAGCAATTATCTTGGGCACTTACCGATTGCATTCTGGTAGATTTTGTAAATGGAAAAACTATCCCATTTGTCTCGGTTCGGCTTTGCGCAATCCCTTAGAAGTTGATACCTATTTTTTGTAGCAGAGGGTGGGTAAAAAAAACATTTGCTTTTTTATCAAACCAGTTGGAGGCAACAACGGAAACAATGGTGTCACTTCCATCCTTGTTGCTGACGATGCTGAACGATTTTTCCTGATCATCTTCTCGACGCTTTTTATCTATAATTTTTTTTTCTTCGCGTTTAGACATGATTAAGGTACTGTGAGAAAAGTTAGAACAAAAGTTACTAACGTGGCTGTAGAAATGACATGGTTTTAAGAAAATCGACATAGTACTGTTAATAGACTCCTAATTTTTTTCGAGTAAATTATGACAGTCATTATTTACAAAGAGTGTGGAGAATTTTGCATACAAATCTTTCTTTATTGGCGAAGAAAGAAAAACCCTTATGAGTAACTTGTTCTACTTCTGTTGATATAAAATTTTCTTCCATGCCAATAACTTTG
This sequence comes from Platygaster robiniae, assembly GCA_028476575.1. NCBI lineage: Eukaryota > Metazoa > Arthropoda > Insecta > Hymenoptera > Platygastridae > Platygaster > Platygaster robiniae. The sequence goes on along the minus strand of CM052019.1, from coordinate 21,417,531 downwards.
TAAATACCAACGAATTTGGATGATGATGGGTACTCATAAGCGTCATTAATCTCTTGAAAGCGACGGACGACTAAAAAAATACGACCATTCGTTTTTTCCTGCACAATATTTTCAACTAACGCAACATAATTGTTTGTAAAGACCACATTCTCGCGTTTTTTATTACAGTCAATCAAAAAATTTCCTGTGTCTATTACTTTGAACTGATAAAATGATCTAGAATCTACATTCGCAGAAAGAGGACCTGAACAATGCTTGCCGGACAAGCGCCTAAGACCTTTTTTATTACCTCGGCTTTTTACTTCAGTTGTAAGGTTTTTATTTTCTGTAACGCGATTTATAAGTTGTTGCATTGCTGCGGAGCCAGCTCGGATCGTGCGTCGAATTTCAAACAAATAACTTTCAAAAGGGAAAGCGCTATAATTATCTAGATTATCAAAATTGCGAACGTCATCGCAGACGTGTAGCAAAGCATGTACATTGTGAGAAATGGAGTGTCTTCCGTAAAGAGCACCGTGGCCAATTATGAAATGAGTCAAATAGGTCTGTATTAATTTCAATGAATCAAGACGTACCATAACCCTGGGTCGCATAATACGCGCACTGAATAATGTAAAAGCAAAAAATGCTTATACGCCACGTCACTCGATTTTTCACGTAAAACGATTGGACCAATACAAAGTAGGAACATACGAAATTCAGTCGCTTTTCAGTGAGTTACATCGCTGATTTTTCCACACTTTCTAGGGAATTCTTTTGGGCACAATGGACGGATATTCATCATTGCTTCATCTATAGCTGTAATATCTAGGAATTTCATCATGTACATTTTTCTAAGTTTGTACTTCTTATCTTTCATCTTCAGCCACAGTTTCATCAAATTTTTTATAATGCCAAGACATATCTGATGCATATAATCATAGATGACTGAATTGATTAGGTCGAATCCTAACAATTTCGATAATGGACTTGGTCCCTTCTGCAGCCTTTTGTACTTGATTTTTTTGAAATCTTCAGTTTTTCGCAATTTTAAAGTTTTTATTTTTATTTTTGAGACATAGAAGGTAGGTCGGTTTAAACTTCTGGTGCCACTCACAAAGCAACGTAGACACGGTTCTTTACTGTTGTGGCCTGCAATATTGCACAGAAAACTTTTTGCAGGAAAATCAAAAACTGCGTATTTTATACGGAACTCAAAAATGTGATTGTTGATTTCGATGCCATTGGAATAAAAATCATTATGTTCTTCAGTAAATAATTTCAAAAAATCTTCACTATTCTCGGGTTTATGAGGACCAACATAAATTTTTAAAACAAAAATGAGTTCATCAGGAACATTCAATAATTTACAAAGAACAGACCAAGATGTTAACTTAAAGCTTTTGAATAAATCTAATCCATCAGCGCAAATAACTATTTCGATTCTGTAATTATCAATATTTTCAAGAATGTATTCGTAATTTTTTCGATTGGAAAACCACCGCTTGAGACCAAAATAGTAAAAAAAGGCATCGTTTATTTTACTGGATTTTATAGAACGTGGAGTATTGTAAAGAGTTCGGCAATCTCTGGGTAGCTTACTGAAGTCAATGTTGGGGTTGTCTTTTAAAAGGTGCAGTAAGTTTGTTACTGCAGCCATTGTAACATTGTGTATCAAAGACCAGTCGATTAACGTTTCTCGAAAGTTACGACAACTATTTATTTTAGCAGGGTGTTCGTGTTGAATTTCTTCAACTGCATGATTCAAAACTTCATCTTCGCGCAGTTCTTGCTCGGTGTTAATTGAACAATATAGGTCTTTGACCTGAGCAGACAAATCAACAGTTTCACCGGTTCCACTTGAACAGTCTTCATTTTCACTGTCTACTCAAAGTGGCCCGAAAATCTAGTTTTTTTCGTTTTTGGATTCAGCGTACCATGAGGCAGACACCCATTTTCCCTCACAAAAAACTTTTTTTCCTCCAGACATCGGATTGAGAAAGATACCTACAAAAATGATCCCAAATAATCCTTTTAATTTTTCGGCCTAGAGTAGAAAACTTATTCCTCTTAAAAATTTTTATTTTTAATAATTTTAACAACTATAGTTCAATTACTTTGTTACTGGCCAAATATTTTAGGAAGAACACAACGATATTAATAAATATATCGTGGGAAAAATATAATTGAAAAAAAAAAAAAAAAAAAAAAAACGATTCCTGTAATTTAATCTGCGTCGAAACACAAGAAAAAAAATGCTATAGAATGGTGCTTTTGAAAAAAGTGTTTTCAAGGTTGTTTAGTGTTCTATTGTGTGATAAGTGTTCATTGAGGTATAAAGTTTTGTAAAATGAACTTACAAAATATTATAATATAAGTAAAAGAATACAATATTCGATCACGTTATAATGTTATTCATAATACAATTTACAATTATTTCATATCATTAAGTACGACACAAGGGCTCGTTAAAATGACTTAACACACTTTTTGTCTATATAAGACCCCTCACCCCCTTGTAATGCATCGTACGTTTTGTTAGACTCCCCTCCTGCCGACTTGTTACGTAACACTTAAACATTGTTTTTAATAACTTTGAAAATTTTATAATCATTTTTTCTTTTTTACTGCCCTGTCAAAGTTTGTGCAACGATACAGTGTTGCACTTGCGTTGCATTCGTTGTTTTGAATAATAAGATTATTAAATGTGCGTTTGTCCATAAAACTCATGAAAATAAGAAGTTTGTGTTAGTTTTTATGGTAATTAATCAAAAACTAATTCCAAACACCATTATATTTTAAGGAAAGCCAGAAAAAAATAACTATCAAAATTACTATAACTTATGCATTACACTATTTCGTTCAATTATTGTATTTATTGTGTATTCTGTCTTTTAACTTAAAGAAATAACAGTTTTTAGAATTTTCGATTAATATCATTAAAAAAAATCTGTTGAAAGTAGTAATTTTATTATCAAAAATCAAATTAAATATTTTTCATTGATCCTAAAATTGACGTTTCATATTCAAAACAAAAGAAAAAAAATCGATCGACAGGCGCTTGCTTTTAACAAATTAGGGTTAAAAGAAATACTTGTTTTTATTTTACTTTTTATTTTCAAAATCACATGTGCTGTTTTGATACTGAGTGTGGGTAATACATGATCTTTTTTTCACATAATCATATATCTTTTTTTATTTGATTTTGCAGATGATACGTTATAATTCAATAAAAAGTAGGAGTAAAATCAAAGAAAAAGATACAAGAATAATGTTTTCTTTTTTTTCATTTATCTCTTTCTTTACGTACAAATTTAGTTCACAAGTTTTTACTTCTGCTGTCCATCAAAAATACTTCTTATTTATGATTTATCGCATTTCTGTACACGTAGGGTTTGTCAGATCATTTTTATAGTGATTTACAAAGTGCAACGCATATGCAACGCTACAGTGTCGCATAAACTTTGCCAGGATGTATAGATAAATTCTTGTATGGATTTTCAGAATTGGATGCTCAAAGCTTGAAAGTGTCAGCCATTGATATTATTTTTAAAAAATTCAGGAAAAATAATATCTTCATAGAATTTAAAATAATACACAGATATTATTTGATTTAACGCAATATATTAAAATATGATGTAAAATATTACATACAGAATTAGTAAAATATAGTGTCATACATTATCTCTACGTATAGTGTGTATAACGTATTTAACCATAATATTGTGCAATGAAATATATCATACAGTATTATACAGGGTGTACCAAACTCCCCGTGCCAAAAAAAAACCCAATATTCCTCATCCAATTTCGAGTCGAAAAGTCCTTCACCACTTTTCACAAAACTCAACATCAAAAAAGATATTCGGGTCACGGGTTTCAACCAATCAGATTTCTTACATTTTATGCTCGAATATCTTTTTTGATTTTTAGTTTTGTGAAAAGTGGCATAGGACTCTTCGACCCGGAAAAATATGGAGAAAATTTGGGAAAAGTTTGGTCTGTGAAATCTACGCCCACTTGCCGTGAGAGCACATTTATTGTTTAAACTTTTGGTTTGAATAACTTTTTCAATTTTGAGTTTTATGAAAAGTGGTAAAGAACTTTTCGACTCGGAATTGAATGAGGAATATTGGGTTTCTTTTTGGCGCGGGGAGTTTGGTACACCCTCTATATCATATAATATTATATTTAAGAATGTAGTGATAAAAATAATAGAAATTAAAATATCATAGTGTAACGTTAATTCCACTGGCTATTTTTCTGACATGTGTTCCAGTACCATTTTTTTCCACTCTACCCTGGGACAAAAGATCAGTCAATTTCCCTTCCCTTTTAATTATACATTTAACATTAATGCAGGTATTTATATTTCACCTTGATTACTATGTTGGTTATGAATTTTTTTATTTTCAGTAATTATTTAAACATGTTCCAACTGAATATACAAAAAGAAATTAATAAACTAAAAAAAAATTATGTATAATTGAAATGTTAATATATTGAAAAGTTTACCATATTGAGGCGTATAAAAAAAAAAGAAAAACAAGTCAAAAAAAAGAATCAAAAAAATTCTATGCAATTCATAATCCATAATTGACTTATCGATTAGTGGTTTTCTATTCAGTTTAAAATGAGTTGTAATAAAGTTAAGTGAGAAAAAGGCCCGGTGGAATAACACTCAATAGAAAAAATTCCTTAGAACGTTCGCGAACATTCATAGCAGGTCAATAGGGATGCCCGGTAAAAAAAAAGAAAACGCAGGAAAATTTATTTGGAAAAAAGTGTACAATTCAAGATATGAAACACATACAGAGTCATTTCAAACTTAAAAAGTATTCATGAATATAAAGATTAGAGAGACCTAAGTAAATTTTGTTTTTCTAATTTTCTTTATTTTCAACTATTTTATATTCTTTAATTCCCACTTATAATTGATTAACATTGAAATATTTTACATGTACATACAATATTCGTTTCAATTTCTTGAATAAACCAAATACAGTGCATCAAGTGTTCGAGCTATTATGGTTTAAAACTGCACAGTAAACATTCGTGATATCATATGATGTCATGATGAATGTTACTCAGGCAGGACGCGTCTTTTCTGAAAGAGATTAACTTCATAAGGTAAAGAGTGTTGTACGGTAGATTCTTTTGTTCCAAACCAGAATACAACACACATCGAATTTCAAAAAATGAAAAATATAACCTACATTTGAGAAGCTCAAAGCAAAAGTGCAACCAGTAAGATACAGATATACAGTACTCATTCTGAGTAGTGCCGCAGTCGTCCTTAGGTAACCCATTGTTATGACGTCACGGTGAATGGGAGTGACAAAGAAAATCGCGGCACTACTCAGAATGAGTACTGTATATGAAAATTCATATTGTTTGACTTGATTCGCTCCACTTTTGCTCTAAGCGCCTTTATTCATCGCAACTCAAAATATACCTAAATCAAACAAAAAAAAAAAAATAACAAAAAACAACCATCAATTCCAACCTGCTGCATTTATTCGGCTTGAAAAATAATAACAATAACAAAAATTGTAACAATAATAAAAAATTAAATGAATAAAATCAAGCTTTGAAAGTGTGTAAATAAAAACGAAAAAACTGGATATAGATGTATTGAATTGACTTACAGACGAAAATAAATGAATTATACTTCTTACTTGTGCAAAATTATGTGTTTTTTCTAGCGGAGCAGTTGGGGCGTAATATTACGTCACGCTTACGTACCCTTACATCCTTTTTGTGCAAAAAAAGGATGTAAAGAAAAACCCTATAAGTGCGAAAATATTTACCGTAAAATTAAATTAAAATAATTTTTATGTAGTTGAATAATTTCGTTAGCCCTGTGATATCATGTATTTCGTGAATAATATCCAGATTGTATATAAAACGGCGAATGAAAACATAATCTTACATGATACTTCTTGATATTGCGCGTACACCGGAATTAGAAATGGATTCCATCTTTGTGGCGCGAATTTTTGAATATCATATTCTATTCGGCCAATAGCCGAGCGATTACAGTTTCCATTGGTAAGTGGCGCCGCTTCGGTGTAACTGTCGTAAATAAGTTGTCTTGCATTGTGTGCAATTGTGCACAATTGTGTATTGTCAGTGTCAAAAGTCAATATTTATCAATATTTATCAATAATCATTAGTATTTGATTATTGATAGTACAAATTGATTATATTTTTCGCGCGCGTTCCGCGTTTTTTTTAATAAGAATCTGCGTGTTCCGCGTTTTTTTTTTGAAAAAAGCAGCGACTCGCGTACTTTTTTTTCGAGAATCGCTAATTAGTGCAAGTGCATCAACATCAGGATTGGCCATGCTTAAAGCCATTTGAAGCCATCGGGGAACTGGGAACCCTGGAAACATCGTCATCAACGTCATAAGGAACAAGGTAATAAATTTTTTGTAAATAAACAAAATATTAATTGCAACAACTGGCATTTATGTATTCTAGGACATTCTCTTAAAAGAGCCGAACCTAACCAAAAAAACTTTTTGTTTTAGTAATAAACAATCATTCAGTCACAAATTATTTACAAGTTACGAAATGTTACTTAAAAATCACTCAGGTTAGTTTTCACAACGTTTTTTTCAACGAAAACTATCTCTTATGCTTGAAAATAGCCAAATCGGTAACGTATTTTTGAAGGTCGTTTTTTATAGAAAAAAAAAGTTTAACACTATCAGTTTATATACAAACCTAAAAATTAATTTTTTTTTGCATAAAGGCTTTTCTCTCGCGGAGCGTCACATATGATATTTATATATACAGTACAATCTAATAACTGCACTGAAAAAGTGAAACAATTATATAACAGGATCTGAAATTGATTTAACGAATAAGTTCTTTATGTACATAATTCTATAAATAACTCTTTTCTCGAAACCTTTGGTGAAAAAAGGTATTCAAAACAATAGCTTATTCATTAATCTCAATAAAATATTAGTGTAAGATAATTTTCTGAGGGAGAATATTGTACAAATGTGTTAAAAAAAGACATGATTTTTTGGCAACAAATAACAGCTCATGAATATATTGTTGAGTAGCAATATACAGTAGATGTGAAGTCAGCGCAAAATTTCGCAACACACCTTTGGAACTTTTCACACTTAAATATTTTTTCCCTGCCTTTTCAAATTCGAACTTCTCTTTTAATTTGTTTCATGTTATCCTCCATATTGACATATTTTAACCAATTTTGCCAGTGATACAAAAAAAATCACTCCAATGAATCGTTTACATCGTTTCTGCCATCTTCCTCGAGAACAGGGTCGAAATTCTTTTTACCTGAAAAAAATATATCATGGTCATTAGTACAAATTACGCAGTATTTTCGAATGCCACTTAATATCATTGTTGTCGTGGTAATTCATTCCATTTCATTGGGGTTCGACAGCTTAACTAAAAAATCCAAATGTACCTTTTTGAGTGTACCGTTGCCTCACCAGAGCCCTGCTTAATGCTCCTTTTATTTTCCGGAACATAGCATTTTTTTCGCTGTAGTAGGTTCTGGCAAAGTTTTTTGTTCTGTCATTTTCTGTAGACCACGGTACAGCGCTGTTGAAAAAATGTAAGAAATATATTACTCATGTTACAGTAAAGTTTTTTCAGTTCCATAACCTAAGAACTCACAATAAATGTTTTGGTGATCTTCTTCGGTCACAAAAATATCCCTTTGCATGCTTGAAAGTGTTGAAGAAACAACAGGTGTTGAAGCAGCAGGTGTTGAAGAGGGTGTTGAAGAGGGTGTTGGAGAAGCAGTTGTTGAAGACGCTGTTGAAGCAACAGGTGTTTTTTTTTAACTTCTGTTGCCTGTATCGAAGGAACGGATGTTTTTCCTCGGGAAAGTAGCCCAGGGCCAAATAGGCAAGCTTTGTTTGTATCTTTTTAGCCTTTCTGGCTTTGATAAAATTTCCCCAAGGAATCCTTATTCCTTCGATGTCAACAAACTGAAAAAGAAAATAGTCTCAATGAAGTTTTCAAATTTCGCTCAAAAAATAAAGTCGAATGAGTCGCTTAGATCGAAAAAGAAATGTGTCAAAAGGTCTACGGCAAAACGCATTGAGAATGATATACACAGGGTAAGTTAAGCAGCCTAAAATTTGAGAATTCTCGCAAAATTCTAAGACTTTTTCCTTTGCCATTTTTTTAAAAACTCAGAATTATAAAAGTTATTTAAACCAAAATTTAAAGAATAAAATTTAAATAAAATGTATGATAAAGATAATAGAATTTCATTGTATTTTATAGAAAATAGAATAAAATTTGAATACCCTCCTCCTGACGAGTGGGGGACCAATTCACGGAAACAAACTTTTCCCAAAATTTTTTTCATATTTTTCTAAGTACAAAATTTCTGTGCCATTTTTCACAAAACTCAAAATCAAACAAGTTATTCGGGTCATAAGTTTTAACCAATCGAATTTCTTAGATTCTATGCTCGAATATCTTTTTTGATTTTGAGGTTTGCGAAAAGTGGCGAAGGATTTTTTATTCCGAAATATATAAAGAAATTTTGGGAAAAGTTTGTTTATGTGAATTCGACCTCCACTCGTCAGGGGTCGTCATTTATTGTTTTGGTTTCTCTATTAAATAACTTTTTTAATTTTGAGTTTTTTAAAAAATCACAAAGGAAAGAAAGTCTCAGAATGTTGCGAGAATTCTTAAATTTTTGGCTTTTCAACTTACCCTGTCACGCTCTGTATTGGGCGACAAAATAAAATGAAATAGGTTCAGGGGCCAAAAAGCAACTAAGCTTGACAGGCAAAATGCAACAGGCCTTTCTTTTCAGAGGTAATGTGAAAAGTGTAATCTTCCAGAAAAAAGATGCACATACCCGCTGAAAATAGCTTAGTAAAATTGACTAAATATTTAGTGACGTACGAACGTAAGTAAGTTTCCAATAAAGTTTCTGATATAATATAATAACATTTTTAGGTTGATCGGAGTAAAAAATTTCTTTACTTCGTAGTTGACTGAAGATTTTTTCAAGGGTAAGCACAGCTGATTCCGCTGATGATCAATTTTCAAGTCAGGACCTGAAAATTTGCAGTGGGCTCCCACACTATATGTAAACATCTAAAAATTTTCAAAATAAACAATCTCGGTTACCTGCTTCCCTGCCTCATTAATCATAGCCAACTGGCCGGATTCTTTTGGGTTTTCAACTATCTCTGAAGTTTTTGCTTGTTGTGCTGCTTTCAGCACATTGGTCTGTTTTTTATAAGCAACCAAAATGTTTCTCAACGTGCTTTCCAGCAGCTTTTCTCGCGACTGGAACAATATAATTTTTCTACAAATAATAGCATATTTTGTAATGGGGGGCGTAGGGGGGGGGGGTTAAAAAGGTCACGATAAATGATTTACAGGGTGTCCCAAAGTCCGCTATACAAAAAAGAACCATAGAATCCTTATGAGATTTGAAGACTATTTTCCCTTTCTCATTATTTACAAAACCCAAAATTGAATTAGTTACTTAAAGTATAAGTTTAACCAATCAACGCTTTCCTGCGAGGAGTGGGCATAGAAATTACATGCCAAAATTTACGTACACTTTTTTCTTATTTTTCAGAATCGAAAAATCCTTTGCAACTTTTGAAAAAACTCAAAATCAAAAAAGATATTCAAACGTAAAATTTAACAAATCTGATTGGCTGAAAATTTCGACCCAAATATCTTTTTTGATTCTGAGTTCTGTGAAAAGTTGCAAAGGACTTTTCGTTTCAGAAAAATTCGAAAAAAATTAAAGTAAATTCTGGTATAGAATTTCTATCCCCACTCCTCGCAGGAACGCGTTGATTGGTTATACTTATAATTTTAAAAATTTATTCAATTTTGAATTTTGTAAAAAAATGACAAAGGGAAAATCGTCTTAGAATTTCGTAAGGAATCCATGGTTTTTTTTTGTATTGCGGACTTTGGGACACCCTGTATACTTGTAGCACATAATATTCTGAAAACATACTATTAGCAGTTATTTCGGAATTTTTTATAATTGAAAATGCTTTTGCATGTACGTATCTTACACTTTTCTCCCCGGAGCCACTTTCCAAAACCGATTCCGCTATGGCAATCAAATGCTCATCGAGCATCATTTCCTCGCCTGGAATTGCGTACGTGTCACGCTGTTCAGAGATTTCCTGAGGATAATGGGTATAAATTGTTACACAAGTCATTAAACACAGTTTTTGCATATACAGGGTATACCAAACTCCCCGCGCCAAAAAAATCCCATTTCTTCATCAAATTTTGGGTCAAAAAGTCCTTTACCACTTTTTATAAAACTCAAAATATAAAAAGTTATTTGAGCCAAAAATTAAAACTATAAAGGCGCTCTCGCGACAAGTTGGTGCAGATTTCACGTACAAAATTTTTCCTAAATTTTCTTCATATTTTTACGAGTAAAAGTCTTTTGCCACTTTCCACAAAACTCAAAATCAAAAAAGATATTCGAGCATAAAATGTAAGAATTCTGAATAGTTGAAACTTGTAACCCTAATATCTTTTTAGATTTTGAGTTTTGTGGAAAGTGGCAAAGGATTTTTCAACTTGGAAAAATATGAAAAAATTTAGGAAAAGTTTGGTCTTTGAAATTTACACCCACTTGTCATGAGAGCGCATTTATTGTTTTGATTTTAGGCTGCAGTAACTTTTTAAATTTTGAATTTTATAAAAAGTGGTAAAGGACTTTTCGACTCAAAATTGGATGAGGACTATGGGGTTTCTTTTTGGCGCGGAGAGTTTGGTACACCCTGTATATTATATATGAGAATTACTAACAAGCTCTTCATCGATCGTTTCGTTTATTTCGCCCGTTTCATCTATATCTCCGACAACGTCTTCAACAATGTCTTCGACAACGTCTTCGACAATGTCTCCGACATCCGCATTTTCCTGTCATGAAAAACATTACTATTTTGATTGAGTTCAAAAATACAATAAATATTCTTACAAAATATAAAAAATTCGATTTCATAATATGTGATATCAGTACCAGTTGTGGTTTCACATGTTCACATTTTGCATTAACATCCGGTGTCGTTTTATCTTATGATCCGCTTTGGAGCTGCTTGCCGCGAAAGCATAAATTCAAATAAACGAAATCATAATCGAAAAATATCGGTTGTACAAAAACGATCCACATATAAACTGAGAAAATTTTTGAGCATTTTTCCTTAAAGTTTAAATTAATTCTGGTGTATCGAGTACATACAGGGTGTACTACACTCCTCGCGCCAAAAAAAACCCAATATCCCTTATGTAGTTTTGAGTCGAAAAGTCCTTTATCACTTTTCATAAAACCCACAATTTAAAATGTTATTTAAGCTTCAAATCAAAACAATAAATGCTCTCTCACGACAAGCACTCAAAATCAAAAAAGCGTTAAATGTAAGAAATCTTATTGGTTAAAACTTGTAACACTGATATCTTTTTAGATTTTGAGTTTTGCGGAAAGTAGCAAAGGACTTTTCAACTCAGAAAAAAATGAAAAAAATTTAGAAAAATTTGGGTCCTTGAAATCTACACCCACTTGTCGTGAGAGCGCATTTATTGTTCACATTTCAGGCTCAAATGACTTTTTAAATTTTGAGTTTTATAAAAAGTGGTAAAGGACTTTTGGACTCGAAATTGGATGATGAATATAGGGTTTCTTTTTGGCGCGGGGAGTTTAGTACACCCTGTATATGTGTTCTTCTTATGATCTTTCGATAATAACCGATACAGCCTACGCACTGACGAAATCCCGCTAAAACTATAGGAAACATTCCAAGGATTATTAGATAATTTCCTACAGAGTTACGAGTACTTCTTCAGTGTATATACAACATATCATAAATGTATAGAATAAAAGTAAGAATGTGCTCTATACAACAAAATTAACATGTGGCGTGAAAGGTAGAAAGGTACTTTACAACACTTGGGCGCTTTCAGAGAAAAACGAGTTCGAAAATAAAAAGTCTCTAATGATTTCTATAAGAATGTCAACATTACAGCTCAAATCAAGAATTCCTATATATTTTTGGCACCTTCGAATGTTCACTTTTTTTTTTATGGCATGGTAATAAAAAAAAAAAGTCGAACATTGTGTGCATTATGTCAACACGTACACTCTTGGATGCCATAAGTTTCCGGAATATCGCATCCGAACCATATGTAGGATTTTGCGTTGGTCCTTCCATTGGTTTCTGTTTCATCTGAAAATTTTTTCTTGTAATTCATGTTTTTTAAAATGATACAAGTGAGCAATTATTCAAACGCAAAATACAGTAGGCAGCGTTATGGAAACCGTCTAAACTTCGTATTTACATATAGAAAGAATTTTATTCGTTAAAAAAATCTTTCTGTCTTTCTTTGTATGTCGAATTAACCCCATCCAAAAAACTCACAAGCTTTGAAACAAAAAACAAAATAATTCTTAACATATTTCCTCAGGATAAAATGTGAAAAGTACTTTTTGTTGTCGCGAATGTAATAGTGACAGTTTTGTAAAAAATGCTCACTGCAAGTATTATTGACTAACTTGAAGTTGTTAATAACGACTAAAAGCAAAATAAATTTCAAATAAATTGTCACGAACTAGGATGAACCCAGTTCGGACACTTCGACCTTGGTCACGTCGGAACGTACCAAAACCGAAATGAGCCGAGGAGAGAAGAGGAGAAAGTGGAAAGAAAGAAAAAAAATATAACACACCCAAACACACTTTACAAAGGGTTTATTTATAATTCAACCCAAAACTCTACACACTTGTAAATACAAAATATATATAAATATACCTCTAACTTATATTCTATTCTATTCTAAAAAGAGCTCTATTTCTCTTCTGATTGATCAATTCACCGAATCTATTCCCCTATCATTTTTCTATTCATCTATCATTTTCTACTCCGAATCTAATCATTTATCATTTTCTAATTTGCCTCGTTTGAAGAAAAATCTTTAAATCTCCTTAATTTCTTTTCTTAATTTTTCTTTGAAATATCCATAAACTCACTTTGTCTTTATGATTTACGATTCCAAGATCGTCGAATAACAAAAGCCTAGCTCAGGCCGACGCCTTTTGGCTTACGCTGTTGTAAATGAAACCCAAGGCACACTTGTTACAATCCTGGTGTTATAATCCACACTCAAAATAATCCATGAAGACACTTGTTATAATCGAATAAACCCAACAACGCACCTGACAACACATTCGACAGTGAATACCGAGCGCTAATTCAAACGAAATTCAAACGAAAACGAAAACCCGAAAATGAGAGAACCCATGACCGAGTTCGCGAATGCGGAAACGGAAAAAAGGGGGCCGATCAACGCATGACCGTTCTTTTTATTCTTCGCTCGGAATTTGCCCTGATTCTGAGAGAGGGAAACCTTGAAAGCCTCGGTGGGAAAAGACATTTTCTCACGTTATTGCAAACTTTTACAAAATTCGATTCATCAAAAACGCAATAAAAAAGGCCACATTGCAATATTCGGTTTCCCCCGCTCAACTTCCGCGCGGTCATCCTGTCGCGTATTTACGCTGGATTTGCAAAAACCCCGGAAGTATCAATTAATGTCGTGTGAATCAACGCACAACATTACAAAATACTGCGGAAGTTCAAGAGTAATGAAACCCACCAAAAGATTATCACTTTTAGGATATCCTTTTATATTTACATAGATTTTAAAAAGAACGTGTTAGAAAATTATTTTCTAAATTGTTAATATTTGTTTTCAAAAACATGTTTTATTAAAAAATGTTACCCACCTTTTTTGCCGCTTCCTTCGGAACAATCACGTTCAACTTCCTCTTTTTTTTTGCTGCCGTGCAGGGTATTTGTGGAGACAAAAATTTCTTTTTGGGAACCGGAATCCTATTCGATTTACGAACTGAATTCGATCCTAGCAGAAAAATCGCATTCACTTGATACTAATTTTAAATTTGGAATAGGTGTTTGTAGCAATCATTCACATTTATTTAATTGCTTTCTTTGCTGTGGCAAAGAATATATGTATGAATATATATATGAATTCTCTAGTCACTAAAATATGATGAAAGTGTAAAATGATTTTGTGTAAAAAATAAAAAAGAACTGGAATTTCATACGTAGTAACATATGAAATTCTTACGTTGCCTTCAATCAGGTACATTTGCTATGTTAAGACGACTCGCAACCTACTGTAGTGCGAGAAAGACGCCTAGAACGGGATTCAACTGAAAGAAAGAAGGACGAAAAGAGAAGGTCTTGCGAGTCGTCTTAAGACGCGGAAACAAGTCATTCCCACAATTGAAAACATACACATATTTGAACAAAACTTTTCAATAATATAAATCCTCCACAAAAACATTGACATGTATGAAAAGAACTAATTTAAAAAGAGTGATCTACCCCACAAAAGAATATTTCATTTGTCTGCAGTGAAAAAAGCAATTAAATCGATTTTCATCACCATTTCGAATAAAGCAACTAGTTTCAATGTTTTTCGTATGAAACCGAGAATAAGTTTTGAATCACATGATAACACCTATAGAACTGAGAACCTTACAGATAATTAGTGACTCGCTTGAAACTATTAAAATTTTTCAGAGGAACCTTTAATTTGGAGAAACCATTTTGCAAATACTGAAAATTTTTATATAAAAGTTCTCTATAAAAATTAATCACAAAATAACAATTAAGAGAAAAACGTATGGACATGCTTTCTTTGCAAAACTTGTACCGCTTTAAGGTGAGGAAAGTAAAATGTTTAATAAATAATTTCGAAATAATTTTTGTAGTTAAGTTAGATGGCAAATGGAAGATTTTTCTCGAAAACCTAACATTTTGCGAGGACCAATTTATCTGCCGAGGCGCAGCCGAGGCTGATATTTGGTCCGAGTACAAAGCCACGTTCACAGTCCGAGGTGCAAACGATATTTTTTTGCAAAATACGCAACAAAAATGTACTGAGAGGAATTACCATATATAGCCGAGTCGAACACGCTTATTTACGGACGGGGAGAAAAAAACTCTTCACGGCCGCGATAGCCGTGAATTTTTTTACCGTCCGTAAATGGGCGTGTTCGATGAGGCTATACAGTTCCTCGAAGTACATTTTTGTTACGAGTTTTGCAAACAATTTTTTTCGTTGAAAGTTTATTTTTACTGGCCAAAAAAAATTAAAATTATTGAAATCGAATCATTTCACTAATTATTTTGTAAATTATTTCTGTATATTATTGCATTTCAAGAAAATGAAGCATAATCGTTGTTGCGAAAATAGCACTTTGTACATTCTACAAGACAAGATCAAGTTAAATAAAGAATCTTATTTATTGAAATAGTTTATTTGAAATAAAAAAAAAAACGTCTATTTTAAAACATTAAGGGTTTCACATTTTAATATTTTTAAAAAAACAGGATAATTGAAAAGTTTATTCGAAAACATTATGTTTTACCATACTTATAAATTAAAATCTTTTTCTCTTGGAATAAAGCTTTATCGACCAAATTAAAGAAAAAATTGTTGAATTCGCACTATTCTCGGCCGAATCATTAAATTGTAAAAAAAATAACTAGTCTCAAGTATAATCAACCCTATAAAAGAAACTTTCAAAAAGTAAAAAAACGTTTGGCGGCTTTCCAGGTCAAAAAGTTATTTAGTTATTGTACCCTAGCAAACGCGCGTTCACCAAACGTTCACCAAAAGTCGGTGAACGTTTGGTGACACTTTGGTGAACGTTCGGTGAACACCCCCGATTTCACATGTTTAGAGTGCTCAACATCGTGGAAAAACCATATCGAAGCGTACAATGATTTATTTAATGAATTGAGCAAAAGTCAGATATAAGAAAAGTTGCTTACTTTTTTAATTAGATGCAAAATTGTGATTTGTTATGTTTTGGATAGATTAAACTACAGTCGGTAAAAATAGGTAGAATTCTGAAAATTTTTACCGACTGTAGCATAATCTATCGAAAACATAACAAATCACAATTTTGCATCTAATTAAAAAAGTAACCAACTTTTCTTATATCTGACTTTTGCTAAATTCATGAAATAAATCATTGTACGCTTCGATATGGTTTTTCCACGATGTTGAGCACTCTAAACATGTGAAGTCGGGCGTGTTCATCGAACGTTCACCAAAGTGTCACCAAACGTTCACCGACTTTTGGTGAACGTTTGGTGAACGCGCGTTTGCTAGGGTAGCTCATGTATTGAAAAAAAAAATCAAAACAAGGTAGTACAAAAAAAATCATTTTCAATCTTAGGTGTAACGCAACATTCAGACCTTTATATTTTGAAAATTTTTTGTGACAAAAAATAGTGATACCACAATGACAGGCTTCCATTAACGTTTGAAATTGACGATTTTTGTTAAAGAAAAATAATGTTGAAAAATGATGATAAAAAGCCAATAGAAAATAAAGGTCTGAAATATATGACGCAAAAAATAAAAACTTTTGATGAAATCTCTCATCAAGTTTTCGGTTTTTTCAAAAATTCCGGTTTTTTTCTAAAGTGACTTCATATAAAAAGAGCATCGTTTTTAAGTTTTTATCATTTTTCATAGTCATTTTATGACAAATACAATTTTTATTGACATTTTTATAAAGAATTTTATAGAGTGACTTCATAAAAATTACTGAAAACTATTTTAAAAATTTCTCTCTTCATGAAAGTCGCTTAATGCAAAAAGCAGAGTTTAATGAAAAAGACCAAAATTTTATAAGAAGTTTTAGAAAAGTTAGTTCATATCTGTAACAACGCGTCGGTCTGAATCCGCTCGGATTGCGAAATACTGTATACTGTTCTTGTACTGCAGTCTACACTTCTCCCGCTTGTAATTTGTTTTTTACCGAGAGTCATATTGATGCGCATTCTTGTGGGGGTTGTGGATGTGACCCGGCCCTGAATTGTTGTTCATTCGAGTAAACGCGGCAACGTTCGGGATTTTAAATAAGTATACGCGATTCAACTCGGTTTGAATCGTGCGCGTGAGCACAAACCGCACAAACTTCGACAGCTGCGCGAGTAACAGCGCCTCTGTCGGAATTGTGCCCTCAACGGAACCCACTCTCGAACCAATCAGCGTAGACGCTGCCGGTGCGTGGTGGCGGCCATGTTTATACCGCGAACGCCATTGGGCAATACTGATTGAACAAGAATGCACATTGGCTACGCACACATTTACTATGCATGTGCTAATAACTGGAGTAAAGTATCCGGCCGCTTTTACTTTCACAGTACCTGAAACCCGCCAAAGTAATTCGACCGAATTTACTGATTAAAAACTTATATTTTGAAAATTCTTCATGACAAGTAACTCAAATTAAATCAAAAAATAACACGTTTTTCTGTATCTCTGAAATGAACGAAAATTCAACATTCTCGATTAAAAGAAAATGATGCTGGACACTATTTACGAAAGTACGTAACACTTCGTGTAGAATAACAAGTTATTCCATTTTCCAGCAATGGTTGATAATGTTTGATATTATGTCCTCCAATAAGCCGAAATAAATTATCACTTTTGACTTTCTATTAAAACATTTAAGTAAAGAAAAAACATAAAAAAAATTTTAAAGAAGCGTGATGAGCAACGCGTATAAAATTGAACAATTTCACTAACTATAAAATCCCACTTATTTTATACATCTTGCAGAATTTTTCCATACTTCGAACTTTTTTTATTCCTTTTGTAATTCTTTACATTAAAAAAAAAAAAATTCAGTCATCAACAAAATTAGTTTAACTGGCCATAATTTTTGAAACTTTTTTACACACTTTTATAAAAATTTCATCAGGTTACTACATTTCAAGCCCTATCAAGCAGAATACTTTCATTTTCCACACTCGTTGCAATTTCACTTTTGCGATTCATGTCGATTCTATAACTTTTGAAACGAATTGAGAAATGTCGAAAGTACTCTAAATCACTCGGAAACTTAACCGAAAGTGAACCAGGGGTGGGACAGTTGCGTTTTAAATTTCTGTCTAAAAAATTGGAGGTTAATTGACATGGAATCTATATCTGTATGTACCCAAAATATAGGTATACTGTTCTTGTGCGCGCAATCATTTGTTTTGAAAAAAACAAATAACTCCCGAAAAAATTTCGACAAAAAAAATGAGATTGAAAATTTCGAAATCAAGAAGCAAAATGTTTTTCATAGCGGCTTTATCGAAACTTCGACTTCCTCTACATTTGCCAAAAATCGAAGTTTGTATAAAGTTGCTATGAAAAATCATAATTCGATTTTTGTTTATTTACTTATTTATTTTTAAATGTTTATTATGACAACTGTTTATTTATTTATTCTCAAAATTTTTTTACTTTTTTTTTCTTCTCCTTTTTCTTACAATACTTTACTTATTATCATTTATTTTTGATAGGACATAAATGTCTACCATCTACACTTTTCCTGGTCACGTAAATCTTTTTCAACAAAAGACGATGACAGACGTGCGCAGTCAGAAAGGATCGAAACGCAGGACTGACTTTATTTTTTATTTCCAAAAAACCTGTATACAGTGTATCCTAAAGCCAAATATTCCAAAGAAAGATATGGATTCCTTGTTATATTTTAAGTCAAAAAGTCCGTTACCACTTTTTATGAAACTCATAATTCAAAAAATTATGGAAGTCTAAAGTTAAAGCAATAATTGCGCTTTCTTGACAAGTTGGGGTATAATTCACTAACCAAACTCCGATAAACATTTTCTTCATACAGTGTGTAGCTCTTGTAAGTTTTTATGGAGAAACCGCGTAAGCGGTCCTTATGCGTTACTGAAAGCCGTAAAGCCGAGTGTAGGAAGGTCAACTCGATAAATTCTTACTCAATAGGCTTTCCTGCTTCTATGTAGAAGCCGGAAATCCTATTGAGTAAGAATTTTTCAAGTTGACCTTCCTACACTCGCCCTTCCGGCTTTCAGTAACGCATAAGGACCACTTACGTGGTTTCTCCATAAAAACTTTCAAGAGCTACACACTGCATTTTTCTGAGTCGAAGAGTCTTTTGCTACTTTTCACAAAAATCAAAATCAGAAAAGATATTCCGGTCTAGAATCTACGACATATGATTGGTTCAAACTTATAACCGGGAAATCTTATTTGATTTTGAGAATTTTGAAAAATAGCAAAAGACTATTCAACTCAGAAAAATATGTAGGGAATTTTTATTAAGTTTTATTCGTAAATTCGACCTCTACTTGTCAATACAGGAAAATTTTTGTTTAAATTTTAGGCTCGAATAACTTTTTCAAATTTGAGTCTTACAAAAAGTGGTAAAGGACTTTTCAACTTGTAATAAGGAATCCATGATTTTTTTTGTGTATATATTTTCGTGACACACTACATTACAATTTTATGGAGTCAGCTCTGACAACTTGAGGCGTGAAAATCGTATTCAGGCGCTGCAGCGGAAATTATGTCTAGGAATTTCTTCTCTGAAAAAACGAACGGGAAATAAGTATTGTGTCAAAACAGAGCAAGGACGTACGCTCATCCGTATGAAAACACCATTTATAAAACGTTTATTTTTTCCACTCTTGATTTTCACAAATGCGCATTTATTCTAGATACCTCGTCGTGTAATCAATATTTGTATAATATTTCCCAACTTGTACAGAAGGGCTTTTTTTAGCTAATGTGATTGCAAAACTTGCCTTCGGCTCGTCTTGCAAACTTTAGATTCGCTAAATAAGCTCCTCCTGCTATCATTGAGAAATATACTATAAACATGAAATAAGATATATAGTCAGGGCAACAGAAAGTATTACTCTCTAATGCTCGGTTAAGAGTAATGGTAACTCGATGCTCGGTTAGCGAAAATTCTTTTTTTTTCTTGAACGTAATAATTACTTTTCTGAATGACTCACATTTGCCTTTATAGTACCATTGAAAACAATATATATATATTTAAATGTAAGCCGGTTTCACGCGCAGAGCCTACATTTACAGAAAAATGTCTATTTACCATCTTCCAAAACGTTTTTTGCTAATAATAATTGTTTTACATATTTCTCAGAGATTTGAAAGCCAATTATACTATCAATTATTGAATTCAAGAAACATTTTTTTTTTTTAAGATTACGAACCAAGAGCTGCAGATTCGAAACTCTCAAGATCAAAATCGTGAATTTTACGGAAAAATTCATTTTTACCAATTTCATTTTATGTTTCTCTTAGAGCTTTTCAGTAGCCTTTAATATACTGTAAAATAAATTTTGATGAAATCTGATTTTATCATTATACATAAAAACGTGTCATGTACGTAGTGAACTAAAAGGAAAAATCATCAAAACGTCATAATTCTTGAAAAACATGAGATAGAAAAGTTTTTGATCAGTCAATAATTAAAAATAATTGGAATCTTTCAAAAAACTTACAATCTAAAAAGCTTTTAATATTGGATAATGAAATTCTAGAATCCCTCTCGAAGTGGGCACCCCGAAGTGCAATTTTTAAAATAATTTTTATCAGGTTCAACTGTTCAACGTTAATCCACACGTTAGTCCAGGAAAAAATGTCGTTAATCTACCTTTTGTTCAAAAGTTACAGCAAAAACAAAAAAGTTTCCAGATTTCACCGGGTAACACGAAAGTCGGAAAATTGCTTCTTTAAACCTATAGTTAAACTCCCCAAATCCGATCTAACACTAAAATGTTTAAAATTAAGGCTAAGGTTACCATAGTTTGCTTTCGGATTCGATTATTATAATACAACAAAAGCAGATATTAAATAATCTTATCGTTTCTTTGCGAAATATTTACAACTTTATCTATGACTTCTTAAGTTTTTACTTTTGACGCCTTTCTTTTCGGCTTACGAAGGCTGTGAAATCGCGAAAGAAAGGCTAATATAGAGTATTTATTATTTCGTAAGCTATGCATCACAAGTTTTCAGTTGTCGCTTATGAAAATTCTGAAGTCATATTAAAAAAACTAATTCATACTTGAAGTGCAACAAAACATAATGTGACCTAAGGTTTTTCCACTGATCCCCTTCTTATAAATGTTTGAAAAATTGCAAAATTGTACTTCAGTTTTACGCATGCAAGGTTCTATTTTTATTTTCAATAAAAAAAGGTACAGCACTATCCTGAGAAAGAAAATAAATTTTATTAACGTATGTGCGATTATTGCATAAAGTTTGGCTTTCAAGTCCTTAACGGCCCGTTATTTAGGAACGAGAGCACAGAAGTTTGACTTTTAAGAAATGATTTTATAGTTTCATTTTGAAGCAAATAATAAGTACTAAAAATGCTGTAACAGCTGATCTTACAGCCTTTTTATATAGGTTCTGCTGCCTTAAAAAATTTTTAGTTGAGTTTCGAAAAAGTTATATGTTCAAAAATTTCTTCAACTGTAAGCCTATATTCTTTGTTATAAACTACGGTTGCACTTTGTAGTTCTAATTTACGTAGCAAGTTAAAAAAAACGATAACTTCAATATTAACAAAAGATTTGCACGAGAAAAGTAAGCATTTTAATGAAATTATGATGCACGTTTCAAGTATGACAGTTGCTTTCAAAACATAATCATTACTTTATTCAATAAAATTCTCTATTTTTACTAACTATCATTTCACACAACATTATAGATTTTATAATTCCGTGCACCTATAAATTTTTATTTCTCTTTATTCGTACGTCATAAGTAAACCCGAGGCGAAATCTGAAAGTCGGAAACGATGCTCCAAACCCTCCATTCTATTGTTCTCGCAAACGGAAAATTCTCTGAGAACCCTCCAAACCCTCAAACAGGGCTCCAAGGACCCTCCGAACCCTCCAAATAAATTCAAATAACCCTCCACAAACCCTCCAAAACCTCCACTTTGAAAATTGGACCATCTATTTGCCCTCCGAACCCTCCACTTTGAAATTTCGACCCTCCATTTGCCTTCCAAACCTTCCACTTTGAATATTCGACCCTCCATTCGCCCTCCAAACCCTCCACTTTGAATATTCGACTCTCCATTTGCCCTCCGAACCCTCCATTATAAGAAACAAAAATGTTGACAGAACAATATTAAAAATATCAAAGAAGAATCCGAAAATGTATAAGTATTACAGAAATGTTTATACGATATACACTTATATAAATACAATGAATTATGCAATCAATTGTTAATACAAACGTCCAGTTGCATGCCGACTAAGCAAAATATTTATGAACTGTTTTCATTGTTTAATCCTTCAAAAATAATGCAATTTATGATCTCAAAAATTTATTTTTCGAATACTCAAATGCTCAAATTAATTTTCTCAACTCGTTTCTCAGTAATAATTAAAAAAGTTTCGATAGAATAAATATATCTAAAAATGCATCGTTTATTGATATTGAAGATAATAATTCATTAGGAAATGGATTGTCATTATCGAAAAAATTCGAAATTTTCAAGAATCTAGAAAGATATTCAAAGTCCTGAAAGAGTTAAGAAATGGTCTTGCAATAATAGAAATAACTTTTTTGGAAAAATAGACAATTGAGCTCATTAATGTTATAATGTTAAGTTCCTCTTATATTTCCAGTAGATAATGAAAAATTTTTGCAAACCGACAAAAATGAATAAACGTTATGTCCTAGAGGTATATTTTATTTATTTTTTATTTCGATCATTAACACCAAGGAATATCCGTTCGGAGAGTTCAGAGTAGATTCTAAGCATCAACATGAGAAACAATTTCGGTGAGTGCATTGAAGTGCTACAATGGTCGAGTAGAAAATCGCACAAGACATGGCATCATCAACTTGACGATTTAGGTTCGATTCCGGTTTCCGACGAAGATTTTATCTGACATATTGTATCTTTAACTTCACAGAATTTTGATACTCTTTAAAACCAGATTCCAATAAAATTATTAACAACAATGCATTTATAAACGTCATGATCTCCGACATTTTTTTTTTCTTTTTTTTATATATTTTAGTGCAATTACTTCCGTCGGATTTCAAGATTGCCCTTACATATGAGGCAAGCATCAGGATAAGTTAGCTAAAAAATTTCGGATTTGAAAGGCTTTCGGAGGGTTCGGAGAGTGATCCGAACCCTCCATTAGTGATCCGTGGAGGGTTTTTTGAGGGTTTGGATCACCCTCAAATAGTGATCCGAATGCGGAAAACGGCAATCCGCCGCATTTGGAGCACCAAATGATCACTGCAATTCAATGAAAATGAAGCCCTCCGAACCCTCCTCGAACCCTCCTTTCGAGTCGCTTTTGATGCTCCAAACCCTCCAATTTTTTCTCAAAAATTTCGCCTCGGGAAGTGCGTATAACGGTGCTAATACTTAATCTGTAAATCCATATTATGCAATGAAACAAAACAAGACTGTATGATGGGAATTATTTCTCGAGTTATCGCAAAGTATTAGGATATCTTCAAAAAAGAGACATACTTTTCTTGAAGATGAGGTTAACATTATGTTTTATGTTAGATTCTGATAAGAGATATAACTTTTGAAGACGAAATGCAGTTACATTTTTGCGATTTTTCAAACATTTGTAAGAAGGGCATCAGTGGAAAAACCATAGGTCACATTGTTTTGTTGCACTTCAAGTATGAATTAGTCTTTTTAATATAATTTCAGAACTTCCATAAGCGACAACTGAAAACTTGTGATGCATAGCTTACGAAATATTATATACTTTACATCAGCCTTTCTTTCGTGATTTCACACCCTTCGTAAGCCGAAAAGGAAGGAGTCAAAAGTTAAATCTTAAAAAGTCTCAACGATAAAGTTGTAAATATTTCGCAAAGAAAAAATAACATTATTCAATATCTGCTTTTGATTTTTTATAATGACCAAATCCGAAATCATACTAACCTTAGCCCTAATTTTAAACATTTTAATGTTAGATAGGAGTGGGGGAGGTGTTGATTTCACTGCTTTTTTCACTGATTATCAAATTTCTTACATACTGAAAGAAATTTGGGGTCATCAATTTAATTTGTTCATTTCTTTCACTTTCCCAACGATGATTTTACTTCGTAATAAAAACACTTTTTTATGATACCTCAAAACTCATTTTCTAGGAATTTGCTTGAAGATTAGAACTTTGCTGTAGTTGGAATGTAAGTAATATCCGTCATGACAACCTTATACAAATTTACTCTAAAATGAATAACTTTTAACGTTTATAAAATAAAAAACAATATCATTTTTTATTATTAATAATTTACTTTTACTTATTACTGCATGTATTATTCTCATTTCCATAATTATGATTGTGATAACTTTACATAATCAAAATACTACATATAACATATATTCTATTTTATATTATATATATAAAGAGTCGTCAACAAATCTATAGTAAAACTTATGGGGGTAAAGCTCAATTTTTTTTCTACAATACTTCTCGAGTTCCTGAAGGACCAAATCAGAAATAACAGGTTAAATGGAGGAACCATAGGGGTATCAAAGATCAGTCAAATAAATTATCTTAAGAAAAAAAAAAACTAGTAATATTGAGAAGAGTCGAAACACAGTTTACCAATGTGGACTAGAAGTTTTTTAACGGACTACCTGACCCTAGTAATTTATGTTTTTATGCATTATACGTAAAACTTCTTGAATAAATCATCATGAATTCATCATGAATAAAATTATATTCAAGTCATCTATAAATGTGAAAATTTTACATATTTTATAAACAATTTAAGTCGGCAGTCATAATGGTTGTAACTATTTATTTAAGTGTTTAGTAAACATTTCATCAAGTGTGTAATAAGGATTTTTAAAAATTGCTTTTATAAAAATTTTTTAAAAACCTTACAAAATATCCTGAAATACCGAAAAAAAAAAATTCACGTAAAAGGCCTCGAGAACTCAAGTCCACGCAGTTCCCAGCTAAGTGCCAACTTAGCTATCCACATGCTTGTCATAGAAGAGACTGAATTCAATGCAGTTTTTTTTTTAGATTTAAGCACACTCAAATCTCCGAATAACGTCATCTCCGAATGCCAGCTTAAATTATCTCTCTTTAACAGCGGAACCCTCATCTAAAAGTGGTCAAGAAACCTGTATATCTATGTATACACATATATCTACATATACACTATATATACACCTAGTGCGCAGGTGCTGCCCAATTTCAGAGACCAGCCCCTACTTTTTTTTCGCTGTTATTCGGAGATATTTTGGTTTCGACAACGCTGTTATTCGGAGATTTGAGTGTAATTTCTAAAAGTATATATGAATATATTTAAAAATTCAAGTGCTCAGGGAACATATTTTTTCACACAGTTCAATAAATCTTGGTGTGTTTTACACATGTGTTTTGGTCTTTATTAGGTTCTTCGTAAAGTTTGGAATTTTAAATTTTTCATGCCTCTGGCATAGAAAACGCGTTTCTATGCCTACTCGAGAACTCTAAACGCGTTTTTTATGTCCTTTGCACAAAAAATATCGTTCGTAACAGTCATGGATGTGCTCATAGGCAAAACCGATTAGTCCTTGGCTTGGACTCAGATCGTAATTTCCCCGTTTCGTCAAACTCGCACATCCGTGCACCTTACCCACTTTTTACTTGACAGTTATCATGTGACCACGGATGTAATTTTTCGACTTTCTTAATTATATATCTAAAAATACAATTATCATCTATCAATAGACTTAAAATAATGGTAGGTGTAAGAAATTTTTTGTTCGTGTAATAAATTAGCACTGAATCATCTCGAATTTAGTACACTACACTAACAGATGAGCTGGTAATAGCTAATAAGCTAATGAGAATAATTTCTAAATGAAACTGTCTGGCGGAAGATGACTCTTGTAAAATAATTGTATCATATTGTCGGTTTCTAGATATGAATCAGCAAAAGAGGGGGTTTTCATTATCTGCTCAGGCGAGGCGTTTACGGACTGCAGAGAGGGATTTGATTGAAACATTCCCACCAAATGTTGCAGCACAAATTGCATCTCAGTTACCCAACATTACAACTAATGTAAGTTTCACTATAAAAAAAGTCTGTACATTTTCAGGTGCGTCAAGCTGCAACCCTTCTCGTAGAATTTGCTAAAGACTGCTAAAGATTGAAAGATTTTATCACGAGTTATACGAATTAGGGTGCAGGTCAACGTTGAGCTGCACCACGCACTTGTAATTATGAACAAATCGTGAAAATATAAGAGCACAAAATAGTATATTGTTGACCAAGAGGGAAAACGAGCGTCTACGCGCCACGTGCGAAGTTGATATCAACGAGGCTACGCCGAGCACGAGGCGTAGCCGAGTGTTGCGAGGTATAGCCGAGTTGTTAGCAACTTCGCACAAGGCGCAACCGCCGTTATCCCCGAGGTAAACATACTATTTTCTCCGCCGCAAGAGCGCCAGAGCGAGTTTGCCGCTTCGCTGGCGAGTAGCGAAAATAATATCGATTCTCGGTCGGTATGTATTCTGTATCGCCGTTTCTACTCCTTGAAGAGAAAACGAGTAGTTTCTCTCCAAGGAGTAGAAACGGCGATACAGAATACATACCGTGACATACCGTTTTTTACTCCTTGGAGAGAAAACAAGTACTATCTCTCCAAGAAGTAGCAACGGCGATACATAATACATACCGAACAGGAATCGATAATTTTCGATAAAAGCTAGCCGAGCTAATACGAGCTGTTGCGCTCCTGCGGTGGAGAAAAAACTTTTCACCTATTCCTCGAGCACATAAAGAGCACATAATTTCAATGTTGATTTCAAGTCGATTGAATGGTTTACTTTACTCGCAAGTTATTTAATGTGGGGTGCAGGTCTACTGTTGAGCTCCACTTCCCTTTTTGAAAATGTTGAAACAATTGGAAAAATGAGGGTACGAAAATTTTCATTTGCGGACGAAATTAGAAGATAAAAAGCACGTAATTTTGGTGTATTCGCTTTTAGCAAATTCCACGGGGGGGGGCGGCGGGGGGGGGTGCAGCTGGACGCACCTTAAATTTTACATTACACAGTGCAGTAAATCTCCTATACCTCGAAATTTACTATGTATACCGCAATGGAATTTTTTCTTTGAACATGGGATTTTTGTGACTCTTTTAATTAACTCTTTCTTTGACAGGTATTTATGTGAAAAATTCATATAATTATTTCACTATGAAGCTACATTGAAAAATGGTGTAACAAATGAAAATTATGTACCTACAGTTTCAAACGATGAAAATTCATCGAAAATATGAAATTCTGTCAAGATGAACATTTCATAAAAATTGAACATCTATGAAAAACGTAAATCAAAATATGATTACTAAAGCACCACTTAGAGCAGAACCCACTCCTATATAACATCATTTATAAGAATGCTTTATAATGGCTAAACTAAGTGCAGTTGTTTGACTACAAAATCTAACATACGCAAAAAATTGAGTATTCAAAATCAACTGTTACTGCACAATTTGAGAGTAAACAACCCCTAGAAAATGATTTTTTTAATCACCCAAACACCGGTTAACTTGACGCTTAATTAAATGTTAAACTCCAAAATTGGAAATGATGTCAAATATATATTAATAAAAACCCGGAATGTTTCGGGAAATTTATCGACTGTAGAACATCCCCAGAAATAATTGATAATCTCACCCTCAGGACACGAGTATACAATTATATGTAAACACGACATTTGTTTTACTTTTTTGGTCTCTTACTATTAACTGTTGAACTTAAAAGTTTATAATGACCTTATCTTGTATGTTTCAAACATCTGGCAATTTTTATTGCAAAATTCAACCTACGGAAAATTCCCTAAAAAATTATTCAAACACCTGACGTAGCGGTTGTCTTCATGATCAATGTACAATACAATTCGATAAATAATATAACACACTGAATATGCGATGTAAAACTCAAAAATCATATGAAAAAAGACCATATTAACAACCTAAAAATGTCCGTAAAATTTATTGACTGTGGAACATCCCCGAAAATGATTATAGACTCACCCTCTGGGCATAAGTATACAATCACATGTGAACACGACATTTGTTTAGATTTTTATAGCTCAAAATATTGCTTGTTGAACTTGAAAGTGTTTAATAACATTATTTTGTATATTTTTAACATCTGTAAATTTGTATTGCAAAATTCAATGTACGGAACATTCCATGATCAATGTATACGTATATCTTGAGGGTGAGTTTTTAAAAATTTTTTGGGATGTTCCACAGAGTATACATTTTTCGAAAAATTGTAGGTTCCTAAAAATATTTTCTGACATACTTTTTTATTTTTAAGTTCAACATCGCATATGTAGTGTATTAAATTCATTATCGAATATTCTACATTGATCATGAAGACAACCGCTGCGTCAGGTGTTTCAATAATTTTTTAAGGGATGTTTCGAGGCTTGAATTTTTGAATTTTTCATGAAATTTATGATTCTGGTTTTCCCTTATTAAATCATATATTTTTCATGAACGAACACTTTCCAATTGAATAATTGAATGATGGACACACAAGGAATCCATGTTTTTCAAGTTACATCTGACGTTCTTAACCATTTTACAATTTTTCGTCGTTTGGCCACCTCTCTTTGTTGCAAAAATAAATTATTTAATCAAAATAAGAGGAAAATAACAGGAAAAATAAAATTTTCATACTAGAAAAAACTGTTATTTTTAATTTTCCAAAGGAATCTTATTATTAATCCTCTTTTTGATCAAGATGTAAAAAATCGTCGTTCGCCCACCCACACTTTTTGCAAAAATTTGTTATTAACTAAGGATTTTAGGTTGAACCTCTATTAATCATGTTTTATTGACTTTCTAATGATGGACACACGAGGAATCCATGTTTTTTAAGTTACATCTAACGTTCTTAACCATTTTACAATTTATCGTTGTTTGATCATCTCTCTTTGTTGCAAAAATAAATTATTTAATTAAGAAAAGAGGGAAATAACAGGAAAAATAATATTTTTATACTAAAAAAAACTGTTATTCCAAATTTTCCAAAAGAATCTCATTATTAATCCTCTTTTTGATCAAGATGTAAAAAATCGTCGTTTGCCCACCTAAATTTTTGCGAAAATTTGTTATTAATTAAGGATTTTAAGTTGAACCGCTATTAATCATTTTTCATTGTCTTTCTGATGAAAGACACAGGTGTAATCCATGTTTTTTAAGTTACATTTGACGTTCTTAACCATTTTACAATTTTACGTCGTTTGACCACCTTTCTTTGTTGCAAAAATAAATTATTTAATTAAGAAAAAAGGTAATTAACAGGAAAAATGATATTTTTATACTAAAAAAAACTGTTATTTCAAATTTTCTAATAGAATCTCGTAATTTATCCTCTTAATGATCAAGATGTAAAAATTGTCGTTTGCCCACCCACGGTTTTTGCAAAAATTTGTTATTAATTAAGGATTTTCAGTTGAACCGCAATAAATCATGTTTTATTGACTTTCTGATGATTTTAACAATATTGTGCAATGTGGTCAAACGATTGTATGAAATGGTCCATCGCTGTTATACTTTTTTTGTGAAAAATTCATTTTTACCCACATTTTTGTCTACAAATGAAAGTTTTCAGTGATAATTTGATTAAAATTCATCACTAATTGTGATCAATTTTTTCAAGATGGTCAAACGATGATATAAGATGGTCAATCTTTAAAAATGCTTGATAAGCCATTTATGATCAAAAAACAGTAATTTCTAAAATATCTTTGTTGTAAATAAAAAATTTTGCAAGATATTGTTTAAAAAATTAGGTCCCGATTTTTTTACATTTTCCGAGGTGGTCAAACGATTTTATTAAATTGTCAATCGCTCGTAATGCATAATTAACTATTTCAACTCGTTCAAACTCTATTATGGAAACGCGGGGGCTTATATGATTTTACCCGCCGAAAAGTTATTTGACTGCAAGTTTTTGTTAAACAGTGGCAAAACGTAATTCACGATACATATTCGATAATGGTCAAACGACCGTAGATTGTAGCACGTTTTATTTTTGTCTTTGTCATTTTTTGTCCGATCATTTTGTAAAAATTATAACAATAATAATGATAATATTTTTTTTTTTTTTTTTTTATTTTTTTTAAGGTGGTCAAACGATTTCATGAGATGGTCACTTGTTTGAAATGTGTTGACTCTAATATTTATTCATTTATTTACATTTAACGAAAGCGGGGGCTAGTGTGAAGTTGGCCCCCGAAAAATGTTTTCGCCATAACTTTTTTTGAAAAGTGGGCAAACAAAAATTTTTGGTGGTCAATAATGGTCAAACGATGGTCAATCGACTGTATATAACAAAATTATATTTTTCAAATGTTGGGGTGTCAACTTTACACGGCTAATATCTGCTTTTGTTGTATTATAATGATCGAATCCGAAAGCATACTAACCTTAGCCTTAATTTTAAACATTTTAATGTTGGATAGGGGCAGGGGAGGTGTTGATTACACTGCTTTCTGTACCGATAATCAAAATTATTACATACTGAAAGAAATTTTGGGTCATCAATCTAATTTGTCCATTTCTCTCCCTTTTCTAACGATGATTTTACTTCGTAATGAAACACTAATTCATGATACCTCGAAACTCATTTTCTACACAGACAAAACGAAATTGATGTGATATAAATTATTATTGATAATCCTGGGCTATCCATAAAAAGTTGATGTCGCATCCATAAAATGGATGCGACAAAAAGACAGTGGTTCTTGTAATCATTGAAAGATTATTAGATTTGTAGAATAATCAATTTTTCTACATATAAATAGAAAAATAATGAATTTTACGACGATTCCGAGGTGTAAATTATCGTGTGTGGCACGCAGCTTACAGCCGATTTAAATTCGTATGATTGCCGCCTTCGCTTCCCTCAGGCGGCAAACTTCACACTCATTCCAATCGGCTATTTTTGCCCCTTACCACACAATGTACTATTCTTTTTGCAAAAATCTGCTTTGGTAAAAAATCAGTTGGTGAAAATTGCGATTTAACCTAAAAAAGTAGCAAAATTTTTTTGGTTACGAGCTACGAAGATCGGGAAAATTTAGGTAATGTTAAAAAAACTTACCAAAAATTCCATAAAAAGTATGGTTTATCAAAAGCCAATAAATACTTTTATGGGGTAATTTGCAAACTTTCTTAATATAGTGCATGTGTGAACATGCGATTCGCAGGCCTTTTTCATTCCCAAAAAGAAGGATTAAAAAGTACTTACATTTTTTCGCCATAGGATACTCGTAAACAACTGATGACCAAAAATTGAAAACCAAAAACATCCAATAGCAAAACTTGGAAAACTTCGAATATATTCTTCCACACGCTTTGATTTTGTACAATTGTCACTTGTCACCAAGGGCAAACTGGCACAAACTTGCACAGTTGCGCGGCGAAAGTTTGATTCACTGTTTCGGGCAGTGAAAACGGTAGTCACTCACTTCTAAAAAAGTGAAGAAAATTTCACTTTTTATGACAGAGAATAATTTCATTAGCTTGCTTGCTCTTTTCACTGTTCCAACAGTGTATTTTAATCAAGTCACTGGTAAAGCAGTGAACATTTTTTCACTGTTTGAAAAAGTGGCGATTTCACTTATGCAGATTTAGAGAGTATAAAAACGAAATAGAGATGTTTTCAATGCACACGAGTTCTGACTTGATAAACGATCACAATAAACAGTTCCAGAATTCTATGCTGGAAAATTAAGCAAATATTATTTGCCGATTGCAATAAAAATACAATAGTTGTACAACTTCTTTTTTTTTTAATTTTTCTGAAACCACTTGTTCAGTTTTATTTAAAAAATAATTGGTAATGCAAAAGTCTATAAACAAATAAATTTCACTATAGAGGAGTTCTCTCGCGAGTCAACGATAGATAGCATTTAAACATGCGTGAAACTGTTAATGTTAACTTTTGAAATTCTTTTTTCATTAGCGAAACCATTCCTGATATTTTACGAAATTGCTAGGTTCCTGCAATTGATCACCACTCGCCGTTGTCTTTGTATATTGCAAATGTTTTACGTGATATGTACCTCAATATCGTTTTATATATTGATTCAAACAAATACCGAAAATTTGAAAAATTTGTAGTAAAAAAAAATTCTATAAATTTTTCATTTTCGTCAAACGTCATCAACACTTGATATAATAAAAATGTTGCGAAATCTTCTGTAACGTGAAGAAAAAATTGTTTAAATAATTGTGAAAAAATATACTTTGTCCCACAATCACGTGGAATTTAGACATTATACGCCCGAAAAAAATGAACGAAATTGACGTTTTCTCAATCGTTGACGAGAGCGCGCTGCAAACAGTTGAGTAATATTCTTATTATTCACTAGTGAATAATATCTCGAATTCATTATCGAATAATGGATATTATTCAACTGTTGGGAGTGAAAACAGCAGTATAAGGCATCGTAATGTGGCTTACACGTAGCGCCATCTTCAACTCAAATGGGCAAGCTCTGTTGTTTACCCACAACAGCTGTTCGTTCTGTCACGCATTTGCGGGTGTTGCGTCAAACAATTGCGAAACCGCCAATTTCGTTAATTTTTTCCGGACTATATAATGTCTAATTACCACGTGATTATGGGACAAAATAGTAAGTGTAACTCGTGGAGAATGGTCGATTATGAACTCGCATTCTTACCGCGCTCGCACGTCAAACGAATGCTCATTCATAATAGACCATTTTCTCCACTCGTCACACAATATACTATTTAAACCTTCAAAACCTTTCACTGGTAGCATTTTTACAAGGGCAAGAATTTTTTGTAGTTAAAACGTTTCCTTTTTAACGCCACTATATCAATCTATGGTTCTTGGCTTTATCTCGACTTAGTTGTGCTAATGCTGGACATAAGAAATTTTTATTTGTTAAATATTCTCATGTATGCTTCTCGACTTGGCTGAGGTGAAACCGAAAGTCATCGGTTTTACATCAGCAAATGTGGCGTGGAACGTCAAAAGGGACCTAAGGACCAAAACCGGTTAAACACAGTATCCGCCTTGAAAAAATTAGAAAGTAAGCCAAGTCGAGTTTGGTCCTTAGGTCCCTTTTGTCGTTCCACACCACAAATATTCCGCGACACCTCAGCTGTGCCTAATAATACAATAATATAATGCAGTGGAACCCACAACCGTCAAAGCACTTCTCACTTTTTATTGTCAACAGTATACTGTTTACCGCCGGGTATTTTTGTTTTTTCGAGGACGAAGACGGCAAATGCCCGAAGGTAAACATTAGTTTTTGTACGTCAACGGGTAAAATCGCGAGTTTGAGCGGAGCGAAAACGAGCGTTTTCTCTCCGAAGACGTACAAACATTGTTTCCTTGACGTGAGCATGGAAAATGGCGGCTTTCGTTTTTCGTTTGCCGTTACGAAAGTGATACGAATACATCACATTGTGGTGTAATATTTCGCACTATCCAATCGACGTAACGAAAATAAGTTTACCTTAGTGTATATTTACTTTCCTCCCTGTGATTGGATACGAATGACTGCTGTGTGATTTATTTTCGTTTCGCTGATTCGTTAAAGCCTGCGACGGGGATACGTAACTTTGAACGACTGTCACTTGTTACCGGGAATGGGGAAACTTTTACCACGTCAAACGACAAACGAAAGCCGCCAAAATTCCTTGCTCTTGTCAAGAAAAATACGGTACGTTTCAGGGGACGGACCTCGAAAAGCAAACACGGGTTCGTTTTAGCAGCACTCGGTTTCGTCTCCTGGTACGTAATGTACTATTTTCGAAAAATTTGAGTTTGATAATTTTTTTTAAAATCTTGTCATGGAAATAAGTCCCACGTACGAAAAACATTATAAGGAACATAATCTGCGTACCATGTTTACACATTCAACAAGTGCCCGCACTTTCTGATTTTTCGAAATAAATTTTTTTGCAGATGTTACCTGAGGAAGTTCTGGAAGAAGAGCCGAATGATCAACCTGTCAATCTAGAGAATGAACAACATCAAGTGGATGACAACATAAACGCTGAGAACGAGATAGCAAATATCGAAGAAGTATGTAACATAGAAGGTAGAGAAGCAGAAGACGGAGAAAACGGAGTAGAGGAGGAGGGAGAAGAAGAGGAGGAGGAAGAAGAAGAGGAGGAGGAAGAAGAAGAGGAGGAGGAAGAAGAAGAGGAGGAGGAAGAAGAAGAGGAGGAGCAAGAAGAAGAAGAGGAGGAAGAAGAAGAGGACGAGGAAGAAGAAGAGGACGAGGAAGAAGAAGCGGCGGGGGTGGAGGAGGAAGAGGAAGAAGACGAGGAGGTGGAGGAATTGGAAGAGGAAGAAGAAGGAGATGTAGAGGAAGAAATAGAAAATCTTCAACCAAATAAAAAATTCTTCAATATCGATGAAAACAAAATTGGAATTCCCATTCAGTTCAACCCAGGACTAACCACACGAGATATTTTCCTTGTTGAATTGGCTTCTACCGTAAAAAACAAGATGCCGTATGTGAAGTTGCTAGAAAAATTTGAAAATACAAGCGCTTTTCTCACTCACAGTGATCTCCCTCGATGCAAAGATAGCATGTGGAGTATTTTAAACGATAATAACAAAAACTATGTTAGACATATTTATTGTCATTCATGCGGTGATTATTGTGGAATATCCCCTAAAGGCCTACGCCCCGAAAGTTCCTGTTCCTGTGGAATTTGTATTGCAGGCATCGAGACGCCAACCGCTATATTATACGTGCAGTTGAGCATTACAAATCAGTTGAATGAACTTTTCAAGAATTCTGACATCGACGAAATGCTGCAATATAAAAACACGAGGCAAAGAGAAAATGGAGTCATACATGATATATATGATGGGAGAATGTACAAAGATTTAGAAGCTGAAGGAAAATTTTTAAGTAATGCCAATAACTTCTCCCTCATGATATGGGTCGATGGGGTCTCTGTAAGCAAATCATCCAAAGCTTCAGCATACCCTGTGTTTGTCCAGTTAAACGAATTGTCTCCACACGCCCGGAAGAAGCACATGATGTTAGCAGGGATATGGGTTGCGGAGAAACATCCCAAAATAGAATTAATACTGGAGCCGGTCGTTTATGAATTGTTAACTCTTTACAACGATAGGATAAACTGGACAAGGTGAGGTCAAGAAGTAACAAGTCGTTTTGTAACCCCAATCGTCGTAGCAGATTCAGTTGCACGAGCGCCTGTTATGTGCATGAAGCAGTTCAACGGCCGGTTTGGATGTACTTTTTGCCTGGCACCTGGCGTGATCTTCAATGGAAGAAGAGTATATCCAACACGAAGATATCGAGCGAGAACGCATGAAGGAATTTACAGCGATATGCTCGCAGCCCATTTACTACAAATCGATAATCCAGGAGATTCTGCGAATGGTGTCAAAAATCTCTCTCCTCTCATACTCCTTCCTCTTTTGGATTTAGCTCAAGGACCTACGGTAGAAGGCTTCCACTGCGTTTATTTAGGTGTTGCCAAACGCCTTTTCAAACTTTGGTTCTTCTTGAACAAATTGGCGATCACCAATTTACTTCAATCCATCAAAGTTCCGTCGCGAATTTCACGGCGTCCCCGGTGCATTGGCATGTGGAAGCAGTGGAAAGGGTCTGAATGGCGTAACTGGATTCAATTCTATGCCCTAAGATGCCTTGAAGAGGTCAATGTTGGTGGGAGATATGAAAACATAATTTCCCATGCAGCGTTGCTGTGCGAAGCAGTTTTCCTACTGAATCAGTCATCGATTTCAGCTCAGGAGCTCAACAGAGCTGAAAAGAATTTGCGAAATTTTGTCCGTCAGTACAAAAACTTGTACGGTAGACAAAACATGACATTTAATGTTCACATCTTGACCCATCTGCCGAGCACAGTGCGCAATTGGGGACCCATGTGGGCCCATTCTGCCGCTCCATTTGAAGCCTGGAACAAAAAGATTATTGACAAGTTGACGAGTCCTTATGGCAGATCGCTGCAAATCGCAAAAAGGTTCACTCTCTGTCAATACCTAGAAACCACGGTAAACGATCTTTCATTCCACGAGATAGAATGCCAAGATTTCGGGTTCTTCAAAAAAGCAAGAATCAACGGGGTCGAGAACGAATGTACTGAAGGAAGAGAGAAGAAAACGTGCAATTCAAGAGTTCGGTTCTCAAATGGTACTTATGGGGAAATCACGAGCATTTTTCGGTTTGCAATGGGAGACAGAAGATTTTCAGGAGTATTCGTTGTAAACGTACAACAAGGAGCTGGTGCTTTTCGAACGTCCTACCTGAAATACATCAGACAATGCAACGTGCGATCTTTTTGGCTATGCTCTGAAATCGAACCGGCCATATTTCTTCCATCAACGCAAAGAGTAGGAAGAGAAGTAGCTGTTCCCTTACCAAACTGTTGGGGGTCTGACTAAGGCTCAATGTATTTGATGCCATCCGAATCTCAAAACTGATGGTCAATCTTGCTATTGCTGGGAACGTAAGTGGCAAAAAGTAAATTACCATAATACAAATAACTGACTAGATAATTAAAGTTTCTGTGGCAGTATGAACGATAACATTTTATTTCGTTAATAAATATTTTCCATTTATTTTGTTTTGTATGAGGTCTATAGCAGTAGAGTTATCTTCGAGTGAATTACTTTAACGTTTTTGAGTACGTTTCCAAGTACGAGTGTTAACGATTCTGAGTACCAATGTTTGTGAAGAAATAAATTTCTTGAAAGAGACACAAATTTGAAAAATATTTTAAAATGTAATGTATTTTTATCACTTTGACATGCACTTGTATATCCTACACTTTTTCTGATATTTCTTTATGTATAATATCCAATAATTAGTTTGCTGATTATTTATTTTATGTATACTTGCTAGAGGTGTGCGGGATCCCGACATTTCGGGAATCCCGGACTCTGGACGGGACGGGAAAAGAGTCGGGACGGGAAATGCTATCTCCCGAAAACTTCGGGAAATCCCAAGTCCGGGATATCTCGTCCCGAGTATAAGCAATCCCGAGTCCGGGATATCCCGTCCCGAGTATAAGGAATCCCGAGTCCGGGATATCCCGTCCCGAGTACAAGAAAATCCCAGTTTCGGGATATCTCGACCCGAGTTCGGGATTAACCGAGTCCAAGAAACTTCGCCTGGAATTTGAAAAATGCTGACTTCACTATGACACTTGAGTGATACAGTGAACCGGATGTTTCCGATAATTAATTATTTCGTTTCGTTCCATTCTCATGAATCGATAAGGAAAGCGTCAGAAAAAAGAATATTTTTCAAAGAAAAGAAAAGTCATGACTACGATCAAAAGCCAGACTGATCAATTTTATTGAAATATCGAATACGGAAATGCATCTAGACAAAAATGGATTTGAGCTTTTGAATTTTCAAGATAAATGCGTTTCCAAAACAGGGATATCTTAAATCTTGGGCATAGTCGGAGAAAAATTTGTTCCTTGGTTCAGTGTAGTTCAGTGCAGTATTTCCTTCGGGCCACTGTAGCATTACAAACGAAAATCTGTTTTCTCCGGTTCGCGAAGTACTTTTTTCTTTTTGAATGTTCCCGTACACTTTTTTTAACAGTTTTTTACGTAGTGAATGATGTCGCAGTTTCAATCAAATTCAAGTGCTGAACAAACAGTCAATCCCGATGTTACCGAAGATGTGAGCGAATCGCGATCGACTGATTCGGGATTGAAAAGTAAAACGCAACAGTTTTATGAAAAATTAAACGATACACAATCAAAGTGCAAACAGTGCGGAGTGATTATTAAAACTGTGAATGGCACTACGTCGGGCTTAAAGCGGCATTTAAGCAGGCATCCAAAACTTCTGCAACTTCTTCAAGAAAAATCTCAACCGGCATCGTCGAAAAATACGGCAGCAAAAACAATTGTGGATGCATTTGTGAGGCAACAAACGCTTAGCAAAGACTCGCCAAAAGCCATTAAAATCACGAAGGCTATCACGCGGATGATCGTCCTGGATCTCCAACCCTACAGCATCGTTGAAGATATTGGATTTAAGGAGGTACTACACGCAGCCGAGCCGCGTTACCAAATTCCATGTCGAACTACATTTTCTCGTGAGATCGTCCCCAAAATGTTCTAAGATCAGAGGAGTCGCATAAAAAAAATTATAGAAGAAGACATCGAACAAGGTAAGATAATAAAAACCAACTATAGTTGTAATTTAGCCATTTTCAAGGTCTAAAATTGATTATAAAAAAATTTTTTGATATCTTTTTTTTTATGTTTTAGTTAATATTGCATTGAAGAGATGAATGATATTTTGTTAAATATGCATTGAAGAGATCGAATGAGATGGTGATGAATATGTGTAAAAAAAATTGTTATAAGTCATAGTCAAACTTTTATTGCTATATTTAATGACGATATTTTTCTATTTTGATTATTTTAAAGTATACTCTCTAAATTTCTTCGAGCGATAGTTTCACTCGAATCGAGTGAATTTCCTGCAAATCAAACTCGAGTGAAATTTCACTCAAATAGAGTGCAATTTTCACTCGAGAAAAATGAGTGATTTTTTCACTCACTCTTTTTGAGTGAAATCACACTCGAATAAGGGTGGAATCCCTTGTAACTTAGAACCTTATAAAAATCTTTTAAAATCCTTATAAAACGTTTTATAAAGTGACCTCATAAAAATTTTATAAGGGTTTTGATGATTTTATAAGGTCTAAGATCGCCTTATAAAATCTTTATAAGAAACTTCAAATTTTATAAGGAAATGGAAAATTTATAAGGGTTTTGAAATTTTATAAGGATTTTTCCTTATAAGAATTTTATAAAGTCACCTTATTAAATCCTTATAAAGATTTTGAATCCTTATAAAAATTTTATAAGGTTGCCTTATAAAAATCGAAAATTTAATAAGGAAACTAAAATTTTTTTAAGGATTTTATAAGGTTTTTATAAGGTTCCAAGTTACAAGGGATTTCACTCGAGAGTTGGATTTGCAGGATTCTCACTTGAAGGAATTTACAAAGTAGTAATTTTTTTATTTCTCAGACATTTTTAGGATCAGATCTCGTTTCTCGAATTTCTTAAAAAAAAAAAAAATTGACTCATTTAATTTCCGCTTTACATAAGCTTTTGCAACAGGGGAGACTGGAGCAAATCCTGCACATTTATCAATCCTGTATTAATTTACTTATCTGATAATAATGAATTGCAAAAAAGGAAATTACATTTTATTAACAGAACAAAATATATGACGTGTAGGGATATACCCTTAGCCACATAATACACTTTTTTTAATTAATAAATTTTTAGTACGAGTTAAAAGTTTGAAGTCTGAGAAACCTAATCTACTCAAAAATCTCGAAGCAAATCCAGCACTTTTAGTTATTTGTGAAAGTAATGTGTTTACGAATGAATAGCAAGCTTTTCTCACTTTAAAAGGTCTTTATAATTATTTAAGATTTTAAAAATGCATCAGTTACTGTCGGAAAACATCAGTTTATCTTTTTTTGACCTCGGAATTGTTTTTTTCAATCTTACGCCGTCTACTGGCTCCCTTTTTCGTTTTTAGTTCCAAACCATAATGCTATTTCCAAGGGCATATCAAGAAAATAATTTTTGGGGGGTTTACTCGAAATATTTATGTATAATGTTTTTTAAATTCAAGTTTTTTGAAAGAAACTTACATTACCATATGTTGTTGTGGAAAACTGATATTTTTTTGAAATATGCATAACGTTTTTCATTGTTTGAAGAAAAACTGAAAAACTTAAAAAAAATTGAAAAATAAAAACAATGTGAATGAGTCACAAAAATAATAATAATATAAGTGAGTTTTGAATAGTTCGAATTATGTAAGCTTATGGGTTTAGAGAATTTCGAAAAATTAACAAAAATTGATTATTTCAAAGATTGTCAATAACTTTATAAAATCCGAAAAACTTGTTAATTTTCAGATAATGTTCATAAATTTTGCAGATCACATTTTTTATCGTATTCGTTAGGAGAAAGTATGACAGTGTTTTTTTATTTTCGCGTGAAAATCTAAAAAATTCAAAAACTATTAAAAAAACACGAGTAATTTTGATGAGTTGGAAATTTGGCAATTTTTGAGAATTTTTATTATTGTTTC
This sequence comes from Platygaster robiniae, assembly GCA_028476575.1. Lineage (NCBI taxonomy): Eukaryota > Metazoa > Arthropoda > Insecta > Hymenoptera > Platygastridae > Platygaster > Platygaster robiniae. Next base: position 21,377,502 of record CM052019.1, on the reverse strand, counting down.
AAATTCTGAAAATTGGAAATTCTAAATAACATTGCAAATTTATCTGTAAAAATCGAAGGATTTTTAAAATATTAGAGAAGGCTCATAAATTCCGAAGATTTTAGTTATTAGAATATTTTTTCAAAATGTGGAAGATGTTTTCTTTATTTATTGATAAAAATCTAAAATACATGAAAATTGATTGAAAGTTACAAAAGAGAAAAAAAATTAATTCGACAAACTTTTATGAAGTTTTGAGTTATTTTAGTTGATGTTTGTAGATAATTTCAAAGATTTAGGATAGAAATTGAAAAACATACATTAAGGATTATTGATAATTCAATGATTTTCGAAAAAATTCTAGAATTGTAGAATAGTTCTAGAAATTTTGTGGCTAGAGTACATTACATTTATTCATCGAAATAAGTGTAATAATGTTTTTCCATTTTGTAATGAAGATGTGAAAATGTCAAGTTTTAAAAATTACGGAAAATTCTGATGAGTTGGACAAGTATACATCAAATCTGGAAATTTTCAAATATTTTAAAGCATTTTTCAAATTCGGAAACCAGGAATAAGAGAAGAACATCCAAAATATTGAAGATTATTAACAACTTAAAAAATTTGTAAAATTAAAGAAAATATTCACAGATCTTGTGACTTGTGTTTATAATATGATTTCTTAGAAATAAGCATAATGATTTTCCATTTTAATAAAAATCTGAAAAAATATAAAAATTGTTGATTTGAGAAAAGTTTTTGTGATTCTGAGAAGTTTTTTCTAGGTTCAGAAAATTTTCAGAAGTTTGTATGATTTTCGGAAACGCCAAGGTATTCTGGTTATTTAGTAGGTAAATTTCTTATTCCACAGGAGTTAAATCATTGGCTGTGACCACGGACGGATGGACCTCAAGGGCAGTCAACAGCTACCTAACTATAATGGTGCATTACATGACGGAAAATTTCGAGCAAAGAAATTTTTTGTTAAACTTGCGCTGTTTCGAAGAAAGGCATACCGGTGAAAACTTGGAGGAGTTTTTGAAAGAAACGCTCGATGAATGGGGCCTGATTTTAGATGATGTCACCTTATCCTTTATCACAGATAATGCTCGCAACATAGTGCGAGCAATATTTTTAAATGAAAATTGGATTCGTGTACCATGCTTTGCGCATACACTTCAGCTTGTAATCAAACGTGCAGTCGATAAATCTTCCAACTTTGCTCAAATGATGACAAAAGGAAAATCAATTGTAGGGCACTTTTATCGAAGTGCAACATCTACAGCTGTTTTGAGCAAGATACAGCTGGAAAAACAACCTTCAGAGAAACCGTTGCATTTAATTCAAAATGTAGAAACCCGGTGGAATTCTTAATTTCTAATGTTCCAGAGATATAAGCGATTGAAACCAACTCTGCACGACACACTGGCTCTCCCTGATATGCCAGACAATTTCTCCAATAAGCAGTGGGAGTACATTGACTCATACGTGGAAGTCCTCGGACCATTCAAAGAGGCAACAGATCTCATGTCAGCGGATTCATACCCGACAATCTCAATGTACATTCCAACTGTACACGCTTTGAAACAGTCAATGGACGAGTTGATCAAGAAAAACCAAAAAAATGCAGAGTTGGGAAAAAATTTGCGCACTGAACTGGACAGTAGATTTGAAGAAATTCTTCACAATGAAAAAGTCGTCATCGCCATGCTACTGGATACTCGCTACAAAAACCGACTTTTGACTGATGAAGAAAAATCCAGCACTGTAGAACGCTTGATAAAAATCGTCGAAGAAGCATGGTATCTTCCAAGCTCGATCGAAACTATGGAGTTTGAGGGAACTGGAAAACAAGCTGTTGGTAAATGATTATTATCAGTATTTTAACCTTTTTGAAATTCTTTTGTTTTGATTTTTTTTTCTCATTTTCAGAAAAACCTTCCAGTCTCATGTCTTTTTTCGAAAAGATTGCTTCAAACGATCGCCAAGATGACAACTTTTGCACATCTGGAGTCATCGAGGCTGAGGTTAAAAGCTACATGACTGTTGCAGTAGTTCACCCAAAAACCGATGTCAAGTCATGGTGGAGGAGCAATAACAATGTGTATCCCAAAATCGCGCGAGTTGTTCCGAAATATCTTTGTATTCCAGCCACTCAAGTTCCAAGTGAAAGAGCTTTTTCATTGGCGGTCGATATTGTTACTCCGTTAAGAGCAAATTTGCTCACAGAAAATGTTGAGCAGTTAGCTTTTTTACATGGAAACCTTAAGTTTTTGGAAACGCTTAAATAAACTTTGATTTCGACAAAAATTCTGGTTTTATTACTTCCATAAACCATAAGCTTGTTTTACAATAAAGTTAATGCAATAACATTGACTGTGGATGCTAATTTGATTGAGATCCTGTGTGACAACAAATATTTTTTTGTTTACTTACTGTATATAAGTTAACACTTTTCAAATGACTGATACTCAATCGTATTGAAGTAACTTGTATGAAACGCAAGGAACTATAAAATTTGCTTTCAATCTTTAAAATCTATGAAAAAATGATTGAAAATTTCTTCTCTGAACCTAATTTTATTTTGAAAAAATGATAAGAAATAGATAACATCCATATTTTCTTGACATCTTATTTCCAAGTCTGCTTTATTTTCATTAATTTTTTACATTGCCGGCGCGGGACAACGCAAATTATGCACTTGTGTTTATGTAAGAAACTGCACGAAATCCAGGTAATTTTCATGCAAAAGTAATTCAAAAACTGATACGTACTTTATCATGTATTTTTTGGTACGTTTGTACGAACCATGCGTGTAACTTTTTCCTCACTAATCAGTGCTAAATCGAAAAAAAATAAGAAAGATTTACTTCCTTCTTTAAAAAAATCTGTTTGCTCTGAGAACAATAACAAATTTTCTTTCTAGCATGTACGATTCTTTTCTTTGGTTTCGATTAATAAGTACAGCAGCTACGCTTTCCCTGAGATTTCCCTATCTCAAAAAATATTATTTGAGGAATATTTTAGACAATAACTTTTCGAGTACAAAACTTTCCAGAAATTTTCCAAATTTTTTATCAATAAATATTTTCTAACTGTTTGATTTCTTAGTTTTCCACAAATTCCTAGAATGTAATTATTTTTTATGAATTTTTAAAAACATTCATTTTTCACATTTCCTAGTAACTTCGCGAAATCACGCTGATATTTTCATATAATTTATGCTTTTTGGTATTCACCGATTTTTCGCACATTTCTCAAATTTACTTGGATAGCTTAAAAATTTCACAAATATTTGGTAATATGCGATCTTTTGAGAATTTCCCGAATTTCGAATTTTTCATGATTTCCCAAATCCGGAAATTACTGAAATTACTGGATACATCCCAAACTTTTCAAGGTTTCCCGAACTTGGGATGTACTGAACTTTCCGGGATTTCCCGACATTTTCGGGATTTCCCGAAATTTCCGGGATTTCCAGAAATTCCCGGGATCTACCGAAATTCCCGGGATTTCTGAAATTCCCGGGATTTCCCGAAATTTCCGGGATATCCCGAAATTTTCGGTGAATCCCGGATTTCGGGATCCCGTTCCGGAGCATCGAGAAATTTCCCGTCCCGTCCCGACTGATCAAATATTGCTTCTCGCACACCTCTAATACTTGCAGACCACAGAGCCTGCACGAGAATCGAACAGAACCTCCTTAAAGCGAACTTCATTGAGAAAACAACGACAAACTAAAAAAAAAACTATCATCATGGAGATCTATGGTTAAGCAAAAGATTGATTTAATTATAACTTGCCAACGAGGACCCTCTGTGCCCGATAAATGAATAGGCGATCCTGTTCAACACTCCGGAGAAGTATGTTTTCCCGAAAATTTGCACGAAATGTGAAAGAATTAGAAGCCTGTCGCCTTATTTGTGAACAACAGCTTGATAATGATTTGGAAATTAGTGGTACGTAGTGTTCTTTGTTATGTATAACTGAAAATTGTTACACTTTCCATATATTCAAGCAGTACTCAGAATTTTCCTCTTGACTAACAATTTTCGTTATATATTTTCGGATATATTCACTCAGGTGAATATATCCCTCGCCTTCGGCTCTGGATATAACTTACACCTTCGTGAGAAATTTATTTTTTCCCTAGATGCAAAATGTGCTATTTAGTGTAAAATTAAATAACTATCAGTTTTGTGTAGCAAAACCAGCAAAACCTTTAAGAACTAGAAATATAACAGATTCAAATATTGAAAAACCAATTTAAATGCAGGAAACCGTTATGCATGAACATTAATTGTTTTAAAATAATCGTTTTTTAGCCTCGGAAATGTGAAGCCTCAAATTATCTGATCAACCAGAAAGAAATGATCAGCATATCAGATTTTCGTTTGGGAAGAGCCATTGGAATGGCTGTTCGGGTCTTGACAAACGAAGTTGCTACTCTGTGGAACAGAGTCTTAGTAATTTTGCTTGGCGGTAGCAGATACTCATGCTATTGACATTTGAAGCATTGGATGAATTTTTGCGGAAATAGCCACCAAGAAACAAATGTTTCTAGGGTGACACAGACTGGTAAACTTTTCAGTATTTTCAATTTCACACACCGCGCGAAAATTGATTTAAACATGTGACGAATATTTTATAATTTGATTTTAAACGATACTCCAGTTTCTGTAATGTTTCCAGTAATACTTAAAGCATTTTTCATACTTTTTATAAACTCTTAAAAGTGTCTATTAGAAACATATTTTTAACAAAAATGTATTTCAGAATTATATGAACTCCCTTCGAAGAGATCTGGCACAGAGGTTGCCCAACTGTCGGATTACAAATAAAGGTTACCTGACTGGAAAAGAAAGAAAGATTTGCATCACCATGTGACGAATTTAGACAAAGGCGATCTGAGTCTACTTCAGAAAACGCTTCTTATACGATCCAGCTGTGATAAAATCTGCATGCTGCATTTTGCAGCACGCGTACTTCGACTTGCTCGACAAAAACCTGAACAATCATTGTTCACAACAAATCCGTATTACTTATTTTTATTCGGCATATATAAGACAAGTGAAAACGTAATTAATAGATGCTGAAATATAAGTTTGTAATTATTGACAGAATCGTAATCTTTCATCTGAAGAACTGTCATTGAAGAAATATGCGATAGTTCCGAAGAACATGATACATCAATATTTATTATATTTAAATTATCGTCCAGTAGTAGGGATGAGCGCAGATTTTTTTGCTCATGCTTACATCGGAACATATCTATCTCGATTTTCTCGTAGATTCGTGAAAATGTGCATGTATGTGTATTTTTACATCTTTTTTTGGAATTATAGGGTTTTGGATTACAATTTAAAATCCATAATGGGTTTTACTATAATCCAGATGTTGAAAACGCTGGAATTATACTTTTTGACTGTAATCCCAAAAATGAAGGTGAAAATGCACATAAATGCACATTTTCATGGATCAACGACAAAATCAAGATAGTTTTGTTACAATGTAAAAATTACCAACAAGTAATTAATGCTCATCCCTCATTATTAGCCTTAAAAATCAAAATGGCACGATTCAGATTAAAATGTTTAAAAGTCATTAAGATTCTCTACTAATTTTACTTATTTTACGTTAATATAAGTTTAGAAATATATAATAGTCATGATGAACTTTGTGTAACGCTAAATTGTTTGTTAGCCGCAGTTATAGGAGTAAGACGCAAAAATGTTCATCGCCTAATATCAGTGAAATTGCAGAACTAATTTGAATTACTCAAATTGCGGGAACAAAAGTAGATAGCGAAAATTCATGAATTTACAATTAACGAATTTTAAAAAAAAGAGTGAGATTTAACAAAGTAATGTCGTAACAATAGAAAAACTGAAATTGTAATACAGAATGATTGATCACTACACATATTTTTCGTTCTTGAAATTTTCATTTTATCACTCTCATCACATTTGTGAATTATCTATCATATTTTAATTTACTAAAACAGTAGTACATTTTAGTAAATAATAAAAAAAATGTTGAAAGGTAAAAATGTGCTTGAATGTAATTAATTATAAATGTATATTGTGTTACAATACAGAAGTTGAGTTTTAAAAAGAAGCTTAATAACTTGACAACATAATAACAAGTTTATCAGATTTCAATTTTTCATTTTTTAATAAAGCACTAATTTTACTAATTTCAATTGTGAAAATATTACGATGTACGGTCTTTCTCATTATTGCCTTATTTGTTTAGCATGTGATTCTAAGAATGAAGGCATTAATGAGAAAGACTGTGCCACCCTTTGTAACTTAACTATTTATTAATTGATAGAAATAGCATTCTAGAAGGCTCTTATGTTAATATCTGTGTAGAAGTTGTCTACCATAATTGGTTTTTATTGATTTGCAAAAATTTTTCTAAATCAGCAAATTTGACTTTTATTTACATTATTCACGGTTCCTTGATTATTTATGAATTCATGAAAATATCATTCGTAAAGGCTACCATGTTCTTATCTGTGTAGTAGTTAACTAGAATAGTTAATTTCAATTGATTTTCAAAAATTTTTCCAATTCGACAAATTGGACTCTCATGAAAAAAATTCTTTCTTGCTCAATTAATTATGAATCCATTGTAAAATATTTCTTGAAAGCCCTACAGTCAATATCTGTGCAATAGTTGTCTGGATTCATCGTTTGTGACTGATTTTCAAAAAATGTTCTAATTCAACAAACGTTATTCTCATGACAAAAAACCCTACCCTAGTAGAAAGTGTTTACATCCTAGTGCGTCCGCATATGTTTAACTAAATTGTATGTAAACATCATGTAAATATCGTGTATACTTTTTGTAAACTGTCTTACGCAAACTGCTTACATGATGTTTACATACAAATTTACGTAAACATGTGTGGACACACTGAAATGTAAACTCTACGTAAACATTTCTACTGGGGTAGCTTCCTTAATCAATTATGAACTTATAAGAATAATATTTTTAGAAGTCCCGGAAGACGTAACCGTTCAGTTGTTGTCTGGAATAGATGGTTGCTATTGATTATCAAAAATTTTTCTAATTCGACTGACTCAATTTCTGTAAAAAATATTCTAGCTATCTTCAATAATTCTGTACAACTCTTGAAGGCTGTTATGCTCGTATGTGTGCAGTTTATGTCTAGAGTCATTGATTTCCATTGATTTCCAAACATTTTTCCAATTCGAAAAATTTGAATTTGAGTTTCGGTATCGAGTTAAGTCAACGAAAAATACCAAGCTCCATTTTATTTCAATTTTAGTTTATAATGTTACAGCTTGAACTCTAATTGGACTGCCAACCGGGCATCTAGTCTGGATTTTAAGTACAAATCCAGTTAGACATTTGACTATATATTCATTCAGATTTTTAAAGTGACATCCCACTGAAATTTTCCAAGTACAAAACCAATTGAGTTTTCAACTCTACATCCAGTTTAATTTACCGACTAGAAGTATTGTCGGACTTTAAACTAGAAAAACGTTTGGGTTTTCAAGAAAAGTTCTATTGGCATTTTCCAAAAAGAAATCCAGTTGGGTTTTCAATCGGAAATATGTTTGGAAATTCTAATGAAATTGCATAAAAATTTTCTAGCAACATATCTAGTTGGTATTCCAACTATATTTTATAATTAAATTCTATTCAAATTTTCCAGCTACAAAGCCAGTTGTGTATTAAACTGGAAAAATGGTTGAATTTCGAATGATGCAAGCCAATATCATTTTTATTTATGAATCCATTGGATTTTTTGTTGGAAATCCAAATCACCCGTACCTAACATCGGTTGTACTTACCATTTTTCCACTTGAAATTCGAATAGAAATCCAATCGGCTTTTTCCAGGTGGGTATTCTGACACATATCATCGACATGGGGATTTTTTGACTTCGAAACAATTGTCTTCTTTACAAATTCAGAATACTGTTATTAAAAATGAATCATGTCGCAAATTTGCAGGTGTATTATTTACGTTGTTTTCTCATTGTTAACATACATTATGCAAAATAGTAAAGTCCAGCTGAAAACGCTGAATTTCTGTTAAAAATATTTTTAACACATTTTAGTTTTCGAATCAAATAAATTCCAAACCAAATACCAGTTCGTTATGTTTTAATTTCAGTTAAATTTTTACGTTCTGTTTCATTCATGTGCGTTTATTGTTATAAAAGCTTCTAATTTTCAGTTTGGACACTCTCTATTTCAGTAAAGAAGAATATTTCCCAGGATTTTGAGTTTCGTAACATAGTAAAGTCAAACAAAAATACCAAATTCGATTTTATTTTACTTAAGGTCTCTTATGTTCGTTGTTCCTGAATCGTATATGTTTATTGCTTCAGCAAATTCTATTATTCTGCCTGAAAAGTACTTTTTCAATTAAATACTTATTGCAAGGAATGTGAGTTCTGGATTTAAGTAAAGTCAAGGACAAATGTTAAATTTTGTTCCATGTTTATGCAGCTCAATTATTTACGTTGTTTTTCAATTTTTTACATACTTTGTTTATAAAGAATTCTGGGCTCTGGAAACCGATTGTTGTTTTCTTCTCACACAGCCCCTTAAGGATCTCCATTTTCCAGAAATCTCGACGAAAGCTACCATACAAGGAATTTCAGTTCCATCAAAGAATATTTATTTACTTTTAGAAGAAAAATATATAAATATAGTTCTGGCACAGGTTGTTTTGTTGATAAAAATAACTTCATATTTTGACACAAATTGTAAAGTTACTACTGACTACAGAAATTTTGAAATGAAAATTCGATCCTGATTGATAACATTGATTGATAGTTTTTTATTAAATTTTTGTTTTGCAAACAATTTCGCTGGTTTTACATTAGACATTTCTTTTTTTAATCACGAAGAATTTCAAATTTAGAACATTTTCCGGCTATTATTGTTCAACCATCGATCACAGGTGGTCGTTGGTATGCAAAAATTGTTTTGCGAAGTTGCATCCGGTGACCAACATTACAACACATCTTGTACTCAATCTTGTACTCAATAAATTCATCTTGTATTGAATAAAAAAAATTATTATTATTTACTATCAAAGCCTGGTGTAAATAATTACCATCCTTGTGGATATTTTGAATAATTGGCTTAATCATTGCTTATTATTTAGTGTTAATTTAATTCAACAAACTATTTCGCGCTACTCAAATACTCTTGTATATGCCTTTTGTATAGATATTTATAAAGACAAAATTAAAAACAATTTCATAATAGCGTCATTCTGTAAAGTACATTTCATGTAAAACAGTCTACTGTACGTCATTGCAGAAGAACCCCTTAGCAGTGCCATCGTTGGAGTAACTGATTGTTGAAACGAGTTGAACTTTACTGTAGTAAAGAAGTGGCAACTTCATTAGCAAAGTTCATGGCAAATTGTCTGTAAGAATCTCAAATTTGATAGTTGGGCGACCTTCCATGCATGTCTTTATTCTAAATTATATGTATCAATGCTTAAGCGGACACGACACTTTTCGATGGAACTGTTTCGAAAATACCAAGATAAAAAAAGGATGGAAAAAACACTTTCATTTACAACAATTAAACAGGGACACTATCCATTTCGGTCAAAATAAAAAACCATTAAAAAGTTAGAGAAAGTATTGAGCAGTTTCGAAATAACTAGAGAAAGGAAGTCTTTTTAAGTTGACCCTAGTACCATAGGAAGAAAGAGGTTGCAGAAAATTTTAATGTTTGAATTGTTTATCCAATAGTTCACAAAATCGTAAAACTAACTGATTTATTCTCATTAAAGAATAGAACAATACGATGAATTAACAAAATTCTTTAGCGTTCGGCTGATGAAAATAATGTTTCGTTTCTATAATGTCGTCAAGCATATAACTACAGGACATTTATGTAGATGTTTGAAATAATTGCATTTTTGCTACTTACAACATTTCTCAGTCAAGAATAAAATTATAAAAACTAATACGATAAAAACTTAAACGTTAATCTGTTTCCCAGCAGTTCGGAAGTTGAATTACTCATGTGTGTCCTGCAAATTCAGCAATGAAACTCGGTGAAATTATTTCTTGATAAGAGACGAAAACGCTCCGGTTACTTGCAACGACTTTCCTCATGTACGAGGTCCGAATGATGTTTCGGTTTTCATGTCCGTTTTGAGGAATTAAAACGAATCCAAAAATACCTTGAGTCATCTCTCCATTTATCTCGAACGAAATGATATTAAACACAGTGCTGAAACCGGTTGCAGCACAGATGATATAATTGCAAAACAAAAGATTGTCTTGATTAAAGTGCATCCGATACTCAGTTCCATTTATAACCGCTTTTGAATAGTGCGTGATGATGGTGTTTTCATCGATCTCGATACCAGCCGCTCTCAAAGCGACCATTTCTTGTTCCTCGGCAGGCGAATTACCGACATTCTGCAAGCCTACCATGAACCGACCTGTAGCAACTTGAGGTGGTAGGTTCCATTTCGCAGCTCGAGTTAATCTCCAAATTTCGTTCTTCGCCATTTGAGAGACTGTTGGATTGTTTGACTCTTCTTCTACGAACTTTGCCATAAGGAATCTGTTAACAATTTGCATGGCTTGTCCAGTTGGGAAAGTAACGTACGATACCATTTTTCGATGTCACGCCTCATATATTGCTCCCGAGTTCGCCCACATTGGACCCCAGTGTCTGATTGACGTTGGTGGATGCTGCAAAATATGAATGTTTTACGTCAAATATGATGGTCCAAAACAAGCTTGGAAGTCATTCACAAATCTGTTTATCAGCATTTCCGCACGATTGATATCTTGTTCTGACAGGCTGTCATTGTTCAAAATGTAGATTGCATCTGCCAAAGTGGACCAGAGACGCAGACACCTTGGGCGCAATATACCGCTAAAACATGGGACAGAAAAATAAAGCAACAGGTTCCTCCATTCGCTGCCTTTCCAGTGATGCCATGTTTCACAATCACGGAAGCGACGACTCACTTTTGATGGCAGCTTGATAGCCATTTCTCTTGTGTTGAATACTGCCATATTTTCGGCCCTCCTTCCCTCAGTGAACCATTGGAAGTCATTGATTGTCATAATCATCTTGAACAATTGCTTACTCAACCCTTCGAATACGGCATGGAATGATTCTACGATTACCCCACGATCAAACTTGAATTCTAGGAGGACGTAGAGTGGCGAAATTCCAACAAAACCGTTTACTGGATGTCCAGTCTCTGTTGCTTGCCGCATATTCGTTCTCGATAATTCGTCTGTTCGAACAACACCGACTCCAGGAGGGTAAATCCGCTTAACTTGCCTACGGTCTTGTATCCGACGACGAGGAACCACAACAAGTTCAGTATTTGCATTGCAGAAGGAACAACCACCTTCACGAGCGTTGTGTCTCATCATCCGAAGAACTGTGTACCTGTCGTCGCAGTCGGCGCAGAAAATTAGTACAGCAAAGCGACTTTGTACTTCTGCCTTTTCAGTAGGTCTCCAGGTGATCCCAACTTCGTGCAGGCTTCTCAATTCGACTATTACAGGTTCAAAGATGATGTGGATCGGTGCCTTTCTATTTGCGGTCCATAAGCCTGCCAAAATGATGTGTCTTTTCCGGGCATGGGGAGACAATTCGTTGATTTGCAGAAGAATTGGATAGGCTTTTGCGTCCGAGGATTTGGCAAGTTGAACGTGGTCGACACACATCGTGAAAGAGAAATTGATATCGGTGTCCGAATTGTCAGCTTCTGGAACGTGTAAGAACCCACCTTCTTCACATAACTCTTGATATGCGGAACCATCGAAAATATCTTCTATATTGTTGCCATCTCTTTTTGTTCGAGTAAATCGGTATCTTAAATCGCGTGAAATGCCAGGAAGCCGCAGAATACTCTGCAATTGAGCCGTAATGCTCAGGTGGACGTAGGTCGCGAGTGGTTGTCTGTTCCTCTGCGGACCACAATGGCCACATTGACATTCCATTGTTACTCTTTTTCCTTCACCAACGAGGTCTAAACGTATTTCACAATACAGATAGTATTTCACATTGTTTTCGTTACGTCCAATACGGCGCCACAATGCGTCCATATTTGTGGGAATCCAGGCATCGCTTATTATTCTACGCTTCCACTGCAATCGTCTCATCAGTGACACGTAGCTCTCCCTTCCAACAAGATTATAGGCAACTTCGACAAGGAAATCGTCTCGAGGCATAAGGTCTTCTCGCTGATTTACATTTTCGTGATTTGGTCGTTGAAGAGCGAAGAAGTAGGCATCAAGTTCGGGTTCATTCTCTTCGGACACAGGATCTATCCAATTTTCTTCAACGTCTTCAACAATTTCATTGGCTGGTATTTCCATATCTTCATCATCGCTGTGCAGTGGCTCCGCAGGGACCTCGTTAATACCGTCGCCGAATTCCGGTTCTGAAATTGCAGCTTCAGAATATAAGTCTTCTTCGCTGAACACTTCATCTTCAGCATCATCCATGTTAGAGACATCTGATTCACCATCTTCTAATTCATCCATACGGATCGGATTGTTGGCCATCGTTGTGCAATTCCTATTGCAGTTCCATCGTGGAGTTCATCCAAGTCAATCTGTTGAAAAAACACAAAGTTGCTCCATTATACAACTATGTCTTAAGCTGCAATGACCGACAATCCTTATCAGAGAGAGAGAGAGGAATGATGAGAAATTTATATCTTTTCTTTTTTTGGTTTCCACAGTAATCGTAATTTGCAGAAGTTGTTCATCGAATTACAATCGGGTGAATAGCCTTCAATATATTTTGACTTATCCTACAAAAATTCAAAGAGATTTTTGCATATTGTCGCGTAATATTCTCGCCGCGTGCTTTTGCGTCAAATGTGGCTTGAAGACAGAAATGGCCACTTTTTGCTAAAATAAGTAAGTGTCTGCATTTACAATTTATTGTAATATTTAATGTTTTTTTTACGTTCAACTACGTCTTTCCCTACGATTTTGTAAAACGTTGAGGGTAAAAGCTATGCAACGACAACGGCTCTATTTGAGAGGGATAGGGGTAGGAGGTTTGTAGGCACAAGAAATGGTTTTCACAATTCGTTTCTTTTTTAATTGATAATTCAAAATGAAACATGAGGCCTTATTCTCTTGCTTGTTATGGGTAAAAAACTTTGGTGGCCTACCTTTGTCTGCAAAATCTTAAAATCAAAAATAAAAATTTTATTACTTAACTATGTTAAATGATGTGTTGAGTGTTGAGACTACAAATTTCAAAATCTGTGTTTGCAAGTAAGATGAGTCGTTTCTCTACAAACAAGACACAAAAATAGTAAAAAATATTAATGGGCTAGTACACACATCAATACCTTTTTTTAAGTCATTGCTTGACATTAAACTTGTTTGATGAGTGAGCGTATTAGTATTTTGAGGATGCTAAGGGCTTGCTCTACGAACTTTGTGAAGTTGATTAACGTCTAACTTCTGTAACTTTCTTTCTTCATGACCACAACTTGAAACGGCGGTTTCTCAAGACCATGTTTTTTTAAATTGGTGCAAGTGGTTACGAAATACCTTTTAAACCGATTTTCTTCATCTGGCGTTCATTTCACATAAGAATTGTAATAAGGATCACTTACGCTAATTTCGGTGTCAGCGGCGACACACGTTATGAGATACGCCAACACTTTATGAATTTTTAATTCTTCATACCATACAAAAAGTTTTTTCTTAATCTTCAAACATTGCCCTAAATAAACATTGTACCAATTTTACGTGTACTATCTTCATTTTCCCTTAAAAAGTTGCAAGAAAGTACTTTTTTGGCCTCTATAGGTGATTGTTCTCCCCTTGATTCTCCATAACTGCGAACTAGGAAAAAAATTTGTTTATTGTTGGTTTTCAGTGATAACAAAGGCAGAAATACAATTCTGTGTTAATGTTGTAAAATCTTGGAAAATAAAAAGTAGAGGAGCTATGCCAATTCAAGATACCACCACTCCTCCACCCATCACGTGACCCCCTACCCCTCCCCGGCCCGCCCACTCCCCCTCACCTGCGCGCTGATTGGTTGACCCCTCCCCTCCCCGCTCCTAGGTCCCGCCCCCTGTGCGCTGATTGAACCACTCCTCCCCTCCCACCCCATGGGTTTTCCGGATTTTTCCGCGATTTTGCAGGGTTTTCCAAATTTTTCCAAAATTTTCCTAGATTTCCCCTAGATTTTCCGGATTTTCGCTAGATTACCCCTAGATTTTTCCAAATTTTCCAAACTTTTCCCTAGATTTTCCGGGTTTTTCCCTAGAAAAAATGCTGTCAACAAAATGGCGGTCGAAAAAACAAGATGGCGGCGGTCGGTAAAATACCTGTGTCGGTAATAACCACCTGCAGTCGGTAACTATTACCTATGGTAGGTAATTGTAGGAAATTTTTTGGTTTTTGTTTTTCTATTTTTTTATTTTTTTTTCTCAATTTTTGATTTTTTTTTTTTTTTTTTTTTTTTTAAATGATTACATATATATACTTATAATTCCTTTAATCTACTCTTCTGCGCCATACTTTTCTCTCATATACCCATTTGTCCATACAACTGTTGTTTTTAAAAATTCATGCTTTCGACGCTCTTCAATCATTCGTTCACTTAAATTTACAGAGTCTTCACGATTGTTCAAACAAAAAAAATCATGCGCACTTTCACTCCAGTCAAACATTCGTTCTTTAAATAACAATATTTCACATATTCTATCACACTCGCATTCATCCTCACATTCAAACAAACTTAATTCTAAGGCTTCAATCTCTAGCTGATATTTCATCCTTAATCGACTTAACTCCTCCTGACGTTCCGAAAACTCTTCATTATTTTTGACCATCAAGTTATTCGAATTATCTATTTCTTTTTCTATCGTATCGCTCGTGTCCATCACTCCATTTAACTTAGCGACGTCGATTCGGATCTTCTCTACCACCGACAAGCGTCTCAGTGCATCGAGCTCCCGTTTCTTTAACAATAAAAAAAAAAAAATGTAAAAAAGTACTTGAGTGTATGTATAAATAAATATTAAATAATAAGCATTGTTACAGTAATATCGAGCTATGTAGAAATTTCCGAACTTAACGCTAAAAAAGCAACCGTCACTGTGTACTAACCCCTTAACCCGACTCAAATCCCTATTTCACTCGCACGCATCCTCAAAGAACAACGAAAAAGAAAAATTCTCACTAACCACAATTAATTACTTACCGAAATGAAGTATCGGCCGACGAGCACGTACTCCTCCCCGAGTATCCAATGGGTATTTTGCAACCCATTCAACAGCAAAGATTGTATGAGGCGTACAACAATCAAAACGTACGCCTCATTTGAAAAATCGTTTAATTTTTCAAGTAAGAAAAACTTTTCCCTCCCGAAGAATAATGAGGGATACATTTTATATTATAATATTTTTGGAGTCAAAAGGCGAGAAGTGATTTCTATGAATGGTTTTAGATGACTGAGATTGAAAAAGAATATGCATTATGCTCGAACCAATTTTATTCCAAAGATATTTGGATGTTGAAATTGAACATCGCCCGCAAATTCATAAACACCATAGGTCCTAATTACCTCACGCGAGAGTCCGAGTACCCTATCTTTTCTAGCGTATCCAAAACAACGGGCGCAGTATAATCTCAAGTGCGCCTATAAATTTTTCGGGCAGCAATAAGACCATACATTCCTACAATGCGGAGAACTGTTGACATTTCCTAAGATCTCGTGAAAACGTGTTACACACAGCAAACATAGAAAAATATCAAAAATAATTTTTTCCAATCAAAGAATCTAACTAAACTCATAATAAAATTTCATCTCAAAAATATACTCGATTCATTTTTCCCATTCATATGAATCATCGTGCATGTTTGATTTAAAATAAAAGAGTTATTCATGAAATTAAAGGTGAAACCTACCACAGTATAAAACATTATTCAAAAATATATTAATGATTATTACATGTAACAAGAAATATGCTTGCATTATATATGATTCGCGAAGAGATGCTTTGTCCATTTTCAAACGGATGAATTAAAAATTTATCAATCTATTTTTCAAATGTATTATATTTTATAAAAGATAAGGTTTAGCAATTGCTTCTTAAAGATATTTTTTTTTTTTAATTTCACTAAAGTTTAGTACTTATATATTCATACTATATATGCTTACATAATTCGAGTGTTGGATAATTTCATGTTATTATTTAGACTACGAAAACACTAAAAATAAGACACCGCGATAAAATTTACAACATTTGTTTATAGTATCAGGTTTCCGGATGTCAATGTAATTTGAGAATCGACAAATTCCATGTTATTATTTAGACTACGAAAACACTAAAAATATGACACTGCGATAAAATTTGCCTCATTTGTTTATAGTATCGAGTTTCCGGATGTGAATGTAATTTGAGAATCGATAAATATAGAACCAAGTGTTTATATGAAAAAATTGTGACGTAGATGCAATTCAATCTCATTGGTGATTTCCAACAGCGGTATCCTTTGATCGTGACAAATTTATGACCTTTGTTTACAAATCAACTTCCAGCCCAAGATGTAATATGATCGTAGCGTTTTTCGCTGCACAGTTATCATTTGATACTTTTGTTTACAGTTTGAGTATCCTGTTTTGTCTTATGTGTGGAAGTAATTTGATTCCATTATTTACAAAAGTGATTATCTTTATAGCTCAATTCCCTTAGTCAATATCTAATTTTACCTATGACTCATGTTGAGGAGTGGGGTTTGACGATGACGTCACCTTACCTCTATATAATACCACCCAATTCTCCCATCACTAGTCAGTCGCGATTACGGCATCGCGAATTTCTTTATTATCCGCTTGGAATATGGCTCCGATTGATTGAATTCTACGAGGCAATCTAGAAGAAATTGGTACCGAGTGCGCGGTAAAGACTGATTATTATTTTTCGTGGAAAATTACTGTGAGCAAAACAGCCAACGAGAAGTTGCAACCCGTTGTTCACTGTAGTGCTCGTGTTGACAGTTTATCCGAGTGGCGTGCAGCAACAATAATTGAAAACTTACACCTACCGCGAATTGACGAATATGTGAAAATTTTCCACCCCGACAGTGGAGAATATAAACTTTCAAAAGAGGAAACACTGAAAGACGGTAGATTTGTAATAAGCCTCAGAATATACTACCACTTGTGGGGAGGTTTCGACTCTCAGAAAACTTATAACCTCGACGGTTTTGTGAAAAGTTTTAGGAACTTATTCTTCACGAAAAATCTTTCAGATTTCAAAATTGAAACTCCAACCCGTCAGTTCAGAGTGCACAGTGCGGTTCTCGCGGCGCGATCGGGATATTTCGAAACTTTATTCGCGAATCCGTGAAGAGAATCACTTGAACATCAAATGGTAATAAACGATTTCCCGAGTGTCGTTATCGAACATTTTTTAATATTTTTGTATACCAGGAGTGTTAATTTGTACAAGGAAAGTCTTGATATCGTTTCAAAGTCATACAGCGTGGCCGATTTATTCCTAAATTTTGAGTTTCGAAAAATTTGTTAAAAATCAATTGTCGACAGAGTCGTCCCTGAGAATTTCAAAATCATTGAAGAATTTTGCACTTTTTTTTCCTAATGAGAGAATCGAAGCCAAGATTGCTGACGTAGGAAAATTTCTACTTCGAGGAGGAAAACAAACAGTTTGTTCATTCAAAAGGTTTATGTATGAGAAAACAAGAAAATTTTAACAGACAGTGCGCGCAGATAGACTTGGCAACAGTGCGTCAACGTGGCAACAGTGTGTGCGATCGAAAACGTTTGTAAACAATTTAAAACGTACGTGAACAATTGGAAACTTTCGTAAACAATTGAAAACAATTTACAACGTTCGGCAAAGTTCGTGAATGTTCGACAATTTTCGTTTAAGTTCGTGAATGTTCGGGTGATCGATCGCAGCGCCAACATTTACAAGTGCGATGTTTCACGCGGAAAGAGTCAGTCTACTGACGAAACTGACAAATAAAGTATCGAACTTGAGCGCTACAGTTTGTCGCGCTACGATTTGTCGCGCTACGTTGTCGCGCTACAGTCACATGCTATAAGTACAGTGTTTCACGCGAAGTAACTCAGTTTTATAGCGAACATCATGGCTATCAACGGTGCTAAAGACGTGGTGCCTCGACAAAGACAGCTTTTGGCTGCGGGTTCGGCCAGTACTCTCGAGGTAACGGCCTTGATCGAGGAAGCTGACGCGAGTCTTCGAGAGTTGATGCTATTTGGACAATGATGTAGACCCGAACAGAAACTCCAGTGTACGCGATTGATTATCCACTTACGCAGTTATAATCGTGAGTTGAGTGCATACCTAGTGCGCGGTGGAGACCTCGGAATCTCCTGGGAAGATGTCGAAACGGCATTCAATCATAACTTACAAACCGGGATGATTGTCAACCTCCACCACTTGGACATCAACGACTTTCTGGTGGAGTCGGAAACTATCTTTGTAACTAAGGTCGAAGAAGTTCTACGTAGACAAAACGCACTGAAAGTCAACGCGGTTCTCGACGCCGAGTTCACCATTGTCAAGGACGATAAAGAAGTGACCGAAATCAAGAGCTTTTTCACAAAAACGGCACCGATAATGGCTACTACGGACCTGGCAAAGTGGTTTCTCCAACACGTTCAAGATCGTCTACCTCGTGACATTGAAGAGTTCCAGCAAAAAGATTCCGGATGGACGTTGCACAGGATTATCAGCCTTACCGTTCATATCAGCAAATACAACCCCATGAGGGGCAGCTCCTACATCGATCTACTTCCATCAATCAAGAGCAAAAAAGCGTGTGTGAACCTCAAAAACTTCGACGACGAGTGTTTTAAATGGGCGATTCTCTCGGCGCTACATCCGGTTGAGAGAAATGTGAACCATCTCTCCAATTATCAGAAATACGATGGGGAATTAAACTTCGAAGGAATCGCTTCTCCCGTCGCACCAAAACAAGTAAAAGTGTTTGAGAAACAAAATGGCGTGTCAGTGAATGTATATATTTTGGAAAAGAAGAAAGAAAACTATATAGTTGCCCCGATTCATGTGACTGCAAACAAAAAGGATCAACACGTCAACTTTCTCCTTGTACAGAATGCCTATATTGACGAAGATGATGAAGACAATCAGGAAAGTGGACCACTGATATTTCATTATGTTTGGATTAAAGATCTTTCTAGGCTTGTGAGCTCACAAATTTCTAAACATGGACATAAAAATTGGATTTGTGAACGATGCTTACATTTCTTTTATAATAAAGAAAAACTCATCTCACACGAAATTGATTGTAAAGAATTAAACAAGTGCAGAGTCAAGTTGCCTGAAAAAGGAAAAGATAAAATCGAATTCGAAAATCAGAAAAATAACCTCGAAGTACCGTATGCTGTATATGCCGACTTTGAATGCATTCTCAAAAAAGTCGACTCCGAAAGTGAAAAAAATACTAAAGTAATACAAATCCATGAGGCGCACAGCGTAGGATATTATGTGAAATGTAGCTATGACGAAGAACAATCATCATACAAGAGTTTTCGAGGACTTAATCCAGCACAACGGCTTTCTGACGAGCTCGTAGCTCTATCTCATCGAGTCAAAGAAAAAATGGATGATCCAAAACCAATGAAACAGCTCACATCGAATCAAGAACAGGCCTGGCGTACAGCTCAAAAATGCCACATCTGCAAGCAGCTTTTCCTCAAGAAAATCGACAAGCAGGGGGACACCAAAGTACGCGATCATTGCCATCTAACGGGAGAATTTAGAGGTGCTGCTCATAGCAAATGCAATCTTCGATACCGAGATTCTCTAACGATACCGGTTAATTTTATCAATACATATATTCTTCAGAGAGAAAAAAAAATGGACTCGAACAATTTTCAATCATATGATATTTAACTGTGATTTCAGATAATTTTTCATAACCTGAGTGGATACGACAGTCATCTTATCATAAAACGAATCGCAAAATGTGTCGAAGGAAGGATCAACCTCATACCACAGACCATGGAGAAATACATTTCCTTCACAAAGTACATCCAAGAGGACAAAATTTCGTTGCGGTTCATTGACTCTTTCCGCTTTATGGCTTCGTCCCTTGTTAAGTTGGCTTCCTACTTGAATGAGGAGGAGAAGACAATCGTCAGGAAGGAATTTGTAAATTACGAAGAGGAATATCTTCAGCTTCTTATGAAGAAAGGAGTGTTTCCGTACGAGCATCTCGACTCTTGGGAAAAACTTAAGGAGAAACAACTACCACCTCAAAAAGCCTTCTATAGTACCTTGACGGATGAAGGGATTTCAGACAACGATTATCGGTAATTTTTTTATTTTTAAACTTTTTAAATTTTTTAGAACAAAAATCATAATACATTTTCTCATGTCAGCCATGCTCAGTCAGTGTAGGACGATTTCAACACCCAAACTCTGGGCGAGTACTCCGACCTATACCTCAAAACCGACGTTCTCCTGCTCGCTGACGTCTTCGAGAATTTTCAGAACAGCTGTTTGCGAGTGTACGACCTGGACCCAGCCCATTATTACACCTTACCTGGATTCAGCTGGGATGCGATGTTAAAACATACCAGGATCGAACTTCAACTCTTGACAGACATTGACCAGCTACTTTTCATTGAACGTGGTATTCGAGGAGGTGTCAGTCAATGCAGTAGTCGACATTCCGGTGCGAACAATCCATTTTTCGAAGCCAACTATGACCCGGAGCAGTATAGTAAATATATCATGTACTTTGACGTCAATAATTTATACGGTTGGGCTATGACTCAATATCTGCCTCACGGGGGTTTTCAATGGGTAGAAAATTTTGATGAAAATTTTGATTGGGACGTAGCTGATGATTCGAAAGAAGGGTATATTCTCGAAGTTGATCTTGATTATCCCGAAAATTTACATGATGCTCACAATGACTTACCATTTTGTCCGGAACATAAAATTCCTCCCGGTTCAAAACAGTCCAAATTACTAACAACTTTAGAATCAAAGTCGCGTTATGTAATACACTATAGAAATTTGAGGCAGGCCTTGAGTCACGGTCTGATTTTGCGAAAAATTCATCGAATTCTGAAATTGAAACAGTCCAATTGGCTTCAAGCGTATATCGATCTGAACAGCAATTTGCGAAAATCTGCAAAAAATGAGTTTGAAAAGAATTTGTTCAAGCTTATGAACAACGCGGTTTACGGTAAAACTATAGAAGACGTCAGGAAACGTATGGACATGAAACTTGTTGCACAATGGCCTGGACGCTATGGTGCTGAGGTATACATTTCAAAATCAAATTTCAATTCGCGAGTTATATTTGAACAAAATTTAGTAGCGATTAAACTCGATCGTGTTCAAGTCACCACGAACAAACCCATTTACATTAGATTATGTGTCCTCGACCTGTCAAAAACATGCCTTTATTCATTTCATTACGATTTCATGAGACCAAATACAAACGCTAAACTTTTATATTCAGATACAGACAGTTTAATCTATGAAGTAAAAAATTTGGATACGTACAAACTGATGAAAGAAAATTCCAGTTTTTTCGATACCTCTAATTACCCCGCGGACAACCAATTTAAAATAAAGTTGAAAAATAAAAAAGTAGTCGGACTATGAAAGACGAATGTAATGGAAAAATTGTTACGGAATTTGTCGGGCTTCGCAGTAAAATGTACAGCGTGCGAGTTGAAGGACAAGATAGAATAAAAAAGGCTAAAGGTGTAAAATCATCGGTTATAGCTAAAACTTTGGATTTCAACGATTACATTAACTGTTTGTACAACAATGCTACTGAATACCGCACTCAGCATCTTTTCCGATCACACTCACATGACATTCAAACAATCCGACAAAGGAAACTTGCACTAAATCCATCAGGCGACAAAAGATACATTTTATCAAATATGGTTGACACTTTGGCTCACGGTCATTTTAAAATAAGAGAATTGATGAACGTCGACGAGGAATTGTAAATATCAATGACTATTGCTCTAATTGAATAAGGGAACTGATGAATGTCAACGAGGAACTGTAAATATCATTAGGTTAGGCAAAACTGTAAATAGCTTTTTAGATAGTATCGTGGATTAGGCCTACTGGGGATACCACGTCACCAAAAACGCGCCATGAATTCTACCACCCTATGCGAGCGGGCTCTGGTGGTGCGGAATTGAATTTTGCGTTATGAATTTATTCTTATGTATAGTTGTTTTGGTAAATGAAAACAACTGTTCTATATTTCGTATTCTTCATTGATTACATATCTTTCTCACTTATCCAACTATTGTGTTCACTGCCAAACCCCAACCATTTTACATAGACTTTATTTCCACGCTTGCGCAGCACTTTTTCGACAAGGTAGACATCTGGATGCTTCACTTTGGTAAGTTCTTCGGTGTAAAATCCTCCTTCGATGGGTTGATCTTGATAATCTCTGAGCTTGTAGGTCGTAGGATGTGTTGGTTTCACAGCAGCGATGGTGAATATTTCCGTTGTCCAGTTTGGTGTATATCCTTTCTCAAAGACGTGCTTGTACTTGCTGATCCGGACTTTGTCACCAACGTTAAATTTCCTTTTGTCTTTCTGTTGCTTGACATGGTAAATTTCATCAAGCAGACGTTTTTCATCAGCTGCGGTGACATCCTTAGGCTTCATCTTGATTGTTCGATGTTTGGTTGCATTGTAACTTGATACAAGTTCCGGCAGAATATCTATCCATTTATAGTGTCCTTGGAGGGAGAATCGTTTCCACATCCTGCCCTTGAGTGTGCGATTAAAACGTTCACAGATGGATGCCTTCATGCCGCTGAATGTAGAGTACATGTTGATTCCATATTGTTTCATGAAGGCCTTAAAGTCCTTGTTGTAGAACTCTTTGCCTTGATCGACGTGTAGATTGTTGGGTTGTCGATCCTTTAGCGCAGTCTTCATAGCAGCAGTGACGTCAAGACCATTCTTAGATTTTATTGGTACAGCCCAGGCATACATGGAGAAGACGTCGATAACGGTAAGCAGGAATTTGTAGCCTTTATTCTTGTAAGTGGTCATGTCTACGAGATCTGCTTGCCATGTTTCATCCAGTCCTCGCATATCAACATGACGACGTCGGTAATTTCTCCGAATAGGTTTATGGAGTTCTTCCACCAGTGCTTCCTTGAGGTCCATGGTGGTAGTGAATGGTGCGTGTGTGTACGTGAGCTTTTATTCGTAAACGTCCTTTTGTGGTGTAACATCGACAAACACTTCCTTCTCGATATGCTTCAAAGGATTTTGAATCGACGAAATTATTGCAGCGTTTTCAGCCACATGTTTTTGGTACATGTTAGTCAAGGTTTCCAACGATTTCTTCAACTGTTTCATCCCAGTTGCCAACACTTCTTCAAAATCAATTATATTTTGATACGAAGTACCATCCGTCTCATAATCGCCCTTTGCAACGTTGACTAATTTTTTATGTTGGAGATCGTAATGACCTTCAGGAGTCAGTTTGAATCCAATACCAGGTGGCCCACGTATTTCTCGGTTCTTGACCAGATGTCTTCCAAACACGTCTACACTAGCCATTGTCCAGCTATCGAATGAGATTACATACTCGAAGATTTTTAACATATAATCCCAGCTTCTCTCAATTCTTCGATGATTGAGTTTATTTCGTTGGTATGACTATTGTTTCCGGCAGCTTGAGATGCGAGAATAAGTCGCAAACGATCAACGAGCTCGTTCGGATCATCCCAATGCACGTAATCTATTTCTCGTCCTCGTTGAACTACATTGTAAACTCCTGTGCCTACTTTCTTGTCAGCAATGTATGTAAGATATTTCAAATCTCTGCCACCACGCAAACTCCTGTCAGGTAGATGATTTTTTCTATCCGCACTCGTTTGCTTAACAATTTTTTTATAGTTTTCCACGTCGATTTAATTTACAATCGAATTGTTTGGTATTTTCTTAAATAGCAGTTCTATGAGTCCTGGCGTTTTCTCAAACTCCTCAGTCCCAACATAAACAGTATTTTCTGCGAAACTGATGGCGTGTTTCCCATTTTTCAATGACCGTACTCCATACTGCATGTCCAGATTCCTTTGTTAATTCTTGTTTTTGAACATGTTCAAGTATTTCTTCACAGTGTCGACAACGGCTGGTGGACTAGCCATGTCTGGTGCAAAGGTTTGATCCGATTGATTGAAGCTCTCGAAATCTTCACTCTGTGGCTCGAATGTATCTTCCATTGTAGGCAATTCTTCCTTAGGTTCCTCCTTTTTCACTGATTCCATCTTTTAATCCTGTCTAGTCAATGATTGAAGGGGATCAATGATGGGCTTGAACGTTTCTCGCACCGACGTCTTTACAGCAGCTTTTCCACGTTTCAGCAGACGATGTTTGCGTCGGATAGCTTCACTGGCTTGCACAATCTGATGTAGTACATATTTAAGCTCCATGGTGTCACCCTCAGCAACGTTCAAGTGATACTGATGCAATTGCCATTAAATCACTTTAATTTATAGAAGCAATCGAATCCTTTCCTGTATCGACCTTGATCAATTTCACTATCCTTGTCGATAACGAGAAAGCCATACTTGTCGTTCCAGCAGGTCTCGAAATTAAGTAAACGTCATGTCTGTGTTTACCATACATGATCGTCGTAAACATGTTTCAAATTCATGTCATCTTGACGAAACAACACGAGCATATTGGCATTGTCTCTCACCAAGTGTTTGGGGATGCGAGCCTAAGTCTAACAGAGATAAAAACTATCCACATCGCGATGCCGTCCCATGCAAAAGTATGCACGTATATTGTCTTGCTTTTCACATGCCACGTCGTCAAATATCATCACAGAGTTTTGCTTGACGTTGTCCACACTGACGACTTTTTCGTTGTCGCTATACGGAAAATATCCCACTCCTTTGACAGGTTCGATGATTTTCTTCAAGTATTCGTACTTGGGCTGATTGAGCGACTTAGAGTAAAGGTACACGTTTTCAAATCTCAAGCCGATAGGATGCGTGACGAGCGTGAGAAGAGCGTTGGTCTTGCCACAATTCGAAGGACCGCAAATTATAGAGCGAACCGTGTTTGGTAGCAGCTTTCCATGACGTTTTATTTTTTCCCGCTTCTCCGTTACATTAACAAAGTTGATGACTGGTAACTTGACGTTTTGCTGTGTAAACTCCATAGCTGCTCAAGTGCGTCTGATTGGAAAACCTATAAATACTCGACTTTTATAGCCTCGTGCTCAGTCGAGCAATGGCAGTGAGAGGTAACGGTCTCGTCAACACTCTCGTAAACAAGCTCCCTGTCGAAATTCATATACCGGGTTACCAATTTTGCGGGCCAGGTACCAAGCTTGCTAAAAGATTGGCGCGTAGAGACCAGGGTATAAACCCTCTGGACGTAGCCTGCAGAGATCACGATATCGGGTACTCGAAAAATACTAATCTAACAGCAAGACACAAAGCTGACAAAGTCCTCGCAAAAAGAGCGATCGAACGTATCTACGCCAGGGATTCCGCCAGTTGGAGAAAAAGCAGCTGCTCTTGGAGCTGCCAGCATCATGAAAGTCAAGCCAAAACTTGGAATGGGTTTGAAGAAAAAATCGACGAAATTAAAGAAGAAATCGAAGAAAATCCCTTTGAGGAAAGTCATCGGTGCTGCAAAAATAGCATCAAAAGCTACTGGATCCATACCATCAACTCTAAAAGCCGCACGCGCAGCTGTGAAAGAAGCTGGAGGAAAGAAGAAAGTTCGAGTGCCTCTCGTATTACCTGTACCGAGCAAAGTTGGAGGCATCCTTCCCGCGTTTTTGCTACCTGTTTTTGCCGGACTGAGTGCTACAGGGGCTTTGGCAGGTGGCGCTGCTAGCGTTGCAAAAGCCATCAACGACGCGAAAGCCGCCAAGTGACAGTTGGATGAAGCGAAGCGACATAACCTCAAAATGGAATCAATCGCCGTGGGAAAAGGCCTGTACTTGAAACCTTGGGGAGCTGGTGTGAAACTTCATTTAAAAAACGTATAGAGCTACCGGAACGAGCACTCACCGATATGGATTTACTAAAATATGTAAAACTATTGAAAATTCCATCGTTTCGAGGTGTGTTTATGCGCAACGATTTACCAAAAAGTGGTCCGAAAAAATATGAGGCCGCCATTGTGAATTTGGATAATAAAAGTGGTTCTGGCACGCATTGGGTAGCCTATAGAAAAACCGAAAATCGAGTCGTTTATTTCGACAGTGTTGGTAATCTACAACCGCCTCGTGAACTTTTGAACTATTTTGGTTTCGGTAGCAAAATCAAATACAATCACGATCAATTTCAAAACTATGACTCAGTCATTTGCGGTCACTTGTGTCTACAATTTTTACTCGATAAAAGCATTTCTCCGGTGTGAACACACATCAGTCTACGAGTGACAATGGACTCATTAACATTAACGCTCTCGGGGACGTCATCCGTTTTGGAAGCTCACTACTTTCCACCAATCGAACTGTCAGCTCCGAAAAAATATTCCTTGGGACTAGTGAAATTGTTGACTTTTAATTCCATACCCAACATTGACGAGGGAAACAACAAGTTTTATGTTGGCGATGACGTCATTACTATACCATTTGGAAGCTACGAATTGGGAAACATCGAGGAATATCTGAAGGAAGTACTTCCAAAAAATATTCAGCTGAGTTTGCGGGCCAACAGTAGCACACTACGCAGTGAGATCAAATGTGATCGGGAAATTGATTTCCAACCCAAGGACTCTATCGGTAAACTGCTGGGCTTTGATTCGAGAATCATTGAAGCTGACGTCGCGCACAAGTCGGATTCCCCAGTGAGAATTCTCGCCGTCAACGCTTTACGCATCGAGACGGCAGGGGCGTATATAAACGAGCAGCGTGTACACACCATCCACGAGTTCTTCCCAGTGGTGCCTCCAGGATATAAGATCATCGAATTGCCAAATCACGTCATTTACCATCCAAACGTCGTACAGGCAATACATCATCTGCAGCTGCGTATAGTCGATCAAAGTGGAAAGCTAGTGAATTTTCGAGGTGAAGTTATCACTATAAGACTACATGTAAAAAGTGAATAATGGGTATCGTCAACGAAGAGTATAAAAGTCCAGCAACATGGCCAAAAATCATCAGTCAAAGCCGACGTCTTCAACGACTCACACCACAGAACGTTCAGTTCCAGAAAAGCCTCGGTCAGAGTCCAAAGAAAATTTGCTGCTTAATTTGTCTGATACCATGTTATCCATCGAAAAGAAGATCGTCTACGACGAGACGATAGCACAGAACGAAGTGCACGCGCATCAGCTGTACGCATCTTCAACGTATAACAATAACGATGAGATTCGTATCAGTATCCAGAATCAGGACTCATACATGTTGCCGAGCAAGAGCTCGCTGCATATTCAAGGACGTTTAACGAAAGCTGACCGCGTAGCCAATGTCGAGCATACGTCTATAATAAACAATGGTATAGCTCATTTATTCGAAGAGATTCGTTACGGGCTCAACGCTATTGAGATCGAGAGAGTGAAAAACGTTGGTCTGACAACTACAATGAAAGCCTACGTTTCGCAAAACCCTAACCAAAAAGATCTCATGGAAAATGCTGGATGGATCGTTGACGATGCCAGACAATTGATCAACAACAATGGATATTTCGATATATGCATTCCTCTGGATTTCATCTTTGGGTTCGCCGAAGACTATCAGCGAGTGATTGTCAACGCCAAGCATGAACTCATCATACTCCGAGCCAACACCGACGTAAACGCCATCCTACAGCAAGCTGCGAACGATTAACAATACAAGATAACAATCAGTAAAATGGAATGGCTGATTCCGTACGTCAAAGTTTCCGATGTGGAGAAAATTCGTATGCTGAACTACATCTCAACGGATCCAACCATCGCCATGAGTTTCCGAAGCTGGGAACTTTACGAGTATCCTCTGTTGCCGCAAACGACTAAGCATGTGTGGAGCGTTAAAACTTCGACACAGTTGGAAAAACCAAGATATGTTATCGTTGGATACCAAGCTGGTAGAAAGAATGTTAAAACCGGAAACATGAGTAATTTTGATACGTGTAATTTGCGTGATATGAAATTGTACCTAAACTCACAGTGTTATCCCTACACAAATCTTAATATTGATTTTCAACGAAACCAGTTTGCGACGTTGTGTGAAATGTTTGCGAATTTTCAATCGTCATATCATGGAAGAAAAAATTCTCCATTGCTGACAAAAAAGCAATTTGAAGACAATGCTACTCTTGTGATTATTGATTGTGCAAAGCAAAATGATTCATTGAACACTGGACCAGTTGATGTTCGTCTCGAATTTGAATCGGTAGCAGCTTTTCCCGCTGCAACTGTGGCGTACTGTCTTATTATACATGATAAAATTGTAGAGTATCAACCAATCAGCGGCGTTGTTAGAAAAATATAAAATGTATGAGTGTGTGTGTGTGAAAATCTACATAAAAAGGTATATATATATATATATATATATATATATATTAATGTTCAAACTTGATTAATCGTCAGTCGCGATGGATAAGTTAACCGATGATCGTCGATGTCTTTTGCCCAAAGATAAAACGTCGGATAAATATAAACCTGTGCTGGACAAAAAATAAAAGGATAATAAAGATAAAAAGTCAACCGTCAAGTATGAGAGATTCAAGTATTTGGTTGTGGTGGTGGTGGGGGAGAAGATGTAAAAGGCGATGGAGTTGTCAGAGAGCATCAGTACATCAAGATGAAGTACGTCGTTGACATCCAGAGCTTCTCCATACAAAAAACCTTTGTCGTCAAGGAGCTTGCAGAGTTAAGGCTTGAGTCCTTCTACGCTGACCCTCTGACGACATTATTTAAGCCACAATGTGCCTGGGATGGTTTGTCTCCAAAAACAAAGGCGACCAATTTGTGGCTAACGAGAAACTATCATGGTGTACCTTAAAACTCTGGAGATGTGCTATACGAGGAACTCTATCAAGAGCTGCAAAATCAACTTGAGGACGCTACATTCATATTCGTCAAAGGATTGGACAAAAAGCGATGGTTAAAGCAGTACACAAATGCAATCATGATCGATTTGATGGATATGGGCTGCCCGTCCCTGAACGATTTGCGAGTCTCTGCATGCCCTTACAACAATTTTCATCGTCCTGTACTCGATCATCACTGCGCCACGGAAAACGTTCGCCGCCTCAGGATGTGGTTAATGGAAAAATTTGGTGATACGCCGTCAATGAAGAGATCATTTACTCTACTCTCATACACCGTCTTCCTCCACGAGTTGGATTCTGAAGATATCGCTGAATTGCCGCGAGAATTTTTATTATACTTTCGACAAAAATGTATCGATAGACCTTGGGAAAAGCTCCCATCAAAATTACAAAAAGATCCTGAGTTTGTTGGTTTTACGCGATGTGAAAAACATTGGAATTCGACGTCTGATGATTGTATTGGCATAGCTCCGATGATAAAAGATTGTATTAGATGTAAGCGTGAAAAATTGTAATTTTTTGAAATAAAAATGGAGGGACTGACATGATGGATGAGTCTCACAGCAAGGGGCGGGGTGGGGTCCCTTGCACAAAAAAATTATTTTACTGTAATTTATTCCCCTGTAAAACTTGAAATAAAGTGACATCATTGTATGTGATGACGCAATCGTTGCTAAAAATAAACGTGTTTAAACTTGTTATGATTACGTCATCATTTCCTAGAATTTTTATGTAAGACTTCCGTATAAACGTGTTTAAACTTGTGGAGATGATGTAATCATTCCTAAAATAAACGTGTTTAAACTTGTCGTGATGACGTCATCGCATGCTCTGATTGGTCAATCCCCCACTCTCACGCGCTACGATTGGACGATCTGCGTTTACTACCTCTGCCCATGCGTGTTGATAAATCTTTCACACACGTCTACGCATGCGCAGCATAGCTAAAAATATGACAACTCTGAGCGGGAGCGTCATTTCAAAGACAATTTTCGAACAAACAACATGGACTTCTCCAAGCTTAACCAAGTTGCCCGTGAAGTAAATTTTCTCCCAAAGCAGAGGGTTGCCGAGTTGGAAGTAAACAAAAGCTTTCCTGTGACTGGGATTCGACCCATTGACACTAAATTTGGAACTAAATTCGTCATCGCCCTTGATGAGAAATTTGAGGTGTTTCTACCAGAAAGGATCTGCGAAACGCTGAGGAAAGATCCGAAGGAACTACAAAATATTGACGTCTCCATCAAGTCGACGAATCCAGTGCATTTTCGTCTTCTCGGAGGAAAATTCAACGCCTGCGAGTTCACTTCGAAAAAATGAATGTATTTCAGAACACTATGTAACGAAATTGTTTCAATAAAAAAAATGTAATTTAAAACTGAAAAAAATAAATAAATAAAAAAATAAAAAAACAGAAACCAAAAAATGTTTCAAAATTACCTACCATAGGTAATAGTTACCGACTGCAGGTGATTATTACCGACACAGGTAATTTACCGACCGCCGCCATCTTGTTTTTTTGACCGCTATTTTGTTGACAGCAATTTTTCCAAGGAAAAACCCGGAAAATCTTGGGAAAATCTTGGAAAAATGTAGCGAAAATCCGGAAAATCTAGGGAAATTCTAGGGATGATCTAGGAAAATTCAGGGGAAATTTTTGAAAAATTTGGAAAATTCTAGTGAAAATCCGGAAAATCTAGGAAAGTTTTGGAAAATCCTGGAAAATCGCGGAAAAATCCGGAAAACCCATGTGTAGGGAGGGGAGGAGTGGACTAATCAGCGCACAGTGGGCGGGACCTAGGCTTGGGGAGGGGAGGGTCGGACTAATCAGCGCGCAGGGGCAGGGGGACCGGGTGAGGCCGGGGCGTGGAGGGGGGTCATGTGATGGGTGGAGGAGTGGTGGTATCTAGAATCGGCATAGCCTATCTACTGGCCACTATTTGTGGACAGACATTGATTACTTGAGTAATGCCGTTCTTTGCACAGTCAAGTGTTTTTATCAATTATGAAAACGTCTTATTTACTTCTTTTTATCATTTCAGCCATCATGCCTCCTAAAAAAAAAGGGAACTTCCAAAAAAGAGGTGAATTATGAAAAATTGATTATTGCTATAAAGGAGGTGAAAATAAATAAAATATTGGAGCGTGTTGCTTCTGCTGCTACCGACGTTAGCAGATCGTCTTTTCAACGCTACTTGAAACTCGTGACCAACCGATATTACCACTGTTACCGACGCACAATTATTAGACATCCTACAAGAACGACCTGCACACGGTGGATAAACGGTAGATATTTTTTTACATTTCTGTATCTCTTGTCTTCTGGATAATTACTTATCATCAGTTGACAAATTGTTTGTTAATAATTGTTTAATTTTTAAATTGTTTAATTTTTTTGTGACTCATGCTTTCTGTACACAACCATATCTGTTGAATTTTTTTGTTTTTTAACGAAAGTTTTCATTTCGTTCAACAGTTTTTTTTCCAAAATTGTTCAATTTTTTAATTGTTCAATTTTTTTGTGGCTCATGCCTTCTACACACTATCAGATCTGTTGAATGTTTTTCTTTTTAAACGAATTTTTTTATTCCATTTCTTGACAGATTTTTACTGCAGCCCAGGAAAAAGAACTGTATGAATACATTATCAAGTGCTCTGAACTACACCATGGTCTCACCATAAACAACATACGCAAGGTTGCCTTTCAGTATGCCAAGAAAATGGGAATCGATTAGCCGAATGGTTGGAATGAAATGGACATGGCCAGCAGAGATTGGTATTACGCCTTTATGAAACGCCACCCACGCCTCTCTTTGCGCACGCCAATATCAACCAGCGATAATAGAGCAAAAGCATTTAACAACGAAACTGTCAACGACTTTTTTCGTCTGCTTTGTGCTGCGTTGGATGACCATCCGTTCCCTCCATCCCGTATTTAGAATGCAGACGAAACCGGATTCCCTACGGTTCCGACGAAAACCGTTAAAGTCGTTGCTGCAAAAGGTTCGAGGGTTGGTTTGCACTCGTCTGCGGAACGTGGTACAAATGTAACAATGGTGACGGCTGTTGGCGCTGGTGGAGATTTCATTCCTCCTTTTTACTTGTTCCCGCGCAAAAATATGAAAACATCATTTATATACAACGCCACACCAAGCGCCGTCGGCTTCGCGAATGGCTCAGGGTGGATGACTGCTGTTGACTTTGTCCAGTTTATGCGACACTTCGTCAAATCTGCACATGCGTCGAAATAGAATCCTTTATTATTGTTAATGGACAATCACCGATCGCACGTCACTATTGAAGTTATCGATCTCGCCCTTGAACATGGCATCACCATTCTGACATTGCCGCCTCATTGCAGCCATCAGCTTCAGCCTTTAGCCGTTGGTGTGTTTGGACCAGTCAAAAGATCCTACTACATTCAATGTAATGCATGGTCAAAGAATCAGTAGATAGGCTAGGCGGGTTCTGCGTCACCCCACTCCTCCTCCCATCACGTGACCCCCCCCTCGCGCCCCCTCCCCGCGTCGGTAAGGTAGTAATCCAATATGGCGGCGGTCGGTAAGGCAGGAATACAAAATGGTGGTGGTCGGTAAGGTAGGAATCTAATATGGCGACGGTCGGTAAGGTAGGAATACAAATAGTGGCGGTCGGTAAGGTAGGTGTGCGGTCGGTTATACTTGTAGTCGGTAATACCTGTAGTCGGTAAGACCTTATGTTGATAATACCTTCGGTCGGTAATACCTCATTTCGGTAATACCTGCGACCTGTAATACCTCATGTCGAAATGTTTTTTTTGTTTTTTCAATTTTTTTGTTTTTTTCGTTTTTTGTTTTTTTTATTTTTTTGTTTTTTTGTTTTTTTATATTTGTTTTGTTTTTTTTTATTTCATTTTTTACATTTTTACATTTCAATTTACGACGTTAACATGGACAATGCATTTATTCTTTAGAAGAAAACTCGCAGGCGTTGAATTTCCCTCCGAGATGCCGAAACTCCACTGGATTCTTTGACTTTGCAGATTCTTCGAGTTTGAGTAGTTCATTAGAATCTTCTCGTAGCATCTTGCAGAGCCTCTCTGGTAGAAAAGTCTCGAATGTCGAATCCAGAGTGACGATGAATTTGAGTCCAAATCTGGTGGCAACGGAGCGAATTCCAGTTACAGCGTGGCTTTTGTTGAT
The DNA here is from genome assembly GCA_028476575.1 of Platygaster robiniae. NCBI lineage: Eukaryota > Metazoa > Arthropoda > Insecta > Hymenoptera > Platygastridae > Platygaster > Platygaster robiniae. The sequence goes on along the minus strand of CM052019.1, from coordinate 21,344,282 downwards.
TTCCAACTCTGCAATCCTGCGCGTTGGGAGAAAACTCTCAGTATGAGCAACTTTGTTGAGCTTTGAGAAATCCATGCTGATTATTCGAAAATTGGCTTCAGACTAACGCTCCCGCTCGGGAACGCCGTACTTATAAGTAGTGATGGCGCTGCGATCGCGCGCTGTTGCCATGTGAAAGCAGTTATGTAAGCGTTGACGTCATAACGACAAGTTTAAACACGTCGCCGGAAACGATTACGTCATCACATTCCTAAGCGATGAGATCATAACGACAAGTTCAAACACGCTTTTCGTTGACCTTGAAACATCCGAATAGAACTGCGTAGAAGTAATTTGATACTCTGATAAAAGCGTAGACTAAACAATGACGTCATAACATTTAAACACGTCGCCGAAAACGATTACGTCATCACATTCCTATGCGATGAGATCATAACGACAAGTTCAAACACGCTTTCCGTTAACCTTGAAACGTCCGAATAGAACTGCGTAGAAGTAATTTGATACTCTGACGTCATAACGACAAGTTTAAACACATCGCCAGAAATGATGACGTCACCAGGCTCAAACCTGCATGATAATTCTTGGAAATTACGTAATCACATTCCTAGATAATGAGGTCACAATCTATTAATAGAATGAAACCTTTTTCAATCTTCAGTTTCACTTGGAAATATATTCTGAAATAAATTCAACAATAATTTTTTCTGTACAAGGGGCCCCACCCCGCCCCTTGCTGTGAGACACAACCATCATGTTAGTCCCTCCTTTTTTTATTTCAAAAAAAATTACAATTTTTCTTTCTTACAACTATAACAATCTTTTATCATTGGAGCGCTACCAACACAATCATCATACATTGAATTCCAATGCTTCTCACATCGCTTACAACTAACAAAGTCTGTATCTTTTTGAAATTTCAGAGGCGACTTTTCCCAAGCTTGAGCGATACATTTTTTCCGAAAGTAAAGTAAAAATTCTCGTGGCAGTGCAGCGATATCCTCGGAATCCAGGTTGTGCAACGGGTCGGTGTACGAGAGTACAGTGAAATATCTCTTCATTGATGGTGTATCGCCAAATTTTTCCATTAACCACATCCTGAGACGCCGAGCGTTTTCCGCGGCACAATGATGATGTTGCACAGGTCGATGATACGCGTAGAATTCACACGCGGAGACGCGCAGCTTTTCGAGCGAAGGGCAGCCCATTTCCAGCATGTCAATTATGACAGGGTTGGAGTGTAGATGATGCTGCAACCAGGTTTTCTTGTCCACGGCTTTCACGAAAATGAAGCTAGCATCCTCGAGTTGATTATTGAGCTCTTGATTGAGTTCCTCGTAGGACACATCTCCAGCGTCCCATGGGATACCGTGGTAATTCTTGGTCAACCATTGATTCATTTTTCTCTGTCGCGGAGACAATTCATCTCAGCTGCACGGTGGTTCAAACAGTGTGGTAGTAATGATGCCGTCCATTCGCAGAACGGCGAGCTCCTTGATGATAAATTTGGATACGTGAAAGCTCTGCATATCGACGATGTACTTCATCTTGATACACTGACGCGCTCTCGCATATCCACCTCCTTTTATCCCCACCACCACCAACACATCAATTCTTCAACTTCACATACTTGACATCAGGCTTTTTCTCATCCTTCTCCTTCTTATCCGACATAGGCTTATACTTGTCAGACAATTTATAATCATTTAAAAGACATCGACGTTTATCGTTTGACTTATCCATTACGACTAAAGTATAGTAATTATCTTTTATTTATATACTTAATTATACATGTAAACATAACCTTAAACATAATCTATAACCTTTGATAAGTATCTTAAATACGTTCAACATTATGCAATTTATAACGACCAAGAAACGCTCTCGCGAGTACATACAGCGCATGCGTAGTAGATACAATCAAACGTTTCATATCTTTCTGACAACGCCGCTGATTGGTTGGTATTCTATGATACGATCATGTACAATAAGACAGTATGCAGTAGTCGTGGCTGGAAAATTAGCGCCTGATTCGAACTCAAGACGGACGTCAACTGGACCAGTGATCAAGAATCATTTTGTTTAGCACAATCGATTACGATGAGAGGCGCATTATCTTTGAATTGAGTTTTTGTTAACAATGGAGCATTTTTTCCGCCATTGTACGATGATTGAAAATTCGCAAACATTTCATATAACGTAGTTTCGTTGAAAATCGATATTAAGATTTCCATAAGGAAAACATTGTGAATTTAAATACAATTTCATATCACGCAAATTACACGTGTCAAAGTTGCTCATATTTCCAGTTCTCACATTTTTTCGTCCAACTTGGAATCCCACTATGACGTATCTCGGTTTCTCCAATTGAGTCGATGTTTTCACACTCCATACATGCTTGGTTGTTTGAGGTAGTAGAGGATACTCGTACAGCTCCCAGCTCCGAAAGCTCATGGCGATGGTAGGATCAGTAGCGATGTAATTCAGCATTCGAATTTTCTCTAAATCCGAAACTTTGACGTACGGAATTAACCATTCGATTTTGTTGATGGTTAGCTTGTATTGTTCTTCGTTCGCAGCAAGCTGCGTGATCGCGTTGACGTCGGTGTTGGCTCGCAGAATGATGAGTTCGTGTTTGACATTGACGATAACTCGTGGATAATCCTCAGCGAATCCAAAGATGAAATTCAGTGGAATGCAAAAATCGTAATATCCATTCGCGTCGGTTACATCTCTTGCGTCATCAACGATCCATCCAGCATTTTCCATCATGTCCTCTTGGGCTGGAGTTTGTGCAATGTAGGCCTTCATCGTTGTTGTGAGACCGACATTCTTGATTCTTTCGATCTCGATAGCATTCAGCTCATACCGCATTTCTTCAAACATGTAGCAGATGCCATTGTTCACAATCGATGTATGTTCAACCGCGGTCGTTCCATCGTTTTTCGTCAACCTTCCTTGTATATGCAGCGAACTTTTGCTGGGTAGCATATACGAATCTTGATTCTGGATACTGATGCGGATTTCATCGTTGTTGTTAAACGTTGATGAAGCGTAGGGCTGGTGTGCGTGGACTTCATATTGCGCTACAGACTCATCGAAGACGATCTTCTTCTCGACGGATAACATGGTATAAGACAAATTAGGCAGCAAATTTTCTTTGGATTCTCAGACCGAGACCTTTCAGGAACTGGACGTTCTTTAGTGTGAGCTGTTTGAGAGGTTTGCGATGACTGATGGTTTTTGAACATGTTGCTGGACTTTTATACTCTCCGTAAACAATTCCCATTTTATTCACTTTTCACATGTAGTCTGATGGTGATAGCTTCTCCTCGAAAATTCACAAGTTTATCTTCTTGATCAACAATACGCAGCTGCAGATGATGTATTGCTTGTACGGCGATTGGTTGGTAAATGACGTGAGTTGGCACTTCAACGATCTTATATCCTGGTGGTACCACTGGAAAGAACTCGTGGATGGTATGCGCTTTCTTATCGTTTATATACGCTCCCGTAGTTATGTTGCACTCGACTCGTAAAGCGTCAACAGCGAGAATTCTTACAGGCGAATCAGACTTGTGTGTCACATTAGCTTCAATGATTCGTGGATCAAAGCCCAACAATTTACCAATAGAATTCTCAGGTTGAAAATCAATACTTTTATTGCATCGAATTTCACTGCGTAGTGTACTATTGTTTGCTCGTAGACTTAGCTGAGTATCCTGTGGAAGCTCTTCCTTTAGAAATTTTTCTATATCATCCAACTCGTAGCTTCCTGAAGGTATTGTTATTATATCATTACCAATGTAAAATTTATTTTTATCAACGTCAATGTTGGGGATAGAATTGAATGTTAAAAATTCCACCAGCCCCAAAAAGTATTTCTTTTGGTTGAACAATTCAATTGGGGGAAAATAATTTGCCTCTAAAACGGAAGTATCTCCTGAGAGTGTAAGCGTCAATGAATCCGCCATGACTGTTACTAGTAGACTGACGTGTATTCACTCGTAATCAACTCTTTTATTCACTAGAAACTCCAGACACAGATGACCACAGATGATCTCGTTATAGGCTTGATATTGATTGTGATTGTATTCGATTATGCTACCGACACCGAAGTAATCCATAAGTTCTCGAGGTGGTTGTAGATTGCCAAAACTATCGAAATACATAACTCGATTGTCGGTTTTTCGATAAGCGACCCAATGCGTTCCTGGACCATTTTTAGAATCCAAATTGATAATGGCAGCTTCAGTTTTCTTTATACTCTTCGGCAAATCATTTCTCATGTATACGCCTCGGAAATGTGGTATTTGAAGAATTTTCACATACTTCAACAAATCTACATCGGTCAGTGGTTAGTTCGGTAGCTCTACACGTTTTTCAAATGCAGTCTCAAGCCAGCTCCATACGGTTTCAAGTACAATCCTTTTCCCACGCTGATCAATTCCAGCTTGAGGTTATGTCGTTTTGATTCCTCCAACTGACGTTTGGCGGCTCTGGCATCGTTGATGGCTTTAGCGATACTAGCAGCGCCACCTGCCAATGCTCCTGTTGCACTAAGTCCCGCGAAGATAGGTAGTAAAAAGGCTGGTAAAATGCCTCCAACTTTGCTCGGTACAGGTAATACACGAGGTATACGAACTTTTTTCTTCCCTCCAGCTTCTTTCACAGCTGCACGTGCGGCTTTCAGAGTTGATTGTATGGATCCAGTAGCTTTTGCTGCTATTTTCGCTGCATTGACGACTTTTCTCAACGGAATTTTCTTCTTCTTCACCATTTTCTTCATCTTCTTCTTCAGGCCCATGCCGAGTTTTGACTTGACTTTCATGATGCTGGCAACCGCAAGAGCAGCTGCTTTTTCTCCAACTCCAGAATCCTTGGTGTAGACGCGTTCGATAGCTCTTTTTGCGAGAACCTTGTCAGCTTCGTGTCTTGCTGTTAGATTTTCCCGATTCTTCGAGTATGCAATGTCGTGATCTCTGCAAGCTGCGTCTAGAGGGTTTATACCATGATCTCCACGCTCCAATCTTTTAACAAGCTTGGTACCTGGCCCGCAAAATTGATAGCCTGGTATGTGAAGTTCGACGGGTAGCTTGTTTACGAGAGTGTTGACGAGACCGTTACCTCTCACTGCCATTGCTCGACTGAGCTCGAGGCTATAAAAGCCAGGTATTTATAGGTTTTCCAATCAGACGCGCGCGAGCAGTCATGGAGTTTACACAGCAAAATATCAAGTTACGTGTCATCAACTTTGACAATGTAACGCAGAGGCGGGAAAAAATCAAACGTCATGGAAAGCTGCTACCAAACACAGTTCGCTCTATAATTTGCGGTCCTTCGAATTGTGGCAAGACTAACGCTCTTCTCACGCTCATAACGCATCCCAACGGATTGAGATTTGAAAACGTTTACCTCTACTCAAAGTCGCTCAACCAGCCCAAGTACGAATACTTGAAGAAAATCATCGAACCTGTCAAAGGAGTGGGATATTTTCCGTATAGCGACAACGAAAAAGTCGTCAGTGTGGACAACGTCAAGCAAAACTCTGTGATGATATTCGATGACGTGGCATGTGAAAAACAAGACAATATACGTGCATACTTTTGCATGGGACGGCATCACGATGTGGATAGTTTCTATCTCTGTCAAACTTACGCTCGCATTCCCAAACACTTGGTGAGAGACAACGCCAATATGCTCGTACTGTTTCGTCAAGATGACATGAATTTGAAGCATGTTTACGACGATCATGTAAACACGGACATGCCGTTTACGCAATTTCGGGAACTGTGTGCTACCTGCTGGAACGACAAGTACGGTTTTCTCGTCGTTGACAAAGATAGTGACATTGATCAAGGTCGATACAGGAGAGGATTCGACTGCTTCTATAAATTGAAGTGACTTCACAACGACAGCATCAGTATTACCTGAACTACGATCGAGACGACATCATGGAGCGTAAAGATGTACTGCATCAAATTGTGCAAGCCAGTGAAGCTATTCGACGCAAACATCGTCTGCTCAAGCAAGGAAGAGCTGCTGTAGAAATGTCGATCAATGAAGTTTTTAAACCAATTATCGATCCACTGCAGTCATTAGCTCAAAAACCGCAAGATGTGGAAATGATGAGCGTGAAGAAAGAGGAAGTCAAGGAAGAAGTGCCGGAATTGTCAACAATGGAGGCAGAATCACCCGAAGCGGAAAAGGATTCATTTGAGCAATCCGATGGAGAATTCAAGAGTTTGAACGAAACGATTGGTAATACAACATTTTCACCTGGCAGTAGTAGCTCGCCAGCTGTAATTGATACGGTGACGAAGTACTTAACGATGATGAAAAATGTGAATCATAGAAAGAAATTTAATACACAGTACGGAGTTCGTTTACTGAAAACTGGACCCTTCATTGGAAACGCACGAATCAGTTTTACACATGATGCAATTCATGTCGGAGATGTGAAGTATAAGAAGACGCCTGGATTGATTGAATTGTTATTCAAAAAAGATCCGGAAGACTCCATGCTATGGAAAAGTGATATGGAAAATTATAAGAAAATTGTGCGTCAAACAAACGCAGACAAGAAAAATTATCGACCGGATTCGAGTACCCGTGGAAGCAAAGATTTCAAATACTTAAACTACATCGCCAAAAAAGGAGGAGCTATGTACAATAAGGTTCATCGTGGACAGAACATCGACTACGTGCATTGGGACGATCCGAACGAGCTCCTCGATCGTTTACGCCTGATTCTCGCATCTCAAGCTGCCGGAAACAACAGTCATACCAACGAAATAAACTCAATTATCGAAGAACTTAGAGAAGCTGAGATTATATATTGAGCAACTTGGAGTATAAAGCCTCATTCGCAACCTACACAATGTCGAGTGTAGACGTTTTCGGAAGACATCTGACCAAGAACCGAGGCATACGTGGACCACCTGGTGCTGGATTCAAATTGACTCCCGACGGTCATTACGATCTCCAACATAAAAAATTAGTCAACGTCGCAAAGGGTGATTACGAGACGGAAGGCGCTTCGTATCAAAATATTATTGACTTCGAAGAAGTGTTAACGAGTGAAATTGACCACTTGAAAAAATCGTTGGAAATCTTGGCAAACATGTATCAAAAGCATATGACTGAAAACTCTACAATCATTTCGGCCATTCAAACTCGCTTGAAACGTATCGAGGAGGAAGTGTTTATCGATGTTACACCTAAAGAGAATGTCTACGAGTAATCCATTCGACAATCATCCTCCGAACATCATGGATCTCAAGGAAGCACTAGTGAAAGAAATTCATAAACCAGCGAGAAGAAATTATCGACGTCGTCATGTTGATATGCGTGGATTAGATGAGACGTGGCAAGCTGATCTCGTTGACATGACCGCTTACAAGGATAAAGGCTACAAGTTTCTGCTCACCGTCATCGACGTATTCTCCAAGTACGTCTGGGCTGTACCAATAAAAACCAAAAATGGACCCGACGTCACCGCTGCTATGAAGACTGCGCTCAAGGATCGCCAACCCATGAATCTACACGTCGACCAAGGCAAAGAATTTTACAACAAAAACTTTAAGGATCTTATGAAGCAACAGGGAATCAACATGTACTCTACATTCAGCGGTATGAAAGCATCCATCTGCGAACGTTTCAATCGTACACTCAAGGGCAGGATGTGGAAACGATTCTTCCTCCAAGGACATTACAAATGGATCGACATCTTACCTGATTTGATAGCAAATTACAACGCCACCAAGCATCGAACAATCAAGATGAAGCCTAAAGATGTTGTCGCAGCTGATGAAAAACGCCTGCTTGATGAAATTTACCATATCAAGCAAAAGAAAGAGAAGAGGAAATTCAAAGTCGGAGACAAAGTCCGAATCAGCAAGTACAAGCACGTCTTTGAGAAGGGATACACACCGAACTGGACAATGGAAATATTCACCATCGCTGCTGTGAAACCAACATATCCAACGACGTACAAGCTTAACGATTATCAAGATCAACCCATCGAAGGAGAATTCTACACAGAAGAACTTATCAAAGAGCAGCATCCTGATGTATACCTCGTTGAGAAAGTGCTACGTAAACGTGGGAACAAAGTGTTTGTAAAGTGGTTGGGATTTGATGGTGAACACAATAGTTGGATAAATGAGAAGGATATGTAATCAATAAAGAAAACGAAATATATAGCATATGTTTTTTATTTACCACAAGCAACTACTTTGAATCCATTTCCGCACCACCAGAGCCCCGCTCGCATGGGGTGGTAGAATTCATGGCGCGTTTTATTTTTACGCGGTATCCCCAGCAAGCCTAATCCACGATCTATTCTAAACAGTTGTCATAATTCTAGTTTTGCTTAGGGCATAATAATATTTACAACTCCTCGTCGACATCCATCAATTCCCGTATTTTATAGTGGCCGTGAGCCAAAGTGTCGGTTGTAGTTGTCAATAGGTGACGCTTGTCATCATATGGATTTAACGCGATTTTTGTTTGTCTAATGGTTTGAATTTCATGCAGATGTGATCGAAAAAGATGTTGAACGCGATACTCTGTACTTTCACTGAACAAGCAATGTACGTAATCATCGAAATCTATTGTTTTCGCTACAACGGATCCTTTGACTCCTTTGGCTTTCTTAATTCGATCCTGACCTTTAATTCGAACGCTATACATCTTACTTCTCAATGCTACGAATTCAGTAATGATTTTCCCGTTGCATTCGTCCTTCATGAGACCTACAACTTTTTTGTTTTTCAATTCGATTCCGAAACGATTTAGGGAGGGATAATCCGACGTATCAAAGTGCTCATTGTTTTCATTCATCATTTTATATGGGTCGAGATCTCGAATTTCATAAATCAGACTGTCTGTATCGGTATACAGGATTTTCGCGTTTGTTGCAGGTTTCATAAAGTCGTAATGAAAAGAGTAAAGACATGTTTTGGATAGGTCGAGAACGCAGAAACCTATATAAATTGGTTTGTTCATTGTAACCTCGAGTTTAGCTAATTTAATAGCAACTAAATTCTCATCAAAAATCGTACAAGAGCTAAAATTTGGTTTTGAAATCAAGGCTTCTGCGCCGTATCGACCCAACCATTGCATGACTAGTTTTATATCAACACGTTTTCGAACATTCTCCATGGTTTTTCCGTAAACTGCATTGTTCATCAGTTTGTATAAATTTTTTTCAAATTCATTTTTTGCATTTTTACGCAATTCACTGTTTAAATCAATTTAAGACTTTAACCATGGAGATTGCTTAAATTTCAATATTCTATGAATGCAACGCAAAACCAGTCCGTGGTGCAATGCCTGCCTCAAATTTCTGTAATGAATGACGTACCGCTTTTTCGATTCAAGAGTCGTTAAGAGCTTTTTACATTTTGAACCGGGTGGAGTTTTGTGCTCCGCGCAAAACGGCAAGTCATTATGGGAGTCATGAATTTCTTGTGGATACTCGAGATCCACTTCCAGGATGTAACCTTCACCCGCATCATCAGCAACATCCCACGAAAAATCTCGTTGGAAATTTTCAACCCACTCTAATCCCCCGTGAGGCAAGTATTGCGTCATGGCTCATCCATAAAGGTTATTTACATCATAATACATGAGGTACTTGTCCTCTTCTTGTGGATTATAGTCCGCAGCGTAATAGGGATTGTTGGCCCTGGCGTATCGATGACTGCATTGGGAGATTCCTCCTCGAATCCCCCGTTCGACGAAGAGGAGCTTGTCGATATCCGTCAGTAGCTCAATTCCATACCCGTGTGTTTGAGCATGGCGTCCCAGCTGAATCCTGGCGTTGTATAGTAGTGCGCAGGATCCAGTCCATAGGACGCGAGGCAGCTTTCGCGAAAGTTTTCGAAAACGTCGGTCAAGAGGAGGACATCAGTCTTCAGGTATAAGTCCGAGTATTCGCCCAAGTCCTGAATTCGGAAGGACTGCCAGACGGTCTGTGCATGACTGAAATCAAAAAGAATTTTTTTTCAAGTCCTTAAACTCAAAAATAATACTCAAAATGGTTATAGTAATAAAATGGTTTGTTTACCGATAGTCATCGTCAGAAATGTTCTCGTTTATCAGGATGCTGTGGAACGCTTCGTGGGGAGGTAGCTGGGGAGCCTCCAATTTTTCCCAAGAGTCCAGATACTCGTATGGGAACACTCCTTTCTTCGTGAGGAGTTTGAAACGTTCCTCGTCGAGATCGGGAAATTCTCTCTTTACGATGGCTTTCTTGTCATCTTCCAAGTACGACGCAAGTTTGTCCAGGGATGAGGCCATGAACCTGAACGAGTCGATGAAGCGCAGGGAAATCTTGTTGGCTTCAAAATGTTTCGTAAAGGAGATGTATCTTTCCATTGTCTGTGGAATCAGCGTGACGCGTCCCTCGATGCACGTGGCGATTTGTTTGATGATGACAAGATGACTGTCATAACCGCTTAGGTTGTGTAAAATTATCTGAAAAAACCACAATTGTTACCTTTGAATCCTTGTTACATGAGATATATTTTCAAAATCTAAATAGTACGCTCAATCCTATATGCTCATAAATATCTTTTTTAAGTTTTTTATCGAAAAAATATAATGACGTAAAATCTTACCGGAATAGTGAGCGCATCCTGGTAGAGAAGATTGCACTTTTGATGAGCCGCACCTCGAAACTTGCCCGTAAGATGGCAGTGGTCTCTCACTCTGACTTGTCCTTTTAGAGAGTTTTTGCAGATGTGACAGTTGTCAGCTTTTCGAAAAATCTCCTTCTCTGCTGGAGTGAGAGGCTTCATGGGTTTAGGAGTCTTCATCTTCTCCTGGACTGTTTCGGCGAGTTTCACCAACTCTTCGGAGAACCACTGCGCGGGATCATGGCCTCGATAGCTCGCGTAGCGAGATTGTCCTTTATCGAAGCTACACTGTACATAGTAGCCAACGCTACAAGCCTCGTGCACTTGCACGACTCGAGTGTTTTTTTCTTCGTTCGGAATGACTTTTTTCAACAAACATTCAAAATCCGCGTAAACGACGTATGGAACTTTGATATTGTTTTTGTGATTGTTGAATTTAAGGATGTTGTTCTTCTCTGTTGGCAATTTCACTTTACAATCATTGATTTCTTTGCAATCAATTTCGTGATTCCTCAACTTTTCAGAATCTCGAAAGTAGTGAAGGCATCGGTCACAAATCCAATGTTTGCTGTTAGTTTTAGAAAGTTGACTGTTGACAAGGCGTGAAAGGTCTTTAATCCAGACATAATGGTAGCGAAGGGGTTCACCCTCTTCATCTTCGTCATAATGATTTTGTATGAGAAGTAAATTTATATGCCTGTTCTGCTTTTCTTTGGTGATATGGATAGGAACCACTGAAAAATCTTTGTTTTTCAAAAGTATGTAGATATTTATGAAAATATTGTTGAGTTTTTCGAATAAAGGTGCCTGCTTTGGCATAAAGGAAAAAGAAATTCCTTCGAAATTATGTTTATTTTCGAAAGGTCTATACTTTGATATGCGACTAACATTTCTGTCTTTCTTGTCAACTGGGTGAAGTGCTGAAAGAATAGCCCATTTGAAACACTCATCGTCAAAATTTTGAACGTTCACGCAAGCCTTTTTATTCTGAATTGTCTTTGGTAGTTCGATGAAGGAACTCGCTCGCATAGGATTGTACAGCGTGTCCCATATTTATAGGGCCACCCTATTTTTTAAGGATAATTTTTTTTCTATTGGAACAAAATGCACCAAATTTTTTGAGTGAATAAATGAGTCAAATTAACGATTTTTCCTAAAATATAGAGCTCGCAATTCCATTCGTTCGTTTATTTGGACATTTTTTCGAAAAAATCGGTGTCCCAAATTAATAGGGCCACTAAAAAAAAATTCAATTTTTCCGAAAGAATTCAATTTATTCAACAAAGTACATACATACAAAAAGATTTTATTCGCATAATTAATAATTAATAGTATTTCCGTCATTTTTGAATACCATTTTCATTCGCTTAACCATCGATTTATTAAGATTTTCGAGACTTTTCGCGGTGACGTTGTTCCATGCCGATTTGATCGCTTCCTTCAGCTCTGCGACCGTTGTGTACTGCTTTCCGTTGTCATACACATCGCGTACCATCATGCCCCAAACATTTTCCATTGGGTTAATGTCTGGAGAAACCGCTGGCCACGCGAGTACGGGGATCTTTGACTTTGCCAACCAATCCTTCGTAGACTTGCTCGCATGTATGGCTGCGTTGTCCTGTTGGAAAGTCAATTTTGCAGAGCGGAAATGTCGAAGGTAGGGCTTGAGATGTTCTTCTAGCACTGCCTGGTAATCTTCGCTTTTCATTTTATGAGAAATAAAAGCTAAGGCCACTTTTCCGAAACCGCTGTATGCCCCCCATACCATGACGGAACCGCTTCCAAAGTTTCGGGTTGAAAAATAACGAGGTTCATGTCTCAGATCACGCCAATTATAACGCATTCCGTCTGGACCATCTAAATTAAATTTCTTCTCGTCAGACCAGATAATCTGAAAAGCAAGTAAAAGACCCAAGCTTTTATTACATAGGCTTGAAGGAACTAATTATTTATTATGAGAAAAAATGCACTGTCTATGTACCTTCGACCATTCGTGCGTCCAATGCAGCTTCTCTTCTGCAAAATTGTAGCGTGCCTGCATATGATGAGGTTTCAGTTTAGGCGCTTTTTGCATTTTTTCACATACTAAATTTGGGGAATCCTTCAATACTCGATGCACTGTACTTTTGGACACTTGAGGAGCCACTTCATTTTTTATTCTTCTGCACCCCTTAGTTGTTTGCGAGGCGGCGGCAACTATTTTTCGTTTGTCACGATCTGAGAGCTTTGGCCGTGGTCCACGTTTCTTCTTAACTATTTCATTACTTCTATTCTTTACATACAGGTAAATAGCATTTCTCGATCGGTTTATAAGCTTCGCTATTTCACGTTGTGATTTCCCACATTTTTCATACGCATCAATTGACGCCTTTTCTTCTGCAGACAATGCTTTCCCTCTTCCCATATTTGTTTTAGTTCCTCGAATGTTATTAACGCACAAGCACAATTGAACTGGCCAAAAATGCGTTCGGAAGCCTGTTTATACATGCCAGGTAAAGCGGGAAAAACCCGGGAACTCCCGCTACTTACGGGAATCCCCGCAATAAAAATAGGAGAAATATTTATTTCGAACATACTGTGGGAATGTGCACTTTTAAAATAGGGAAAATACGTCGATAATCTCTATAAAGAATGTGGGAAAGTACGTATGTAAAAATTCCTTGGGAAAAATTTAAATTAAAAGAAAACACACAACTGTAAATTACTTTGGGATTTCACGCATAATATTTATTTTGTACATATAGTTAGTACATATATTTTATGACATGTAACAAGTTAAGTTTTAATATTATATATTTTAAATTACATTACTTTACTAATTATTTATTATTCTTCAAAAAAATTGAATTTTTTTTTAGTGGCCCTATTAATTTGGGACACCGATTTTTTCGAAAAAATGTCCAAATAAACGAACGAATGGAATTGCGAGCTCCATATTTTAGGAAAAATCGTTAATTCGACTCATTTATTCACTCAAAAAATTTGGTGCATTTTGTTTCAATAGAAAAAAAATTATCCTTAAAAAATAGGGTGGCCCTATAAATATGGGACACACTGTATTTGTTGATACACACACCGAGACTCACGATCCGACGCAGCGTCCATCCGGATCCTTGGTGTTGAAACTCTTCGATCTTTTTCAACAATGAATCTCTGACGTTGGCGTCGAACCAGGTGTTGAGATCCGTTGTTTGCGTGATGCTGACGCTGCGAGTGTCAAAGTTTTTCAATTCAACGACCTCTTCATCGTTCTTGAGAATGCTGAATTCTCCATCCAGGGAAGTGTAGACTTTTAATGCGTTTTTGATCTTCAGACTTTCTTCCACTTTGGTGACGAAAACTTCTCGAGCTTCCAACAAAAACTTGGTAATGTCCAGGTGGCGCAAGTTGATTATGACACCCGTGCGGATGTGTGTCTCCAAAGCACTGTTGAGATCTTCCCATTGTACGCCATTTTGTAATCCAGCTCCACTTACGGGCGAACCGTGCAACTGGACAATGTAACTGCGTAATCGTTGAATAGCACGCGCACATTGAAGTTTCACTGCACTCGAACTATTCTCACTCAGTTCGCGCAATTGTTTGATCTGTGCTTTAGCGTCATTGTTCAACACTGTAGGATCGGCAGCGTCACCCCGTGTTAAAAGTCGTTTTTGAGCGTTTATCACCTCGTACGCGGTCTTGAGTTTTGATTCCGCCATTGTTCAAAAACTAAATGTCACTTTGAGATTTTATTCGATAGTCCCCCGTTGGTAGACTGACGCTTCTGGACTTGAGTTTAAGTTTATATATCCCGGTGGCACCGCAGTCGCTGTTAGTTCTACCACGCACTGTTGCCAAGTCTGCAGCACACTGTTTTCAAGTCTTTTACACTGTTGCCAAGTCTACCGCGCACTGTTACCAAGTCTTTTACACTGTTGCCAAGTCTACCGCGCACTCTCTATATAGTAAAAACTTTCTTACTTTTTGGATTTCATTTTGAATTTTGACATTTGAGAAGATGGTGAAATATTTTTCAATAACTTTTAAATTATCAGGAACGACTCGTTTAATGATTGCCTCTTTGCATATCATTCGAAAATTATAATTCATAAATAAATCGCCGGCACTGTATGACTTTAAAGTAATATCGAGACGTTCCCTATGCAAGTCAACACTACCAGTATACAAAAATGTTAAAAATATTTCAATGACTTCGCTAGGGAACTCGTCAATTACGATTTTACGTTCATGTGATTCTTTCCACGAATGCTTGAAGAGAGTCTCGAAATATTTTGATTGAGCTACTAGGACCGCACTGTGTACATTGAATTTGCGTGTAGCAGTAATTATCGAAAAGTCTGATTGATTTCCTGCGAGAAGTAAATTTTTAAAACCGTTTACTAAAAAACCGGTTTGTTTATTGTAATAATGTTCAGAGACACCACTCCACAAGTGATAGCATATGCTGATTTTCATTAGAAATAAACCGTTTTCCAATGTCGGTTCTGTTGGGAGGTATAATTCTTCACTATCAGGATGAAAAATGTGCGCAAACTTATCAAGGAAAGGTCCACTATTATATTTGTAGATTACTGCTGCCACACGCCACTCGGAAAAAGAGCCAATGTGAGCACGACACTTAACAATGGGTTGAATATTATTTTTGTCTATTTTGCGCGCAGTTAGTTTCCAAGTAAACATGGAATCCTTATAATCACTTGAACTACAATTGTTACTATTTTCCTTCAAATAACACCGTAGAAATAACTCAATCGGAGCCATCGTTTAAAATAACAAAGCTAAGGTTTTCCAAAATAAATAACTGTTACAAAAAAAATTTTTTCAGACATCGTTCACTATTGAAAATTTCTATGATGTTGAACTCACTCGCTTTAATTAAGATTCTTGAGAGTCTTGCTCAGCAGAGGTTATATCGACGCGTGCTTCCAAAGCGTGAAGTTTTTGCATTAGAGCCGCGCGTTGTGTCTGAATTTCAAGTTCAAGCAGAGTCAACTCCTCGAATCTGTTTACCAATTCAATCAAAAATTCCTCTTCCTCATCCTTATCAACAGGCGGAGGAAAAGATATGAAAAACACTACTGGTATAAAAAACCCCATTGTCATGTAAAAAAACCACATTGTCGTGTAGAAAATTTGAAAACACTACAGATATTCACTTTTCACAATCACTTTTTAAATTACGCGGCGCGCTCACGTCGAAAATGTGACTGACTGATGGTGGGGAGATCGGAGGTTATTATATAGAGGAATGATGATGTCATCATCTCCTACTCTGCTCGATATGAGTCAGAGATAAAATTTAGTTTTTACTTTGAAGTTCTGAGAAACGAGCAATAGCTTCTGTAAATAATGAATTCCACGCAGAGTTCAAAACAGGATACTCAGATTACAATTGCGCAGAAAGTGTAAACAAAAGTATCAAAGGACAACTGCGCAGCGAAAAACATCATGATCATATTACATCTAGGAGCGGAAGTCAGATTGTAAACAAAGATAACAAATGTCATAAATTTGATGACATCAAAGGATGCCGACTCGTAAACAAATGATAAGAATGCTGAAAGTTTTCAATGAGATTGAATTACATCTACGCAGCGGACGACTTTTCTAAACAAAGGATTCGGGTTACATTTACGCAGCAATTTTTCATATAAACAACTAGATCTATTTTCAGCTATGATCAAATTACATTAAAACAGTGAAACCCAACTCTATAAACAAATGGAGCAAATCTTATCTTGGTGTCATATTTTTAGAACTTTCATAACATAAATAATTGCATGAAATTGCTCGAGGTTCGAATTACAGTTAAACATGGAAACTCAACTCTATAAACAAATGGTGTAAAGTATATCTTAGTGTCATATTTTTAGAACTTTTTAAACATAAATAATTGCAAAAAAATTGGTCGATCTTCGAATTACATTTACGCAGTCACATATGACGCCGTGGGAACTTGAACGTAGGTTCAGTTTTAAGAGTATTACTACATCATCGTAACAATAAAGTTCGAGGTGATACAACAATTGAAGGTTAGTTGTAGTGCCGGTAAAGTAGTTCCCTACCTAACTGATCAATCACTATTTCATAGTAGAAATCTTCCTTACCGACTAAAGTAACTTATCGACTGGGGGTAACTTATCGACTTATGGCAACTTATCGACGAAAGGAAAGTTATCAACTGTGGATAAATTATCAACGGTGGGATAATTTTTGAAGGTGTCAACCACTTTCATCATTAATCATAATAAGATATGAAAAAACTGAATTTAAAATTCCCTCAGCATATCAATATTATTTATATACTTTTCTACTGATGAGCTATCGAAATAATTTTAATTTGCTTTTAATTTGCTAAAGTGTGTTTGAAGTTTTTAAAGAATGATTTCTAATCATTCGTTGTCTTCGGAACGCAAGAAAAGATAACGCGCACGGGCGGAGAGATTAAACAGCGCGGTGTTTTTAATCCGCGCGAGGTGTTCAAATTACAACTCGTGTCTTCGAAATATACAAAAAGCTAACGCGCCCGGGCGGCGTAATTAGGCGGCGCGGTGTTTATGAATTCGCGCGCGGTGTTCAATTTCATTTCCAAATATCTTTATCGAAAAAAATAGGCTCAAACAAAATGCATATTTTTTCAAGACTTCAGTTTGATTCGAAACTACATCAGTCAAACAATCTAAAAAAATTCATTATGACAATGGAGTACAACTTTTGCGACTTGTGGCGAATTAATATTGGAAATTTGGTGGTGATCATGCCTCAGCGAATGAGGGTGTATTCTGAAGAAAAAAAAAATAATATAGTGCGCAAGATTTAAATACACTATACCAAATTTTCGTTAAATACTCCAATAAAAATAGAAAGATCTACATATGAATTGAAAGATGGATACCTCGTTCTTGTAAGTATGAATTTAAAATTGATTTGAAAATATAAGATTTTAACTAATAAGAAATTTTAATTGCAGCGTTTGTTTGGCCGTGTAGCCCAGAGAGTAAAAATGTTGGAAAACTGAGAAGAGCTCGAGGTGAAATTGGGGCTTCTGTGGTCGGACGATGACGATGAGGTGGAAATTTTGAATGAATAGTTAATAAGTTACTCACATCGCATATAAGTTTATATATTTAACGAAAATTGTAATAAAAATATATAAAATGTATTAAAAAACAAAAAACAAAACAAAAAAACAAACATAAAACGAAAAAAAATGATATTATATATAGATAAAAAAAAATGCAATCGACAAAAAAAAAGATATATATGAAAAAAAATGAAACAAAAAAACCAAACATAAAAATATAAAAAAACAAAACAAAACAAAACAAAAACAAAAAGACTGAGGTATTACCGACCGAAGGTATTACCGACTACAGGTATTACCGACCGCACACCTACCTTACCGACCGCCGCCATTAGTATTCCTACCTCACCGACCGCCACCATTTTATATTCCTACCTTACCGACCGCCGCCATATTATATTCCTACCTTACCGACGCGGGGCGGGGAGGGGGACCTACCGCACTGACGCGGGGAGGGGCGCGAGGGGGAGGGGGGTCACGTGATGGGAGGAGGAGTGGGGTGACGCAGAACCCGCCTAGCCTATCCACTAGAATCATATTGGTTTGCCACTGGAAATCCAGCATGTGCCTGAAATTGTTGCTATTGCCTTGCGTAACTGTCTCAACACTCGAAACATCGCTGCAGGTTTTGAGAAAACCGGAATTTGCCCATTTAATCCAGAAATTTTTGACGTGGACGATTTTGTGGTTGCAACCCTTAGCAGAAAGCACCAAGTTGTTGAAAATCAAGTTGTTCAGAAGGAAGGCGAACTCCAACAACTTGTTGTTAGAGTTGAAGAGCCTGGGGCGCGAGAAGAGTCAACAACATCCACTTCAACATCTACTTCAACTGCGTCTACATCAGTGACACGTTAAATATTGAAGAGTATTGGACCGCTTAATTATGTCACTCCGAAGCAGAAATCCAATCGTGGCCGCAAACCGCTGAGAAGCAGCATCATTACATCCCCTGAAAACAGAGAGGTCGCGGTAGAAGCAGCACAGCGTCAAAAATCGCAAGTGCCAGCGAAAATTTCCAAGAAGGCCAATACTTCACAATCAGCTGTGAAAAAAAGCAAAAAAAGGAAGTCTTCGGTTTCTTCAAATGAAAACATCGATTTTTGCATGATTTGCAATAAATTGATGCCGGCAAAGCTGATAAGAAAAAACTCCATCGAGTGCGATAGCTGCGACAGACCCTCCCACTTGAAGTGCGTCGATATGACCAACTGCACCGACTTCACGTGCACTAATTGCGCCTAAAATCTGTGCTTGAACACTGCAAAATGTTTTTTTTCGCAACACTTTTGTCATTCCAACTTTATTACTTCTTCTTTTCAGCCATTAAATGAACATTATTACTGAAGTCACTGTTTTTTTAATTTCTAACCCTCATTTCGTGTCAACTATTTTGAATTTTGTAAATTTGACAACGGATTCGTTATCAGCGCCTTTAAAAACCCTCAGAATAAGAATTTGTAGCATATAGCAGCATTTTTTCAGATAAAAATTTGGGTGACCCACTTCTCCCTACATTTTCGGAAAACACGGAAAATACACTTTTTTTTCCATTCAAAAAGAGAAATACTTCAAAACATACTTGCAAGCATCTGCTATGATAAAAAGTTGCGTTTTGGAATACCTTTGCGATTGAAAGAAAAATTAAGAAAAAATTTTCATTTTTCACCATTTTATAACCAAAAATAAAAACGTGGCCCACTTCTGTCTACAGCACTCTATCAGTTGTGAGACTGACATTCTTGAGATTCTCGAGATCTTTTCGGACTTTTTCCTTTAGAGTTTCATATTTACTATCCATCTTAGTTGTAACAGTTTTTCGGCTGGGAGGTTTGTAAAATGGCATTCCAACTTTGGCGAATTTCAGAAATCCTCGTTTCTCACTGGTCCTGTGAGGCATATCATCGGCGGCTATCATGTATAGAAGAGCATTCGTCAATGCTGCATGTTTGTTTCCTCCTTTTGTAAAAAAAAGTCAATATGTTTCACACCTTAGAATAAAACTATTCATTGATGGCTCTTATAAATTAAACATTTCTTTTATCGAATACATTTCTGATCGAATTTTATCGATAATGTAAAATGAAAATCTAATAAAACTTTTCCAAAAGAACAAATTTCTTTTAAATTTTCATACGTACATTTTGGTATTATATCGCACTTACCAATTATCAATAGGAAAATAATCCCTTTTATTATATGCACTCATAATCACTTGAAAGGGCTCTTTTCAAAAACGTGATAGGTGAAAGGATACATGTTACACTAAATAAAATACTTTTTTATTTCTATCTCAACATTATTTAATGTATTGACGAAATCAAATTTTTTTTGAAAGAGATGAAAAATTTGGACAATATAGAAATCATGATTTTATAATAAAAAGTAACCATTTTTAAATCGAAAAACTTTCAAATATTCTTTTTACTGAATTAAAAAAAAAAGATAACACAGGAATACTAGAACTTCGCAGTTTACAAGTTTGTATTGCAACTTTTACCATGGTTGTAAATAAATTATAAGTTACTGCAGTAACTTATTCAGAAGACTATATCATTAAATTTTTATATATATGTATTCTAAAATGAAAATGGTTAAGTCATTGAAAATTTAAATTTCCAAACCCTGAAATTCAGAACCAAACAACAATACTATCAAGTATGCACGAAAACGAAAAATGTAATAACGAAAATCTGTGTTTTAAATTTTATTATTTTTCAACTTTAGAGGAAAAAATTTTCCACATAAATTTGTAAAGAGCCTAGCCTCCTTCGTTTTCGAAACGAAAACGTATCAAAAGGCTATTCACCTTTTGATACAATAATGAGACTGATACCTGGCGACAAATCGCTCAGTAATAACAACTCAATAATGGGCAGGCAAAAAAATCGTTTTACGATATTTCCAATTTTACGAATGGAAATTAATGCTATGATAAGGAATATTTTCGTTTTACTAACGGATGTAAACGAACAAAAATCGTTCCCCGATAAAGAATATTTTGTAGGATTATCAGCGGAAGCAAACGACCAGAAAAGAGTCAAAAATTACCCTTTCCATGGACTTTTCTCAACTTCCCCTCAGGTTAGAATAATATATAAGCTAGCAGAAATTTCAGTTTTTAGAATTTAGTTCTCGCAATCGTCCAATAACTCTAGTAGTTCGGTAACGTCGCTAAATAAACGTCCAAAACTTCAAATAGTTCGGTAACGTCGCGAAATAAACGTCCAAAACTTCAAATAGTTCGGTAACGTTGAGTTTTGGTACAATAGGGGTCCGACCTAACGACGACCCTTTTTACCTCATCATTAGCTCCGAGTGTTGTTTTACAAAAAACCAAAGTGGTACTTTAGGTGCATTTTAACAACACGAGGAATAAATACAACATCAGTAAGCATATTTTAACTATTATAAATTGTATTTGGGGAATCGTATTGGAAATAGTATTTTTGCACAGAATATTTGGGACTCATTTAGAAAACTGGAGATTGAGCGGAAAAGACTCGTCTTTTCTGAGCTTCAGTTTCCAAGGCAACTCTCTCTCTGGTTAGTATATTTGGTCCTTTTGACTTCTGTTGTCATAATGTTATTTTTAGAATTCATTTAAACAGAAAGTGTCGACGGAATCACGTATCTCAGAAATGATTGAATAACTATTTGGATCGTGTATTGAAAGGAATGGAATCTTATAAGGATTTTATAAGGACTTGTGTAGTTGGGAAGAGAGAATATTAAAAGCTTTTAACGAAATCGCAAGAATGAGTTTAGAACCCAGCATCATTTGCAGTGCCTTCGGTGGAAGATTTATTGTGGGGTGTTAAATCGATAACCCGAGGAAAGAGGCTCAAACCTAGTGCCAATAGGAGCGAATTTAAGAGAAGGGGACTTTTGAATTTATACACTAAATTGCGAATATTAAAGAAGTTACCTCCAAAGACTCCTTTTTCATGGGAATTACATACTAGAGGAAGAAATAGCGAGGGAAGCATCTATATTCTTTGGGATTACTCTAGTGCCCCCATCCAAGCAGGTTACATTGCATTGTAAATATTGTGGGAAAACTCAGGTACAGGAATTGAAACAGAACAGTATACAGAAAGAACTTCGCGAGCTAGTATCGGAAAATAAACCTGAGAAACAGCAAAACCTCGAACCACTCGAAGTTGCATCAAATCTAGATATACCCTCCGAGACCCTCATACAAGATCTCGCTGAGATGGGCCAACTATGGTGTTTGAGATAGCTTGTCGGGACCAGTTAATAAATATGGAACGAATAAGCTTTAATAAGAGTGAAAAATGGAATATTATGTATGATGGGTACTACGAATGATTTATTGGAATTAATTTGAATACAGCTAACGTAAGATTTTGCTACAGTTGTATTACGAACAATTTATTTTTAACAACGAATGAGTGACTTATTTGAATTAAATGAAACATTGTTAATACGGCGAACACCAGACCTTATTATGCCTTGTATTGTAAACAAATTTTGAGCCATGAATAAAATAAATCACCACAGGTGACGAATTAAATTTAAATAGAATTAGTTTTATTCTTTCCACAAAACATTCCTTTTATCTCCAATAGAGTCTTCCTCAAAAGGGTCCTCTTGAGCAGAGTCTTCATTAGGGTCCTTTGTCTGTACTCGTGGGATGAAATTTATCAACGACAAGAGGAAACGACAACGTTGGTTTGATTTAATATTTCGGATTTATTAAGGACATCGTTGGTGAATGGAAGCCCGCTCGTTACAAATTTATTTTAGAAGTATAGTACCAGTGCCATCCAACTTCGCGGGGTTTAGTTCTGTGACGAGCGGTATTTTTGCGCTATTTATTCGAAATCCTAAAAACGCCGATTATGCTTTTTGCAACGACGCGCATTCTTCAGAATGCGAGTCGTTGACCACGAAACGCAAGCATTTTTTTTTATGCTTCAACGTTTCGTCTGTTCAAAAATTAAAGTACTCGCTGACGCGATCAATGAAGAAATCGCCAGTCGTTCACACTTCCCCTTCCCAAAATAAAAAAAAATCGATTATAAATACCTCCACCTTTCATGCGAAAAGTTAGAGAGAGAGGAAAAGTTAGTAGTGGAAACGTTTAGGAAAGGAAGAGGTTTAGTAAAAGGAAAAGAGAATAGAAAGAATGTGTTGATCAAAGTTTAGAGAATCAATTATAATTTGTAATCCTTTCAAATAGTCATTAAACTCTGTTGCATATATAATTTTGTGTTTTTTTTTGGTGATTACTAAAGAAATAACAAGAAATATAACAATAGTGAATAAAATAAAGACATCAGATCACAAACAGCCATACGCCGTCAGCGTATCCCATACGCCACGAAGGATCACTCCAAGGAAACAAGCAAGTATCTTATCAATAATAAGTGAACCTGTAGAAGGGTTAAAGGGAGGTAATTCTCCCTTGAAATCCTCTCTGTTTCGAGCCCAAGGGCGCTCGTCACAGAAAAAAATTGATGCCGTAACCAGGATAACCCAGGATTTGAAAGAATGGTTAAGGATTTTAAAGGATCTGAATAACCGTGAAGGATAAACTGTTTGATAAATTCATCGATGCATTACCTGACGTATACATAATAAGTTGTGACTTGCTTAAGTTCATAATTATGCGAAGTGTTTTCTTTGTATCATAATGATCGCCACCATCTCTATACTGATCACAGTATTTTGCGCACCCCCAGTGAGAGAAGTTTTTCTCCGTAAGAAGCATTCGGAAAACCCCGCACTTGTAGCGATCCGATTCCGATTGCAATATCTATTACAACAGGAAGACGAAATTCACAGGCAAAGAAGTATTCTAGAAGCAAATTTGAGAAGATATACAGAAAATTTAACTTCACTTCCCACTATTCCTTCCGATAACGACCGTCGCCCTCAAAGTTCCTAAAGATTTCTTCCCTGGAAAATTGCGCACTTGAATATTCCGGTTTAAAAATCATCAAATTGTTGTCACCACATAATCTTCCTACTCGCAAAAGGGGTCTCAGGTTCCGATTGCACGCATAATCTTGTCGATTATAGAAATAAACTATACGAATGAAGGGAAGCATGAATTGAATTATTTTTATAGTTAAGAATGTAGAATTGATTTCTCTTAACATGACTTAATCATAAGAAAGAATACATGATAATATATTGATAAAATAATATGATAATAATAATATAATAATATATTAAAAAGAAGGACAAACATAAATACATAATAATACAGTAATCCAGGAATAATGAAACCGCGAATCCTTAAAATGAATATTTTGCATCCTTTTTTATCTCACGCAAAACGGGTCCGAAAAAGAAGGACAGTCATGGAAACCCACGTTGGAGGTTAGTTTTAGACTTTCGTAGCCTAAACGAAAAAACCATCGGTGACTCGTACCCCCTGCCCAATATTACAGAAATTCTTGACCAACTCGGGGAAGCAAAATATTTTTCTATCTTCGATCTAGCATCAGGTTTCCATCAAATTAAAATGAGAGACGAAGATTCACAAAACACGGCATTTTCAACACCCCATGAACATTGGGAATTTGTGAGAATGCCATTCGGTCTCAAAAACGCCCCAGCTGCATTTCAAAGATTAATGGACGTAGTTTTGTCCGGATTACAGGGAACTGAACTTTTTGTTTACATGGACGACATCGTAATCTACGCAAAAACGTTAACTGAACATAGAAGAAAATATTACCTATTAATTGAAAGATTGAAAGAAGCAAATTTAAAATTACAACCAGATAAGTGTGAATTTCTTAGAAGGGAGGTAACATATTTGGGACATAAAATAACAGAAAAGGGGATAAAACCCGATCCAGATAAAATAGATGCTGTAGAAAATTTCCCAAGACCAACTAAAGTTAAAAACGTACGCCAATTTTTGGGTTTAGCTCAATATTACCGTAAATTCATTGACAAATTTGCAACAATTTCAAAACCATTAACAAAACTACTCGGAAAGGACGTTCAATTTAGTTGGAATAAAGATCAAGAAGAAGCCTTTTCAACCTTAAAGAAAAAATTATGTGAAGCACCTATCCTACAATACCCAAAATTTGACGAACCGTTCCTTGTCACTACAGACGCTAGTAAATTTGCAATTGGGGGAATTCTTAGTCAAGGAAAAATCGGACAGGACAGGCCATGTGCTTACGTCTCTCGGCAATTGACAAAAACCGAACAAAACTATAGTACATATGAAAAGGAAGCCTTGGCCATATTATATTGCGTATCTCATTTCCGCCCTTACTTATATGGACGCAAATTTACCGTGATCACCGATCATCGACCCTTATGTTGGATGAGGTCAGCAAAAGATCCAACCAGTAGGTTGACGCGATGGAGGTTACGTTTAGAAGAATACGATTTCGATGTATTATATAAAGCCGGTGCTTCCAATATTAATGCAGATGCTCTATCACGAAACCCCGTACCCAAAACAGAAGAAATCTTCTCAGAGGCGATCCATCTGATTACCCAAACTGAATTACGAAAGTCAAAAAGAAATCCGGAACTTTCAAAAGAAGGAGCACAATATAGGGAGAGCGTAAGGAAACAAAAGGAAAAACAGAAGACCAAAGCACAAAAACACGTAAGATTTGACTTCACTAATGACTCTCAAAACCTTACATCATCAAATCATAATGATATAGAAGAATCCATAAAAGACAACGCAAATAAGAAAAACAAGAAAGAGAAACCGAAACGCAGCAAACCCAAGGAAACCTTGACATTGAAATGGGACTCGCAAGATAGTTTATCTGACGGCTCAAGTGACACACACGATGTACCGAGTTCAAAAATAAATGATTCAAGAAAAGAAGAAACCTCAGAAACGTCGAGTTCGGAAGAAGAAGAAGAAAAAGAAGAAGAATAAGAACCAGAAGATGAAGAAAATAATGAAGAAAAGGAAATGGAAATGATAGAAAAGCTAGTTCATTCAAGAAATATATACGAAAGTAAGGATCAATTATTTATGCAAAAAGGTAATTGTGTCCTTTTCCTCAACAAACAAAATGAACCTATTGATGAGTTTTCTAAACATTTTATGAAAAAAATTGTAGTAAGAAAATTTAAAAATTTAAAAATTGGAGGTGCTGACTATGAAAAATCAGGATCAAAGTTTTATTTTGCATTATGTGTGAAAGATTCTAATGAGAACCTTGATAGTCAAGAAAATTGGAAAATTTTAAAACATTCGCTTAAGACTTTAAAAAAATTAGTAGTTGAAACAAAGGTACGTCACATCTGCTTCCCAAAAATCCAATTCATAGTCGGTATTCCGTGGCAGTCCATTGAAAACGAAATATACCAACTTTTCGCGAACAAAGACATAAAAATAGTCATTTGCACAGGACACGTTACCATACCTACAATTTCCCAACATTACTCACTTATTAAAGACATGCACGACTCAGTTGTTGGTGGCCATCAGGGCTCAAACAAAGCATACCTCAGGTTACGTTTACATTTTTATTGGGAAAATATGAGAGAAGATGTAAGACATTTCGTTCAAAATTGTATTCAGTGCAAACTCAAAAAATTAACTCGTAAAAAGATAAAACAACCCATGACAATAACGGACACACCCGGCAATGCATTTGAACAAGTTGCATTAGACCTTGTAGGACCCTTTCCTCCCACCAAAAACGGAAATAGATACATACTTACAATGCAAGACTTACTGACTAAATTTTGTATAGGGGTACCATTACCCAACGCCAAAGCGGCAACGACAGCTGATGCATTTATAAAACGTCTTATTTGTACTTTCGGAACCCCAAAAGCAGTGCTGACAGACCAAGGGAACAAATTTCGTATCAGATTTAATAAAACAAGTCACGAAAAGATTCAAAATAAAACGATTTAAAACAACAGCTTTTCACCCATCAAGTAACGGTAGTCTAGAAAGAACTCACATTACTCTTGTTCATTATTTACGACAATTTGTAAGTGATGATCAGGAGTGGGATGAGTGGATTGAACTCGCTATGTTTGCATTCAATACAAGCGTACACGAGTCAACGAAGAGAACCCCATATGAATTAATATTTTGAAAAATAAGTACTCTCCCAACAGGCCACCCAATCCCAGATCATGAAAAATTAGACACCTACGATGATTATTTGATACGTTTAATAGCTCGACTAGACACGCTACGAAATGAAACCAGAGAAAGATTAATAACAGCCAAAAACAGATACAAAACATATTACGACAGAAACACTAATGAAATTTCCTTTTCAGCAAATGATAACGTATTTTTACGAAAAGAGCTTAGACCAAATAAATTCAGTGATTACACTGATGGCCCGTATAAAATAATAGAAGTAATAGATGATAAACGAACAAAGATTTGTACCGGAAAAAGAAATAAAATAGTCTCCACAGATAGACTTATACCTACTGTAATAACTGATAGCGATTAAGCAGATAAGTTCAATTTTGTTCCATTAATTTACAAGGTTATTCATGAAAAAAAAAGGGAGAAATTTTTTTTTGTACGCTAGTGATTGATAATTTTCACTGATAATAATTAATTTAGAGTAGAATAAAATAGAATAGAATAGAATTTATATAGAATAAATTTAAAATCAGAATAATCTTCAACTGTAAATTGAATTATAAATATTATAGTCGTATTTTCCTTAAGGTAGAAATGTATTTTCAATGTTCGTGACTGTCTTACTCCTGCTTGTCCTCTCGACGCCGTCATCCAAAGGCCTGATGGGATATGACTGCGAAACATTCGGCGGTAACTTCACGAGGATCAACCTCAAGGATTTGGGAGAGTGTCATATTCCTCAACCCCGCACGGTCGAAACACCAGTAACCCTTCAGTTGTTGCAAATTGCTGATTATGAGTCCGTATATGTGCAACAATGCACAATTGAAATAAAAAGGGTTGTGACGAGATGCGGATTTATAGCTGATCACACAGTCACAAATAGTCTCGCCGAATACTTCCTTGAACCAACGAGGGAGCAGTGCAAGTACCTCCATGAACGGGGAAGAATCCACATAGGACACGCAGAACTCACGGGATTCCACCGCAACAGATCGGAAACCAGGGCCGTAACCCTAGGAGGAACCGTCGATAACGCTGGTAAATGCACCGGTGAAACTTATAGTGACGAATTCGGTACATGGGAAAAAGCATTGGTGACTGCATCAGTTAAGATTACTCTCAATGACTATTACGCGGGAACAGTGATAAAAGACAATATTATTACCTTGAACTCGGGGTATAGCTGTGCAGTGAAGGGACAGTTTTGTGCAACGAACAGTGGGGGTTATGCTTTTTGGGATCTGATACTAGCAAGTTTTTGCGACTTCAAGAAATATGAAGTCCTTTTCGAGGGACAAGGAACAAAAATAACTGATGTTTCTGTTAACAAATTACGTAACGTTTACACAGTAATAAATAATGATGTTACATTCGCTCTAACCCAGAAGGAATCAAGGACAATATGTGGCTATGAAATATATACAACGGAACATCCCAGACTACTCATCCTAGAAATCCAAAAGGGGCAAAATCCGCTACCAGGTGGCAAAATAAATCCAAGAAATCTAGACATGTTCGCATATATTAATTCCAAACTGATTTACACCGAAAAACACATCAAAAGGCAACTTCAGGATTTATATACCGATGTGTTGAAAAATCGATGTGAATTGGAAAGAAAAATATTGAGAAACTCGCAAATATTAGCCGCTCTCCGCCCCGACGAGTTCGCCTACAATTTTATGAATGGACCCGGATACTTCGCAACACTCGCAGGAGAAGTCGTCCACATTTTCAAATGCGTCCCTGTTGTTATCAAATTAATACCCACAAAACAATGTTATCAAGAAATAGTAGTAGAATACCGTAACAAGACAGCATATTTGACACCGAAAACTCGCATTCTTAAACATCAGGGAACTCAAATTTCATGCAACCCTATCACACCTACGATGTTTGAAATCGAAGGACAATGGTACAAGTTTTCACCAAATCCCGTAGCCACTATACCGCCTCAATCATCAACACCCGGAGCCACACCAACATGGAAATATCAGGACATCGAGGGTCTAGCCAACACCGGTATCTATACAGAAAAGGACTTGAAAACCTTTCGAGAAGAAATTTTATTTCCCATGGATAAATCTGGAATACTCAACACCATGACCAGAAGATTACTAAACCAAGACGCTGTCATACAAGATAACATTTCATTTGAGAATCTATTGGATGCTAAAGGTCTGAAAAATCTCACTAACAAACTCTGGAATGACATGTGGAATCGATTTTCAACATTCGGTACATACTGCGCCGGATTCTTTGGAATGTATTTCCTTTTTAAATTTATAAAAGCCACGTTTGACACGTTTTTCCATGTAATCGCACTTCATTCGGTATTCGGTTGGAGCTTCTATCTTATAGCCGCTATTTGGGACAGTCTCACAAGTCTCATTCTCCATACTCGAAACAAAAATTTCGAAAAGAATGGAACTCTGCACGCAGACGCAGAAAATCCACCCCCAACCCCTGAAGAACTGACCCCTGAGGAACCAGGCCCAAGAAGACCACACCCGAGGAAAAATGACACATATTCTCAGGTCTCTTTACCACGAGTCGAACTGAAACCTCCACCCGAAGAGCCTATGACAAGCACCTTCGCATTACGAGGTTGAAATTTCAAACACTTGAAAATTTGGACATTTGAACAATCTGACATTTTAATTTTAAGAAAACTTGTCAAGTGAAGTGAAGTGAAACTCTATGGTCGAGCAAAGTGTGGGAAAATGAACCTAAATACTGTTAGTATGCAGGTATGCAATGAAAGCTAAATATAAAAATAGCAATAAATACTTAAAGATGTACTAACAACAAAAGGTAATGGGAAACAAAATCAATGTTATAATGTACATCGATAGATTATGATAATTAGATACTGTGGAGATTATTTGATGGTAATTGAAATCATTACCAAGTTAGGCATTTGTTAAGTAATCCTCAATCAAATCAAAATCCATACAAATACTAACATCTGAAATAGAAAGTAAAAATAAACGCGGAAGGAAATATGAAACTTCATTCGCTTGCTGATATATTAACATAACTAATGATGCGAAAACGCATCATATTTCGCTCCGCATGAACCACTGCCTCATGATGATGGCATAACCATTGGATAATATAAGAATTTATATTATACTACATATCTTATATACCAATTACGTACGACAAAATAACTAAACATAAGAATTCATATAAGTTCATTCAACCGAATAAGGAAAGAAAAATGTCAACACGGATGAAATGTGACACCGCGTCAGATTTCAAAACGCGTGATACGTGATACTGCCCCACTGACCCACAGAAAATTGCGGTAGCGACCTTAATTTTCTGCCCGGGGGGAAAGGCGGAGAAGACGTAACCACCTGATCCAATCTGAACCATCTGATGATGAATGAACTTATCATAACTCCAGAAGTATATGGCAATTTTTTTTGGAAATTAAAAAGGAAAGAAAAGAAAAATTTGTTCATAAAAAAAAAAGAAATTTTTTTTTTTTTTTGAAAACAAAATAATAAAATGGTGTTCGGAACGCATATTGCTCCACGTGTGCGATAGTGTTAAACTGATTCTGCAAAGTAGCAAACTGCAGAAGTACAATGTAAATGCAAGGGGTGAAGCGATTTAAGCCGATAGTGGTTCCCGCCCAAATCGTCAAACGTAATAAGAGAGTTTTGCAGGTCCGAATAACCATCTTCCGATGTTATTCCATTACTCATACTTTACGATAAATAAATGATGCTACATTAAATGAAGCGCGAAATAATAATAAAAAAAAAGGGTAAATAAATAATAATAATGATAATAACAATAATGGTTGAAATGCAATGAAACGCAATCATAAATGATAAAGTGCAATGTGCAATAAAAGGTAAATGAAATAAATGATGACAGTCGCAGTCATAGATAAATTAAAGAATTAATTTGTTCCATACATTTATAGAACGAATTGTCTCACGAAAAATAATAATTGCGTAAACAAGCTCATTCATAAGCGATGAAGGAATAATACCATGATGTTATATAGAAAGCGCAACGAAATAAAATAAAATCATAAGTGAAGGAAAAGTAATGAAATATAATGAAGACACAGATTATGAAAATAAAAGATAAATTGAATAAAATTGAAAAATAATAGAATGATCATTAATGATATAATATAACTGTTAAGTAATGTCTATATGACTTGACATGAAAATGAAGATCAAAGATCATTTAACAGTTTCCACAAGATGAAATAGATAAAATTAATAAATGGATAAATAATATTCCATATGAATCACTCAACTGAGATGAATCAATTTTTAAAATTGCCATATCCTTCATATAAAAAGAAATAGTAATAGTGTCTTATAATACAATAATAATAGTGTCTTATAAAAGTTTGAAGAAGTGAAGAATGTGTTAGTGTATGTTAACCTTATATGTTACGGTAGGCAAACCAGCTAAGATACGAGGGGGGACCCAAAAGTAACAGGAATTGTGTTACAACTTTTTTATTGACAAATTTTTTCACACACAATTTTTATCACCTTCAAAGTAACCCCCATTGACTGTAATACACTTGTTCAATCTTTTTTTTCAGTGTTCAAAACAGTTCTGAAATTCATTTTTTTCAATGTTTTTTAAACCTTCCAGCGATTTTTGTTTCACCTCTCCTACAGTCCCAAAACGTTTTCCTTTCATGTCCCTTTTGAGTCTAGGGAACAAAAAAAAGTCACAGGGGGCAAGGTCCGGTGAATAGGGGGGGTAAACAATCGGTGTCATGCCGTTTTTGGTCAAAAATTTCTTCACGGACAGCGCTGTGTGGGCAGGTGCATTGTCGTGGTGGAAGAACCAATCTCCTGTGCGCCAAAGATCCGCTCTTTTCTTCCGGATGTTCTCCCTCAACCTTTTCAAAACCTCCAAGTAGAAGTGTTGGTTGACCGTTTGGCCTGGAGGAACAAATTCACACAATACACAATTACATATACACAATTACACATACACAATTTGCACAATACCTCTGCAATCGAAGAAAAAAATGAGCAATGTCTTGATGTTGGACTTCACTTGGCGTGCCTTTTTTGGACGAGGCGAGAGAGGTGTCTTCCATTGGCTTGATTGCTGCTTTGTTTCGGGGTCGTAGCCATAGCACCATGATTCATCGCCAGTTATAACCTTGAGAAAAAAATCTGGGTCTTCATCCAACTGATTTTGCAGCTCAAGACAGGCCTGAAGTCGACGCTCCTTTTGATCGTCGGAGAGAAGGCGAGGAACAAATTTGGCTGCAATCCTCCTCATGCTCAAATCTTCAGTTAAAATCCTCTGAATTGAACTCCATGACAATCCAGACATCTCACAAAGTTGATCGATGGTTCGGCGACGGTCTTCATGAACAAGAGTGTTGATTTTTTCAATGTTTTCGTCCGTTCTTGAAGTCGAGGGGCGCCCAGAACGAGGTTGGTCTTCTATTGACATCTCTCCATTCTTGAAACGCGAAAACCAGTCGTACACACGCATTTTACTCAAAGCATTATCCCCATAAGCTGTTTCCAGCATCACAAGGGTTTCCGCGGGTGTTTTTCCTAACGAAAAACAAAATTTTACAGCCGCGCATTGCTCTCCGCACTCAGCCATTTCACGTTTTCGCCGAAACGGAAAAAGTCGTTTCACTAGAAAAATTCTTACGGACGAACGAATGCACTCACAGCAAATGAACTTTGCACACTGACTTGGGAGAGTAGCAGCTTGGAAGAGAACCAGTGGAGAACCCGATCTCCCCCTCCGCGGTCCCCCCACCACCTAATTCCCGTTACTTTTGGGTCCCCTCTCGTACTGCGATTTTGTAAAATCACTCGCCATACGAATGATTTTTCTCCGGGAGGGTGAGATGTGACGAGCGGCATTTTTGCGCTCGTATTATTTCGAAATCCTAAAAACGCCGATTATGCTTTTTGCAACGACGCGCATTCTTCAGAATGCGAGTCGTTGACCACGAAACGCAAGCATTTTTTTTTATGCTTCAACGTTTCGTCTGTTCAAAAATTAAAGTACTCGCTGACGCGATCAATGAAGAAATCGCCAGTCGTTCACACTTCCCCTTCCCAAAATAAAAAAAAATCGATTATAAATACCTCCACCTTTCATGCGAAAAGTTAGAGAGAGAGGAAAAGTTAGTAGTGGAAACGTTTAGGAAAGGAAGAGGTTTAGTAAAAGGAAAAGAGAATAGAAAGAATGTGTTGATCAAAGTTTAGAGAATCAATTATAATTTGTAATCCTTTCAAATAGTCATTAAACTCTGTTGCATATATAATTTTGTGTTTTTTTTTGGTGATTACTAAAGAAATAACAAGAAATATAACAATAGTGAATAAAATAAAGACATCAGATCACAAACAGCCATACGCCGTCAGCGTATCCCATACGCCACGAAGGATCACTCCAAGGAAACAAGCAAGTATCTTATCAATAATAAGTGAACCTGTAGAAGGGTTAAAGGGAGGTAATTCTCCCTTGAAATCCTCTCTGTTTCGAGCCCAAGGGCGCTCGTCACAGTTCACAATTGTCCATAAGCAGGGCGTGTTACGGACCATTATGAAATAAACCCCGCGGAGTTGAATGGCACTGTACAGTACATTGATTAATCCTGCTGAAAAAAATCTGTTAAATCTCATTGGAACCCTTTGAAAACGGTAAAAAGTTCCAATTGCCTATGGTGACCTGTGTAAATCAAATGCACTTTTCAATTGGCCCAACAGGTCATGACCAATTGAATCTATTGAAAAGTCCATTCGATTTACACAGGGCTCCATTGGCAATTGGAACTTTTTACCGTTTTCAAAGGGTTTCAATAGGATTCAACAGATTTTTTCAAGCAGGAAAGGCATCCAGATTTATATATCTATTAAGAATAAGAAAGCCCCTCCCCCTCCAAACTGACATTCCCAATGTAAAGGCCGCCGTCGTAATCGTGTGTGGTTTCCACGCTTGAAAATTAAGGAAAAAAAAAGATTCAAAAGTAATGATATCAAGAGAAGCGTCGCATTCAAAAAAATTATATATCTATATCGCTAAACATATGTCGATGTCATACAAAAAACTTGCAAATGAAGGAAAAAAAAAGATATAAAAGTCGTGATATCAAAGTTGCGTCGTAAATTCTTCAGTATACTAAGTATTGAAAAAAATAATATTCATTTGCTAAACATTTGTGGATGTTGTACATATAAAAAGTTAGCAAATAAAGGAAAAGAAAAGACATAAAAGTAGTGATATCAAAGTTGCGTCGCATATTCTTCAGTATTCAGTATACTAAGTAATTATCACTCACTTTTTGTGTCACGTTTACTCGAACAAGAAACTCTGTTTCATCCCTTCACGGCACACGTCACAAAATTTATCATTGGATTTTCTATTCGATGCTTTCACTCAACTTACTTCTAAACACGAACGTTACGCATTTCGATATTGATGCGTTCAAAAGCGATCGACGGCCCGCTTGATGTTATATTTTAAATCAATTATATTTTCATATTACCTGCTTTTTTCTTCCGTCCATCTCAGTCAATCCTTAGAATATTGATTGAAACGTATTAACGGTATTTCGTTTATTTTCAAAAATAAATTTTTGTTTTTTCAAAAGATTCTTACTTTCAAATTCTGAAATTCTACGATACTCACAAGAAAATGTACTATTGTAGCATTTTATAGCATAGTACTGCTATAGCAGTAAGATTAATGTGAGTTGAATGCAAGGGATGAGATGTAGCATTTCATATGTACAACCTATGTCAGTTATGCCTTTACACAAGACAACTGGTTCCATATGAGAAATGTTGAAAGCATATACCACAAAGATGGTACATTGCAAAAACAATTTTGTTTTGCTTTGTAATATAAAATAGAATAGCTTACTATAACTACCTTTTAACTTGATTTCGATGATTTCAATATATGTGCAATTGAAAGTCAGTTAGAAATATTATTTTACGATATTACTAAAAAAATGGTAACTTTTTACTAATGTCATTTTTTCATCATAGCGGGCCGTCGATCGCTTTTGAACGCATCAATATCGAAATGCGTAACGTTTGTGTTTAAAAGTAAGTTGAGTGAAAGCATCGAATAGAAAATCCAATGATAAATTTTGTGACGTGTGCCGTGAAGGGATGAAACAGAGTTTATTGTTTGAGTAAACGTGACACATAAAGTGAGTGATAATTACTTAGTATACTGAATACTGAAGAATATGCGACGCAACTTTGATATCACTACTTTTATACCTTTTTTTTTCCTTCATTTGAGAACTTTTTGTATGTACAACATCCACAAATGTTTAGAGATATGAATATTTATAATTTTTTTAAATACTTAGTATACTGAAGAATCTGCGACGCAACTTTGATATCACTACTATAATTTTTTTTAATGCGACGCTTCTCTTGATATCATTACTTTTAAATCTTTTTTTTTCCTCAATTTTCAAGCGTGGAAACCACACACGATTACGACGGCGGCCTTTACATTGGCAATGTCAGTTTGGAGGGGGAGGGGGCGCCAGATATCACACGTTTTTTATACTCCAACATTTTTACGATCTAACGCCGAAAATGGAGAAATAAAAAACAATGCAGATATTCTTATGAGTTCATATTGTAATTTATTCTATCCGTTTACAGATTTACAGATAGGTTATAGATGAAAGATACGCGTTTCTGACATTTCCATGCGATTACTACTGTCTTTCAAAGAATAGAACATATGCTCCTTGTGCTGATCGTGGCCATTTTGCTGTACGTAACAGAGAGTCATCCGCTTTATACCAGAAATTGTTTGTTTTATTAGAGTCTTTCAAATATGCGGTGTAATGGCCATTACTTACAGAATCTCCCTCGTGAAAAATAGCACATATTAATTTGTATTTTTCGCAATTTATCTGGTGTATATCCGTGTGGATTCCTTTTATACCAGAATGTTGTACTTGTATTGCAGTGGATTTATTGTCGTCCCATTTAAATATTAACAATTGAGCAACAAAAATTTTACCAACGTATGATATTCTTGTAGATCGTAAAGCAGAGTGGTTATTGCATTTTTCACATTTGTATTGGTTATCTTGGTACAATTTACTTTTAAATTCCAGTTAGAGAAGTTGTTCAAACGTAAAGGCTTTTTTGACGGATGTTTTAATAGATAGCGAAAACAAATTACAGTCACTCTCAGTAATTGTTTTATTCTTGCAATTGTCATTTGTGCAAATCATTGTGTAACTTATTTTATGATGTACGATTGACTTTAAAGTATTCATTTTATCGAAAAGGTCATTGATGAATTGAGCAACATCCTTTTGTTCCCTGTTACAGTATGTCGTATGAACAAATCCTCTGATACATGAGACATTAACAAGTTGATTTGCAGAATATTCATTTAGAGCTTGCCGTACAACATGCTCCCTTGACAGTTTGTTGATCGCAAGTTTAAAAACATTAGTGTTAAACAAGCATTGCATACTAGAATTAGCATAGCAGGAGAGTTTGTCTAAATTGGGTAGTCCACTAGCGTTTTTCAGAAGTGTGACAGTCGTGCTGTTGGCAATCTCAGTTTGAACCTTCGCAGCATGGCCAGCCCAAATTGTATCATAAACTTTTTCAACGAAATTCTAATGTATGCTTCGTCTATTGCTAAGTCTGGTCGATATTTTTTCCTTAGTCTATTGTACTCAACAATTACATCAGGATCAGCTGTAATATATGAAGGATCAAAGTTTACTAAGTGCAATCCATTTAAATTCATGACTCGAGATAATGCTACATAAACTTGACCGTAGGCGAACATTTTGTTTTCAGCATCGATAACAGCCATTTGAAGGCTTAAACCTTGTGATTTGTGTACTGTAATAGCGTAGCTGAGACATAGTGGAAATTGTTCACGAACGATAAAAACTTTGTCTAATAGGTTAAATTTCACTTTTATTTTTTCTATTCCATGCTCAACACCAGATGACAAAGCAATGCATATTTTGTCGACGTAATTATTGTTTGTGATATTTCTACTCACAGATTGTACAGTTCCGATTGTTCCATTGACTAAACCTTTTGTGACATCTATATTCCGTGTGAGCATGACTCTCGCTCCAATTTTTATAACTATCGTTTGTGGAAGACCTCCTAAAGAAGAGCAGTCTTCATCATCAGTTTTTAACATTTCCTGAACTTTTCGTTTAAGGTGTGGTACTCTACAGGTTATGGAATCCTTTGCATTTAATGCTATTTCGTCAGATGGAATTTGTTTCATCATTTCATCATTTAATACTCTGCACATAGCACGAGATGGGAACAAACAAACTGTGTCTTTTGGTAAATTATTTATGAAGTTACATAACTCGTGTAGCCTTCCTTCGACTGTGATTTCACGAAACACTATTTTTCTCGATTCTAATATTTTTATATCGTCTGCTGTCACGATTCCAAAACGAATTCTACGAAGTAGGTCTCGGTAAGTAGTGTCTCCTTTTTGTCTCATATTGATACGCAGTTCTTGGTAGCTGAATAATTTTTTCCATAAATTGTAGCTTCCTAATGACTGAATGTACTTTTCAACTTCTTTTGAGTTAAGTTCAATATATGAAGGATTTTCTTGAACCGATGGTGTTTGCAGCAAATCACCAAAAAGAAGAATAGATTTCTTACCAAACCAGCCGTTATCTTCATCACTTGTGTCAAAAATCTCAGACAATCTCAGATGAATGTACATTAAGGTTATGTTGGAGATCATTGAAACCTCATCAATTATAATCAATGCCACGTCACGTAATTCTGCACGTAACATTTTTAATACTTTGTCAGACAAAGGCTGATATTTCGGAGTTCCTCCGTGTTCCACAGGTAATTGAAACAATCTGTGGATAGTAAGTCCTTGAATTGCGAATGCAGCTATACCAGTAGGTGCTGTAACAGCAACGATTTTTTTCAATTCCTGTTTGACCCAGTGTCGTAAAGCGTGTATGATGAAACTTTTGCCTGTTCCGCCTTCTCCACTGATGTATAGTCTCAGAGTACTACCATTCTGTAACGTTTCGCTCACTTCATCGAACACTCGCTTTTGATCTAAAATCAGCTGGTCGATGATACTTTGAACATCTACATCATGCATGACATCGTCCATGACTTTAAAATCTTTTACAGCTTCGTTGGGTTCAATAACATCACAATCTAAAGAAGCATGGCTTTGACATTTTTGTTCATTTTCTTCAGCTTGTTCTCTTATAAACTGTTCAGCTTCTTCTAAAGCTTCTTGTATTTTCATTCTTGTCTCGTGATACTCCGAAGCAGAATGAAGTTTTTCTTTCGAGTTGTGAAAAGCTTCTGCATACGTTCCATGATCACCCTTTAATTCCTCAGATTTTCTCCAAGGCTTGAAAAGTAACAGTAATGAATAGAAGTACTTTTCCGGTTGTATTTTCATATCATATCGGTGATGATTTACAAGGCACGCGTGTTTTCGTTTTTTGATGTATTTGGACTGACCGATTTGGTAGATTTCAATGTTCTCAATTTTTTTGGGCTTTTTGTAAACAATTTCGTACCACTTGGCAAAATCATATAACGTGCAGTTTTCCATTTTTTGAGGTCGGTTTGGGTAGTAATCGTCAACAAAGTTTTCGTAAAATAAATTAGTCGAATCACCATCAAGCTGTTCAATTTCTTTTTTGCTTTTCAGTCTTTTTCTCCTGATTTCATTGATATTCAACCATTTGATTGTTGTCTGCGGATCAGTACCATACAATGGTATACCTAATAAAGTATCGGCGGCTTCTTGAGCACCACACTCCCTGCGAGTTAACCCTCTAAGTGAAATAACCCATAAATTAGCCAAAAACGACTTATTTTTATTAATTTCCTTTAATATGTTTGTCATGTGACTTTTTTCTGATTTTGTTTGGTATTAAGTCATGTACAGTGCAATAATTCGAAAACTTTCGCCTATGAACTGTAAGTCCATATTGCCTGGCCAAATTGAAAGTATAACAGGATTGTAATCGTTGATATATTTTTCATTTTCTGTTCGTGGTAAATCATACAGTCTACTTCTACTTTTGAGTCCTTTTCTCCCAGCAATGGAAGTTACAGCATCTCTCAAAATCATAGTTTCGGTGACAGTCCGTGGAAAATCGAACCGACATTTAGAAATAAAACCAGTCTTAGTTTTCTTATTACGCAAACAATATTTGTTGTGCTTGTGTGTCTGATGATCTTTGACATGCTCATAAAGAGAGTTTGGCAATGCCGACTTAGGAGGATTTTTGCAAGTTACGTGTTTCAAAATAAATTCTGCTACTTCTTCACTGGTAGATTCTCCTAGAACTGGAGCATTTTCTACCCACAGGAGTAGATGAAAATGTTGAGTACCTCTTCCTTGATATTCTCGTCTCCAGAAATAATGAGTTACACGACCTAGTGGAGCGTCTTTAGAGCAAATAAAATCCAACATAGCATGAAATTTGTTGTCTATAAATCGCGATACGGATATAGGATCTGCTGCTATCAACTCTGCAGCTGGAACTTTATCCATATGAGGTGAATTAATATCACGAATGTATTGCAATAAATCACTCCATAACCATTCGGCAGGGCTGAGTGTAAGAAACCACGTGGCAGCTCCATAATGATGTATCATACATTCGACGTTGCATCTAGGAATTTTCCAATATTGCTGAGTGTTTCTGAGCCTTGCAAAAACAGTAGATAAATCACTTTCCAACAAATTCTCAGACATTTTTTTTAGATATGTAGCAGCAGTATAATGTAAACGTGGATCAGGTATATTCATTGTTTGATATATACCTGCACTTAACTGACGTATGTTGTAGCGATTAAGAATAAAAAACAAATATTGAAGATTAAGCCTGAACCGGGAATGTTTAGATGATAATCTCAGTTTTTCATATTCATGCTGACCTAATTTTATTTCTCGAGTTTCATTTTGACCATTGTTCCCATAAGGATACAAATCAGGAAAACACAAAATATCTAAATATTTTCCCTGGTCGTTTATGACAGCTTCATTAACTTTTTTCATCAGATAAATTTCTGTATCAGTACCTTTCAATTTTTTTTCATTTATCGGATAGATCGTATACTGCTCATATAACTTGTCCTTTCCAAAAGCTGGAGTTAGCAAAGCCGATTTGTCGCGCATAGCATTGTCACATGTATTACTTTCGTTTTCTCTCTCCACATTAAATTCATCGGATACTAGTTCGGTTTCACGTACATCATCTGAGGATTTATCATCTTCTCCTGATATACTATCACTTGTGTCTTCTGAATCGACGTCTGATTTATTTTTATCAGTACATTCTTCTTCGATCGAGAATTCTGCTTGTTGAAGCGATTTGAGTAAATCTTCACAATTGGATGGAAGTTTTATTCTATTGTTATGAGAGTTAATTTGTTTCAGTTTAACCAGAGCGGCAAAAACTTTTTTAACATCAACTAACTGCTCCCATATAATTTTGCTTTTCTTATTCGGTAAGCTTCTGACTAGTATATGCAATTCATGATGACTGTTTATAGGCGTTTCTGGTGGGCAAATTTTCGCAAGCGTTTCTTCTAAAGGCAAAGGCAGGTGAAAAGTTCTTCCACGGACTTTTTTTATCATCTGCTTAGGTGGAAGTTTTCTATTTGCAACTGTATCCATTGTTGTAACAACTTGAAAAGCTTTAGCTCTTTGTAACAAAATTTTTTCTACGTCATTCAAAGAACTAATCTCAAGAGGTTGCTCTTGTACTTGCAAATTATTTAAAAAGCAGGTTGGAGGCATTTTATTCTGTCGGAATCGAAGCAAGCAAAATTTACAAACATAGCTTTTTTTCAAGCTAGTGTGTTGAACGTGTTTGATAAAATTTAACCATGTAACTGTTTCAATTGGTTTTTTTAAGTTTTGTAACATTATTAGATCCTTTAAAGAACACAAATTTTCACAAGAAATGCAAGCATTTACAGGGACATCCAAAGATTTTTTTGTATAAGCAGCGAATGCTTTTGAATATTGTTTTTTGATATTTTCTTCATTCAGTTCTATAGAAATATCTGTGTGGTGGTATAACTTCACCTTTTCCTTCAACTCTTCACACTCATTTCTTAAATATTCAGCGTTTGCGTGAGACAAAGCTGCGTCCATTTCATTTATTTTACGGAAAAATTCCATCATTTTATAAATTCTCCTTCGCAAGTATCTAATAGAAGGGAAACGTGGTGCCAAAATGTGAACTGCAATGAAAGGAGATTTGCACGAGGAACAGTTTTCATAACAGCTTAATGGATGACCAAGTTTATCTGCAATATTGTGAAGATTGGTACATGATTGTATTTTTTTTACAACCAGATGGAGTGAGTTGACATTAGATCAAGGAAGGACATGTATTTCACAAAAACGTCTTCTTCGTCTAATTTGCATGATTCATTACATTGCCATGTTTTTTCTGAGATTTTGTTTTTGTTTTTATCAGTTGGTAAAACATCGTGCAATTTTTCCGAGTTGTGTCTCTTCTCGGAGAAATTCGATTGATCGAATTTGTCATTGCTATCAAGAACTTGCGAAGGACTGCCTTCAGGCTCAATGTTCATTGAATTGTTTTGTTTGCTGTTGAGGTTGATTAAACCGTCACTATTACATGAATTACGCAATAGAATATCCTCGCTTGAAATTTTAGTGCTGGTGACTTGTTTATAAAAGGCTTCGGTCGATGCATTGTGTTTCGGTTGACCACCAATTGCAAAAATCTTGGATCTTGTATCTAAATACATTATTTCTTTTGCTTTGACTATTGCTACTTCTGCTGTGGATTTGATTTTTTTGATCAATTTTTTTAGCGAGCAAACATATTGTGTTTTTGACTTCATACCCCATTTTACCATACTAACTTTTCGGCTTCTATCCTACTCGCAATTTTATTCGAACTGAGGTTCTTTGCAAGCTTTCTGATATACAATTCACTATCTTGGTTTGTTTTAGCTGCTGATGTGATTTTTTTGGATTTTATATTTTGCTGTTGAGAGCGTTGAAGTGTATCATCAATATGGTGTGAAGTACGTTTTTTATACTTTTTTCGAACATTTTTTTGTTTTTTTTCTTTATATTCCATACGTCTTTTTTTTGTAATAGTCTCTTTTTTATCAGCATACCAAAGATTTTTTCTTTTTTTCTTCAAACGCTGTGAGGACAGACTGAAATCACTTGAAGATAATGTTTTTTCACTGCTAAAAGTGTTGGTTACTTTACATTCTTCAGAAACTTTGGAATCTGACTCATTCATGTAAGAGAGGATATACTTTTCACCGAATTTTTTTTCGGTAATATGCCTTCTGACTGTGGGCTATCGGATTCAGCTACAGAAGACTCAAGGTATTGGTTATATTTAACGTATGTACGAACTGTTTCATTCATTATTTTGTTTTTTCGTTCCGCATATTTGATTTTTTGTTTCTCTAATATAGCAGCTCTAATTTTTAATTAATGTTTTTTGTTTCGATTGAAACGTGAAGGTAAAGTAGATGCAATAGAAGTCTGCGTTATTCCATTATTAGAAGATATTTCGGAAACTTTGCATTTTTTCGAATGTCTATCATTATTATCTAACTCGTCCAGTTCAGAGTTGAAACATCTTTTTTCTGACTTAAAATACTCTGTGCCTTGAGAATTGTCTATCAAAGAACTCGTACTTTCTTCGATCATACCTGAATGTTCATTTTTTGGAAATTAAGTTTCTGAATAAGAGTGATCATGCGAGAGATGTCTCAATGATCTTTTTATATCGAAATTTTTTTTATTTTTTTCTAAATAACGTATGCTTGAACAAGTGTAGGCATTATTATTCTCAGAAATCCCATTATTTCTGGGTAATGAATCAGGCACGATAGTATGCGATGTATTGAGAAAGTCAGTAGTAAAAGTCGCCATCGATTCGATTGGAAAATGTTGTAGTTGAGAATATTGTAGCATTTTCAGTAAGTGTGAACGCATAAGATGATGTTTGTAAGTGACATTGATTGGATTTACACCAAGCAACAATGAAGTTGCAAAGGCAATAGCAAAAACTCCACAATCATCGGAATTTTTTTGATGTTGTACTTTCGAAAAATGAATAGATGAGTTTTAAATAAATGGAGATAGTTTTAGGACGTACTCTCGTACGTTCCCTGTAAAGGAACCGAAGTTCAAAGAATCGTAAATGTAGAGTAATTGAACCGTAGCGTCACAATAAATGCATAACCAATGGACTCCTGTAGCATGAGTTGGTAAAATTTGAACGTGGCTGACGGACTGTGAAATCGGT
This sequence comes from Platygaster robiniae, assembly GCA_028476575.1. Classification (NCBI taxonomy): domain Eukaryota; kingdom Metazoa; phylum Arthropoda; class Insecta; order Hymenoptera; family Platygastridae; genus Platygaster; species Platygaster robiniae. The sequence goes on along the minus strand of CM052019.1, from coordinate 21,301,155 downwards.
TTAATAGACACAAGAGTTTGAAAAAGTAAAGTATCATAAGGCCGAAACGGTATAAATTTTTTTACTATGTTGTTGAAAATAAGCATGTGGTTACTACTCAACCACTGGTTATCAGTGATGCAACGAATGTCATCATCCGATAATTTATCCTCACAATGTATATCTTTTTTATTGTTTTTGATATTTTTGTCCTCGTTATCAGCATCGTTGTCGGAAATAGTAATGATGTCGCCTTTGGTATAAGAAACGTTCAATTTAGTACTCTCAACTTGCTCATTGAATAATTTTGAAGATGGAATTTTATTTCCAAAAGGGATAGGTGATTTTCTCTCGCATTTTAAAGAATTTTCTGAAACAACGAATGAGTTGTTTTCTGAATCGCGAACGTTAGCTTCTATTCTATCTACTTTTTTGTTATGTCCATTTTCGGTTATTTTCTTCAAAGTTCTTGTATGTCGTTCAGTAGAATATGGCATATCTCTCAAACTATTCGTATTTTTCTGTTTTTCTACAACAACACAAAATGTGTTCGTTCTTTCCTTATTTCCTTTGTCTGCTTACCGAGGCAAAGTCTTTTTCTTTGAGTGCAATGCACTTGAAGATACTTCAGCGAGAAGATCTGGATTTTCAATTGCTTCATCATAAGCGTTACTATTCGCTCGTACTGACAAACGGTTGGAATTGTGATTTTAAATTTTATCTTTACATGACATCATCTGCTCATCATTCGTTCCACTAGTTTCGTTTTTGAGAATACCTGCTTTTTTTGGAAGCAAACGAGATGCGGATCGTACGTTTTCTTCTCTTTGCTTCAAGGCATCATCTAATGACATGACTAAATGTCGTGTAGATGATTTACATTGAGGAAAATGTGCTAGAGTTTTTTCGTCAAACATTTGAATTAAATGACTTCGCATTTCGAAAATATTGTATCGTACCAGATCTGGTTTAATACGGAAAACCAGCGAGACTGCAAAAGCGATTGCAAATACTCCACAATCGAGACCGATTTGATATTGCACAGTTGGAAATTTAACGTCATTTAAATTAACATGTGGAAAAAGTCTACTTAAACATAAACGAAGGTCTTCATTCAAATAGCCGTAATTCATGGAATCGTAGACATAAATGAACTTTCTGTCGTAATAGACACAGACCTAATGTTGAGTCAGGTTTTTTCCGTTTTGATAACGCGAATGTAATAATTGAATATAATCTTGATCAACGAGTGCAGGTATAATCAAATCGAGAACTTCATGAAGACCCGTTCGTTGAGGTCTGTATGGAGTGAATTTTCTTAAAATAGTATGAAAAAGAATCATGTGAGTTTCTTCTAGCTCTTTATTATTAGCTATGAGCCATCTATCATTACATGGCGAGCGTTTGGGCGTGTAGCGTTCAGCTTCGAACGTTCAGCGTTTAGCAGTGTTGCGCGTCATCAGTGCGCGTAAATTGTCAATTGACGCGTCCTGAGTGAACACAACACTATGTTTTTGTAAACACAAAACATAACCCGAAACGTTAAAAAGCTGTCAAGGTAAACGAATTGGATTCTGTCTTTTTTTTGAGGTATGCTTCGCATTTTCTGTTGCAATATATATGCAAGTGCACAATTTTTATGCACGTGTATTTTTTTTTATCACAGTACTGGCGAACATGAAAACAAAATATTTGGAGTGGGTTCATGAATGCTGCACTGTGCTTGGCAGATTCGAAAATCGCAGGCGAGAAGTTTTGCTTGCAACAGTTTTGGCACTATTAACGATGGAGCTGCAGAAAAAGGAAAAGAAAAAAAAAAGAAAAATATGGGTTTCTAGGCTGTTGCAATTGCGCCCTGTCTATGGGTTTTTCCATGCCATCTTTCCTGAACTACGGTTGAATAGCAACCAATTTCAGAATTATATGAGAATATCTGCGACACAATTCGAGGAACTATTAGAGCTTGTTGGTTCCAAAATTGCAAAAAATGATGTTGTCAGGAAATCTATTCCTGCTGCAGAGCGCCTAGCATTGGTGTTGAGGTATTTTTCAAATATTCAAATACTATTTGAAAAGAAAGAAAATTTATAGCGAATCTCATTTATTAATTGTTATTCTTGTTATTTCGAACTTGTTAAATAAATATTGTACAGTTATTAGAGAATTTAAAGTTTGTTTAAAAATCATGGGACATGTTTAACGATTTAAAACATGTAGGAGAAAGGCAGGGCAGGGTTAGAAGACTGTTTTTTAAAAAAATGTTATGAATTTCTCGAATATGACAAATTCGATGAAATGCAACATAATTCTATCATTTCGAAAGATTTTTGAATAATAAATTGTTGTGATACATAATTTATTGAAATTAAGTAAATTATTTATTATCGTATGTGTATGTTGATTAGTTTTTTTTACTTGATAGGCTTAAGGAGAAGGAAGGCTGTGATAAAGACATATTTTCATGATATTCATTTAAGAATTGTTAAAAATCAGGTTCAGATTTCATGTTTCATTTTCCATTTTTTTGTTTCCTGGAATTTAGCAAAGTATATATAGGGAAGTTTTTTGTAAGTTATAAGAATTTTGATAAATATTGTAGAATATTGTATGAAATCCCTACGAATATAAAAGAAAATTAAATTCCAAAACTGTATACCGATTTCTTGTAAGTTACACATAATCTCTTTATTTAGAAACGTATTACTAAGTATCGTTAAGTGAAAATGTTTGCAATCTTCAACAAATTGAAGGTGGTTCTTCTGAAATTTTCTCTAGATCTGAAAATCACAATTAAGTTTTTAAATATGTAGAATATTTTCATTTTTAAAGTATTTTTTAGAAATGGCTTGTTTCTTCGAAAATGAATATAGAACAGTCATAAGAAATTTTCAATTTCTATTATTTCTGAATTTTGGAAAATTACAGAAATATTTCCAGTATGTTGTGACGAGCGAGTTGCGATTTCCCAAAGCAGAATTAACGACGTTGAGAAAATGTTGAGAGCTCCCAAAACTGAATTACGACGTTGATCCGTAGTTCGCCTCGTCCAGAGAGGACCCTCAATGGACAACTGCCCAAAGGGACCCTCGACCCCTTTGTTTATAAAGGACCTGGGGTTTTATTTTGAGGGAAATTATAAAACAAAAGCCACAATCTTAATAACAATCAATTTTTATTTTGATTCAAAGACAATATAAATGATTAAATATCTCAAGCAAACATTTTAATAACATGCACAGTCAAATTATAATTCATCATGCGACGCAAATAATAACAATTTTTAGATTAACCCTGGCAAGGTTCTAAGTCTTTGAGCACTTCTTGGAATTCTTCCTCTTTAAGAGGAGATAATGGTTGGGTAACTATGGAATCGATGTCAAAATCTGACGCTACTTCCGTATCTAGCGGCCTAGCTACGTAGTTGAAATCTTGAATAGTTTTACACTTTGGACAATTGGTAGTAATCTTTTGGATGGGCAAAGCCAAGTCTATATCATATTCCGAGGATAGACCTTTTGCGACTCTTCGATTCAATTCGCCTGTGGTCATCTGTTGTTCTGGGTCTAGACCTTTCAAAATCTTAAGACGGAGATAAATACCCGCTGCTTTATTACGTCTAAAAACCCATTCCTTTCCGCTGGGTTTTAGCCTTTTTCTTCTGGCCAAACTATTTAAATTCCAAATCAATTGACTGACCGTAGGCACTAGATTGAAACATTAAAAATAAAATAAATAAAACGTCTCATCTGCATTTGATTGGGAACGTTGAAGCAAAAGGGATTTGTCGCACTTCTGTAATCTCTAAATGTCAATTTCGTTTGAAGGGGATGGCACGCCTTTACATAACTCGAAGGGGATGGCACACCTTTACATAACTCGAAGGGGATGGCACACCTTTACATAACTCGAAGGGGATGGCACATCTGTACATAACTCTCAAATATAATAATTCTATTTAAAGGGGATGGCACCCCTTTGTATTCTATAATATTCAATTTAAGCGTACAACACTCTATTTAGCGCAAATTTCCCAAATTTCAACGTATCTCTTAGTTTTGAATTTCACTTTACTTCTATTTTATATTCTTTTAAATCTGACTTCATGATTTGTAAAAATACATTTTGTTCGACTTTAAGATTTATTAGAAATGACTTTATTTTAATTTTAACCTTGCTTAAATCGACATAACTTTACTCAGCTTTAAGATTTATTTATTTAAATCCTCATTTAGAATTAACTTTGTTAACTTTAATTTAAACTTTACTTTAACTCGACATTTAGAAATAACTTTGTTAACTTTAATTTCGACTTTACTTTAATTCGACATTCAGAACGGAATTCTTCGACATATGTGGGGAATAATTTAAGAATGTTGAGTTGGTAAATATTTCCACAGATAGATTATACTATTCTGCTAATTTCCATTTGTGGGTTATAATATTGGCTATGGCAAAAGGGTTGCGTCTGGAACTAACGGCGACGATAGATTACCCTCGTCCCCAATTGCCAAACCAAAAAAAAAACACCAGCAAAATTATATTAAGACAACTCAACAAAGATAAAAAGTAAAAAATATATTTACTTGTTGTTCGGTGGATTTTATCTCTGAGTTTTATAGCCTCGGGCCCTCAGACACAGTCCGGGTGATCTGGCGTATTAAACTTCGAGCAGGAAAAACAAGAAAGCTAGCGGTCGTCTTGATGTCGGACCAGCGGGCTTATTTGATAATGGCTTCGTCTTTTTGGACTTGAGGCCTTTAGGACTCTTAAGAGCTGTTGGGCCGTCAAAGTCTACTTGGACTACTGCGAATTTTTAGTTAAAATCGCGGTCTCATATACTAAAAGTTCATTAAACATCTAGTCCGTTCGCATCCGGTGATAATGCTTAATAGTTATAATTTTGGCAATACTTAATATTCGCAATTTAGTAGTACTAATATGTGGTGATTAAAGTCATGACTCGAACTTCGGGTTTTTCCAATTAACACTTTAAAAATTAATCGAGCGGTAATTGAGTAGTAATTTGGGATAACTAAATGACATTAATTTGGAATAACTAAGTGATAGTAATTTGGAATAACTAAATGACATTTCGTAAATGATGAAACGCGATTGGAATGTGTCAAATTAAGAATAGTATTTGAATTTTAGAAAAATGAAAAATGGCATTGAAAAAGAAAAGAAAAAGTAAAAAGATGAGTGGGTGGAACCCGCTCTTCACATCTCCCCTCCCCTAGAAGAAACTCATCGCCTTGATTGGAGGTGATTTCCAACATGAAAGAAAATTTGAAGGGGTTTTTTTTTTTTTTTTTTTTTATTTTTAAGTATTGTTTATCATTAATAGGGTTTTTATGGTGTAAACTTTCCTTTTATTTTGCATTGAATTAAATTTCCTTTTATAATGCATTATTCTCTATTTGTGTTTATTTAAACTTTGTAATTTTTTTTAGTGAGATTTATGTACATATTACTTGACCGAGTTTTACAAATGTTATCTTTAAGCGAAGACTTTGAAATTTTCCAAATAAATTCCCAGATAAAGTTTTCAGAAAGTTTTGTTATGAAAGTTTTCTGTAAAATTACATTCAAAAGGTGACAGAAACATTTCTTTTAACATTCTGTTGAAACTTATAAGTGCGAGCATTCACCAAACATTTCAGCAACTGTTCCATATGAACATTTCACAAGACATATCAAAGAAAGTTTTGAAATATAAAATTTCTGAAATGATTCGCGTGAAATCAAACAGAAGCTTTTCTGATGAAACTTATCAAATCTAATAATGCAACAATTCAGTTATATTTTAAAAATATTTCAAAAAAAATTTTCCATCGAAAATATTTCATAAAAACTTATTTTGAAAGTTTCGAGGAACACGAAAAGGTTATTTTCCCGGAACATATCAGAAAAGTTGCGAGTGAAATATTTCATTTATAAAATTTCAGAAAGTTTCCATAAATGTTTTAAGTGCAGTGATTCGTTTGTAACGTTTATTTAAATTGATGTAATACAAAATCTTGAAACATTAAATCCCGAGTGGGAGAATGAGGAAAATCGCTGTTAGAAAAGTAGAAAAATGTATTTTACAATATTTAGGGATAGTCATCAATTTGTTGAATACAAATGAAAATGGTTCATTAAAACTTGAGAAAATAGTTTATTCGGACTGTATGTAAACAATTTCCCTCAATTTTACTAGCTTATTAATCTGGAAATTATACACACTCCCCGATAAAGGTGTTTTTGAAAGTCACAATCAACAATCATTCATGATCATTGATAATTTTTCCAGTGTCCGCCACATGCTGGTTCGCAGTATTACAACTATAAGGGATACCACAGTATCGTCTTGCTCGCAATCTGTGATGCACAGTACATGTTCAGATGTGTTGACATCGGTGCTTGTGGGAGACGGGGAGATGCTGGGATTTTTCGCCAAGGTCAAATTGGGCGTCACTTGGAGCAAAAAAAGATGAACCTGCCATAATCTTGATCAACGGGTGCAGGTATAATCAAATCGAGAACTTCATGAAGACCCGTTCGTTGAGGTCTGTATGGAGTCAATTTTCTTAAAATAGTATGGAAAAGAATCATGTGAGTTTCTTCTAGCTCTTTATTATTAGCCATGAGCCATCTATCGAGTGTATCTAGTTCGGATAGTTCAAAATTGTCAAAAGCCATTTTTATTTTATTTTTATTTTTTTTTTTTCAATTTTATTTGAAATGGCAGAGTAGAGGTTTTGGAATACGATGTAACCAATTTTCAGATTCGAGTAGCGCAAAAGGCAGCTTTTTTGATACGTGTGTATCTATATGTGCTCCAATAAGTGCACTGTTTGGCGCAAATGGCAGCCTTAGTTCAAAAGGGCAGAGAGTGGAAAAAAGCCGGAGAATTATAAAGGAAGTGAAGTAGAAAACCGCAGAATGAATAAATGCCGGACCAGCAAATATCCGTAGCTGAAATATAACAAAAATTTATAGTTAGATCAGAAAAATTTACATGCATAACATTATCGTCCAAAAACCAACTTTCGAATAATTGTCAACTTTCGGACAACTGTGAGAATCAAGTGAAGTGAAAGTCAGCAGAATTACTGATTTCGGCGTATGGGAAATTAATAGAGGAAAGTCGGGTGGAGTAGGAAGTGTTTTTAAAAATCTACATAAAATGCATTAAAAAAATTTATTTCATTATTTTTAAGTTGTATCGTAAATAGAAATTCCTAAGCTTTTACGTTGTGGAAAGCATCCATTGAAAAAATCAGTTTCAAGTTGATTTTTTGCATTTGAAAAAGAAGTGCAAAATCGGGTGAAGCGGGAAATGAACAGGTGAAGTGGGAAATGATAAAAAATAAAGTTAAAATTTTCAGATTCCAAATTTTCTAGCTCGAGCTTATATACATACATGGATATACATTTTTTATAAACTCACTGTAAATAACATTATTGTTAATTTTGGTATTGATTTTTTTTTATAACAGAATATTTTGTTGAAACGTAAGTATTGTAAAAATGTCAATAAGTTGTTATTTCAATTTATTCAAATTATTAATGCTTGGAAATATTTAATAAATCAATTGTAGTTGCAATTCAAAATCATTATTAGTAACTAAAGAACTTTTCATCAACTAAAACATTCAAAGAAGTTTTTAGTTGAAAAATAACCCAGATTTTGTCAAAAATCGTTACCAAAAATGTCGACTATTTCCAAGTTAAATAATTCTATGACACGTTAAAGCATTTTACAGATTTTTAGTGCTGTTAGAATCTAAATATATAGTTATAACAATTCCTTTACGTATACAGTCGGTAATGTTGTCAAGAGAGAAAAATCTTATGATGATAGATTGTTTATAAAATTTCGAGAAAAATTAAATGAGTTATTGTATGGAATTACTGAAAAAAATTTATTATTCCAAATTACGTAGAGTAAGAGTATACAAAATATTTAAAATGTGGCATTTTATTATTTTTGACAATTTTTTAAATAATCATCCATTCAAGTATGATTGAAAAAGTTCCATGTTTTGTAACATATAGTCATGTAGTCATGAAAATCAAATCGTTAGCAATAAAGATACATCAAAAGTTTTTTTGACAGTTAAAAATTTTTTTTTTGTAATTAAATAACTTGCGAAGCCTAAAAATATAATTTTGCTTGTTCAAAGTAATCGGCAAACTTTTGAAATGCATTTGTGAATTCGATGAATAGTTCTGACGGTTTCGACCAGGGATCTGCAACTCAACCCTTTTTAAATGGGACCTCGTGGCCCACTAAATTATCCGGCCGCAAGAGGCACTGCAATCTAGCAAGGCTCGTTCCTATTGGTACCCATCGTTTGATAGTAAACGAACAATTGCCGAAAATGCGTCAAATGAAATAAAGTCAATAATAAATAATATCTTGGGTTTGGAAAAGTGCCCTTAGTGCAAATGAGTGCGAAACAATTTTTTCACACTATTTGTCTGCTCTTCGTAACTTTCAGGAACATATTTTTCATAAAAAGTTCAATAAACATTTTAATAGAATGATAATCAATAAAAAAATCTTCAAAAAATATATCGTATTACAAAACACATCGAGTTTTCAATAAATAGTTCATGCTACAATGGCTGATGCAAAATTTATAAAACAATTTGAAGAAGACAATTTAAATCATGCCAATGTTCGCGCGAAAAATCACCTTGCAAGATTGCAGCGCCTCTAGCGGCCGGATACTTTAGCGGTACTCGGGCTCAGCATTGAGTTGCACCCCCCCTGGTTTCGACGTATTCTGTTTTATCATATTGTCAGTAATATCTGTTTTATCATACTGTCGATAATATTAATTTATCATGCGCCCAGAATGACCAGCACTGCTGAATTGCGACTGACTTAAGACGACTCGGAAGACTTTCTCTTTTCGTCCTCCTTCCTATCAACTGCTACCCGTTACACACTGTAGTGCAAGAGAGACGCATAAAATGAAAACCGGTTGAGAGCAAGAAAGATGAATAGATTATGTCTTCCTAGTAATCTTAAGGGGACACGGAACATGCTGAAGTGCGAGAAAAACGCGTAGAATGGAAAGTAGATCAGAGAAGAAAAGACGCAGAGAAAAGAGCATCCGTGTCCCTTGATTCGGACAATTGTCCAACTCGTCTGCGATTGTCCGAAAATGTCTCATGCACTGAGATATTTTAGCGCATGAGCCAGGGTTTCCCTTTACACCTTGCGCCTCTCATTAAATATTTCTCGCCACACTTATCTTTGGATGGATTCGTAGAAATCCCCCCCCCCTTACTTTTCTAAACCCAAGTACGCTATCAAATTTTTTTTGCAGAAACCAGGAAAATCAACGTTTTGGCACACGTTACACTAAATTCTATAATTTTATTTACATGAATGACGATTTTACTTCTATTAGAAACGTACTGTATATTTTCGGAACATATCAAACGCAACAAGCGCATCATAATTATAATACCACTTAAATATTATTATAACTTATTCAGTAGATAGGCTAGGGGGCTATCGCCCCCCCCCCCACTCCTCGACCCATCGCGTCAGCGGCGGCGGCGTTCCGGGAGGTGGGGTGGGGGAACCATGCGCCTATCACGTCCCATCACGCGACTCCCCCGCCCCGCGGCCCCCTCGCAGGCCCCCTTCCCCTCGTCGGTAATGTAGAATTTCAAGATGTCGGCGGTCGGTGAAACAGGAGCGTGTCTACTATCAGTAAGGTTGGGGTGTGGTCGATAATACCTTCTATGGGTTATATCTCCTGTCGATAACACCTTTTTTTTCTTTTTTCTTTTTTCTTTTTTTGTTTTTTTTGTTTGTTTTTTTGTTTTCGTTTTTTTTGTTTTTGTTTTTTGTTTTTTTTGTTTTGTTTTTCCCGACCCTCATCATTTCTCACCCTTCACCATTTCCGTGGTTTTTCAATGATTTTCCAGGTTTTTCCCCGATTTTTCAGGTTTTTCCACAATTTCCCAGGTTTTTGCGAGTTTTCGTAATACAAATTTTCCGAAAATTTTCCTAAATTTTCCGATTCTTTTCGCAAGTTTCCGTGATATTTCCAAAATTTACAAGAGTTTCTCGAAATTTTCCTAGAATTTTCCGAAATTTTCAGAGTGGTTTCGCAAATTTCCGCGATATTTTCAAATTTTACGAGAGTTTTCCACAATTTTTCACGAATTTTCTAATATTTACCAAGTGTTTCCACAAAATTTGGGAATATATTCTAAAATAAATAGAACAATAATTTTTTAATGCAAGGAGGCCCCTCCCCAACCCTGCTGTGAAACACAACCATTTAATTGCTCCTCCATGTTTATTCGTTTGTTTGCTTACATTTTTTTTTTGTTTTTTATTCAGTTTATCTTATTTTTATATTTTTCATTAATATTTTGAAATTTTGTATTTTAAAGTTTCCGGGATAAAATCTCGGAAGATACTGAACAGGATTAAAGATTTTTTTCAATTTATAAATCCTCTTACGAGAAAAAAAAACATCGAACTTGTACGTTGATTGATCCAATTGAAATCAGTATAAGAATGAAAATTTATTTTGAGAATCTATTACCAAGCGAAAACACCATGAGACTTGCAGCTCTTGAATATCATTTCCGGCATTAGCCGCGCTCGAATTTCGTAAACATCGTGCCGCCTCATCTCTTAGAGCGATGAAAAGAATAGCATTTTAAATCCTTGAAATATACTTTCAAAACTTTTAACACGATGGAAATTTATTTGAAGCCACGTATTCTGTTTTATATGCTGCTTAGAAAACGTCTGATTGTATTATTCACAAAAGCTATCATCTTCATAGTTCGATTTCCAAAACGTGATTTTATTATTGACTCCTATCGAGCACGGTGGACCAATGGTGATGTAATCATTTATCTAACGCTTCCAATGTAGCCCGCGTATCCTGTTTTGAACACTACGTAGAATTCGTTTGATTTTATTATTTACGAAAGCTATTATCTTTAGCATTTGATTTTCGAAACGTGACTTTATTCCTGACACATATTGAGCAGGGTGATGCAATCATTTATCTTACACTTTCAATGTAAATTTAGTTCGCGTATCCTGTTTTGAACCCTACATAGCAGGGTGGTCCGATGGTGACATCATCATTCAGCTATATAAGAACCTCCGATTTCCCCAACATCAGCCAGTCACATTTTTGACATCATCGCGAAACATTTCAAAAATTCCGCGCCTCGTTTAACAGTCAGTCGCTTCACGATTTTCATCAAATGTATTCGATCACCTTGAGCAAACGTTATCAAAATATAGAAGTCAGTGAAAAGTTATCTACAGTCGAATATCTTTGCGGCGGATTTAGTCGGCGTCTCGAGTTAACTCGAATTGATCAGAAAACCGTTCAACCACGTATATTATGCCGCGAAGTGTCTGACCAATATTGTGGACGTCAATGGCGTATTTTAGCGCAAATTTTGTCAGCTGCATATCTTTACATATACCTGAAGATAATGTTGTATTTCACCCAAGAAATTGGAGCTTTGATCTTGATCCTGCAATCATCCTGGATTGGTTGAAAGTTGATGTTCAAATTAAGTTTGATGTTAAACAATGTTCACCCCTTTCTTCACAAAATTCCACAGTAATTCAAAATTTACGTTCACTTTTTTCAGATGAAACATTTTCTGAATTTATAATTATAACTCCAGAGAGAAGTTTCCATGTTCATCGTTGTATTTTGGTTGCGAGGTGTGACTTTTTCAAAACATTATTTCAACATTGTTGGAAGGAGGTGCAAGAAAATCAAATTGTTATTAATGATTTTTTCGAGTAAAGTAATTGAAATTTTTTTAACTGCTATATATACAGGAGAAGTGGAATTGAACAAAGATCCAATTACAACGGTTTTAGAGTTATTTCAAGCCTCAAACATGTTTCTTTGCTACGACATTGAACAAATTTGTGAAAATTTTATACTCAATTATGTGGTTCCTGAAAACATGAAAATGCTTCAAGATTTTTGCGATGTATTTTCCAACAGTACGATTGCTTCAGAGATTTCAGAAATCGATGATTTTCAAATATTTAACTTTTGATTATCTGAATTAACTGTGATGTCGCAGTGTGCGGTAGACTTGGCTACAGTGCGCGGTAGACTTGGTAACAGTGCTAGTGGGAATATATAAACTTAAACTCAATTCCAAGTTTGGCAGTCTACCAATGGGTACGATTAAGTAAAGTGTCGAACTTTCGAGTGACATTCTAATTTTTTTAAAATGGCGGAAGCAAAACTCAAAGCCGCGTACGAAGTGAATAACGCGCAAAAAATATTTTTAACTCGGGGTGGTGATGTTGTTTTTACAGTGTTGAATAATGACGCTAAAGCACAAATCGAAAAATTGCGCGAATTGAGCGAGAGTAGCTCGAGTGTAATGAAAATTCAATGTGCACGTGCCATCCAACGATTACGCAGTTACATAATCCAGTTGCGCGGTTCGCTCGTGATTGGAGCTGGACTACAAAAAGGCGTGAAATGGGAAGATCCTAACAGTGCCTTCAAGACACACATCCGCACAGGTGTCATAATAAATTTACGCCACCTGGACATTACTAAGTTTTTGTTGGAAGTTCGAGAAATTTTCGTTACCAAAGTGGAAGAAAGTCTGAAGATTAAGAATGCTTTAAAAGTCTACACTGCGTTGGATGGTGAATTCAGCATTCTAAAAAACGATGAAGAGTTCATAGAGTTGAAAAACTTCGAAACTCGTAGCGACAACATCACCCAAACAACGGATCTCAACACCTGGTTCGACACCAACGTCAGGGATTCATTGTTGAAAAAGATCGAAGAGTTTCAACACCAAGGATCCGGATGGACGCTGCGTCGGATCGTGAGTCTCGGTGTGTGTATCAACAAATACAATCCTATGCGAGCGAGTTCCTTCATCGAGCTACCAGGACCAATAAAGCGAAAGCGGGCATGTGTAAATATTCAAAATTTTGACGATGAGTGTTTTGAATGGGCCGTTTTATCTGCCTTACATCCTGTAGAAAGAAATGTGAAAAACCCAAGGCGTCTTTCCTATTACAAAAAAATATGATGGAGAACTGAACTTTGAAGGAATTTCTTTTCCAGTTATGCCAAAGCAGACTTCTTTATTTGAAAAACTTAACAATATTTCCATCAATATTTACATACTTTTAAAAAACAACAATTTTTCAGTCGCTCCTATCCATATCACTAAAGAAAAACAGGACAGGCATATAAATTTACTTCTCATACAAAATCATTATGATGAAGATGATGATGAGAGCGAACCTCTCCGCTACCATTATGTCTGGATCATAAATCGTTCATATCTAGTAAGCAGTCAGCTTTCTAAACACAAGGAAAAACACTGGATTTGTGACCGGTGTCTTCACTACTTTCGAGATTCTGAGAAGGTAAATGCTCACGAAATTGATTGTAAAGAAATAAATAATTGTAAAGTGAAATTGCCAACAGAGAAGAACAACATTCTCAAATTCATCAATGATAAAAACAATATCAGAGTTCCATACGTCGTTTACGTGGATTTTAAATGTTTATTGAAAAAAGTTATTCCTAACGAAGAAAAAAATACTCGAGTCGTGCAAGCGCATGAGGCTTGTAGCGTCGGCTACTATGTCCAATGTAGCTTCGATGAAGGACAATCTTGTTATGCGAGTTATCGAGGTTGCGATCCCGCGCAGTGGTTCCCCGAAGAGTTTGGTGAAACTCAAAGAACAAGTCCAGGAGGAGATGAAGAATCCAAAACCCATGGAACTCCTCACCTCTACAGAGCAAGAGATGTTTCGAGAAGCTGTCGACTGTCACATCTGCAAGAAACCTTTGAAAGGTCAAATCAGAGTGAGAGACCACTGTCATCTTACGGGCAAGTTTCGAGGTGCAGCTTATCAAAAGTGCAATCTCATGTACCAGGATGCACTCTCTATTCCGGTAAGATTTGATGACATTATATTTTTTCCAATAACACTTTGAAAAAAATATTTCTATGAGAATTACATTTTTTTTTTTTTTTTTTTTCAGATTATATTCCACAACCTGAGTGGATATGACGGTCAACTTGTGATAAAAAAAATTGCCAAGTGCATCGAGGGACGTACCACTCTAATTCCACAGACAATAGAAAGATACGTCTCATTCACAAAACATTTTGATGACAGCAAGATATCTTTACGATTCATTGACTCGTTCAGATTCATGAACTCATCCCTGGATAAACTTGCGTCATACTTGGAGAATGATAAAAAAATCATCATCCATCGAGAACACTCACATCTCGACGAGGAACGCTTAAAACTCCTCATGAAGGAAGAAGTGTTTCCCTATGAGTACCTGGACTTTTGGGAAAAATTGGAGGTCACTCAGCTACCTCCTCAAGAAGCGTTCTACAGCACCCTGACGAATGAGAAAATTTCCGACAATGACTATTGGTAAATAAACTATTTTAATTTTCATCGTCATTATCACTTTTCGTATTATCTTTCTATTCAAAGACTTGAAAAAAAATTTATTTTCTATTTTAGCCATGCTCAAACAGTCTGGCAGTCGTTCAACATACAGTCGCTTGGCGAGTACTCGGACCTCTACCTGAAGACTGACGTGCTTCTCCTGGCGGACGTTTCGAAAATCAAATGCTAAAGATAATAGCTTTCGTAAATAATAAAATCAAACGAATTCTACGTAGTGTTCAAAACAGGATACGCGGGCTACATTGGAAGCGTTAGATAAATGATTACATCACCATTGGTCCACCGTGCTCGATAGGAGTCAATAATAAAATCACGTTTTGGAAATCGAACTATGAAGATGATAGCTTTTGTGAATAATACAATCAGACGTTTTCTAAGCAGCATATAAAACAGAATACGTGGCTTCAAATAAATTTCCATCGTGTTAAAATTTTTGAAAGTATATTTCAAGGATTTAAAATGCTATTCTTTTCATCGCTCTAAGAGATGAGGCGGCACGATGTTTACGAAATTCGAGCGCGGCTAATGCCGGAAATGATATTCAAGAGCTGCAAGTCTCATGGTGTTTTCGCTTGGTAATAGATTCTCAAAATAAATTTTCATTCTTATACTGATTTCAATTGGATCAATCAACGTACAAGTTCGATGTTTTTTTTTCTCGTAAGAGGATTTATAAATTGAAAAAAATCTTTAATCCTGTTCAGTATCTTCCGAGATTTTATCCCGGAAACTTTAAAATACAAAATTTCAAAATATTAATGAAAAATATAAAAATAAGATAAACTGAATAAAAAACAAAAAAAAAATGTAAGCAAACAAACGAATAAACATGGAGGAGCAATTAAATGGTTGTGTTTCACAGCAGGGTTGGGGAGGGGCCTCCTTGCATTAAAAAATTATTGTTCTATTTATTTTAGAATATATTCCCAAATTTTGTGGAAACACTTGGTAAATATTAGAAAATTCGTGAAAAATTGTGGAAAACTCTCGTAAAATTTGAAAATATCGCGGAAATTTGCGAAACCACTCTGAAAATTTCGGAAAATTCTAGGAAAATTTCGAGAAACTCTTGTAAATTTTGGAAATATCACGGAAACTTGCGAAAAGAATCGGAAAATTTAGGAAAATTTTCGGAAAATTTGTATTACGAAAACTCGCAAAAACCTGGGAAATTGTGGAAAAACCTGAAAAATCGGGGAAAAACCTGGAAAATCATTGAAAAACCACGGAAATGGTGAAGGGTGAGAAATGATGAGGGTCGGGAAAAACAAAACAAAAAAAACAAAAAACAAAAACAAAAAAAACGAAAACAAAAAAACAAACAAAAAAAACAAAAAAAGAAAAAAGAAAAAAGAAAAAAAAGGTGTTATCGACAGGAGATATAACCCATAGAAGGTATTATCGACCACACCCCAACCTTACTGATAGTAGACACGCTCCTGTTTCACCGACCGCCGACATCTTGAAATTCTACATTACCGACGAAGGGAAGGGGGCCTGCGAGGGGGCCGCGGGGCGGGGGAGTCACGTGATGGGACGTGATAGGCGCATGGTTCCCCTTGTCTGGAACCATGCGCCTATACCGTGGTTACACTTATAGCACTGGTTACACATTATACCGTGTGTGTAACCAGTGCGACTTCATTTTCTCGTACGAGCTCGTTCAAGTCAGTTCAAGCAGTATCTATTAGATAGAATGGAGCATCGATTGAACCTCGTAAGTAGTAAAATTTATTACCGCTACCAATCAAGAACTTTTAAAGCTTTGAAAAATTGAGTTACTCGTGATGAAAACCTTTTTCGATTTCGAATTACGTAAAACCTTAAAGATATAGGATTTATAACCTTATATATATAAAGCACGTGCTTCGCAATTGCGAGGTGGACGATAAATTTAAAATTATATCATTATCATTAATATTTTCGAAGCCCTTCCCATAGGAGGCAATTTCCAAGTGCTTTCTAATTAAAAAATTCATAAGTAATATTCTGTAATGTAAAAATATCACGTGTCGTTTTTCTGCTCTGTGATTGCGATGGCGGAAATCCGACTGAATTTCTAAAACATGTGATGTAGATAATATTTTTTCTTCGAGTAAATAAGAGATTAAGCTAAGAAATAACCTCCGTTTCGTAATATTTTGATATTTTTTCAGATGAATATTAACAATCATGAAGATATTCTCTTAGAGGACTTCGAGGACATGAAAATGGACGTGGTGCAGCAGGTTCCGGCTGCCCGACCAGTCGTTGAAGCGGAACCTGCTGTACCGGAGGCTGCAGTACCACCACCACCGGTCATTGTCCCAGGCCCAGATCCAGTAATTGCCGCCCCCGGCCCAGTAGTGGAAGTAGCTGAAGTCCTGCCACCACCAAATGCCGCGGTCGGCCCCCAAAGAGGCTGTATGTATTTTTTCGATATTTTTCATGAACATGTATTTCATTTGACTATTTTGTGAAACCATTTTGAATTTCAAAGATTTTTTTTAGAAATTGAAAAATTTTTTAACATTGATTTTATTTTCATCTACAAAAATATTTTGTTGAAAAATTTGAAACTTCGAAGATAAATATTTTTTATGAATTTGATTTAATTTTTATTTTATATTTTTTATATGAAATTTATTTTTTTTACTTATGATTATTTCATTTTTTATTTTTATATTTTATTTTATATTTTTATTATTTATTATTGTATTGTTTTATTATGAGTTTGATAAATATTTATCATGAATTTGATGAATGGATTTGAAATTTACAAATAAAATATGTTTCAGAATTTCAAATTTATAAACATTGATTTTATCTCATCTCAAGTTTATTCTGTTGAAAAGTTAAGGTTCCGCAATAAATATTTTTCAGAAATTTATAAATATGAACTTTATGCACATCCTAATAATATTCTGTTAAAAAAAGCTTTTTTTCATTAAATACATTTGAAATGTAGAAGTATTATAAGAAATTACTTCTTATTTTCTTGAAAAGTTTTAAACTTCCAAGATAAATATTTTTTATGAATTCGATTTTATTTTATATTTTTTATGTAAACAATTTATATTTTTAATATAAAAAATTTATATATTCACATAAAATTTATTATTTTATTTTATATTTTTATTATATTATTTTATATTATATTATATTTTTTACATAAAATTTATTATTTGAATTTTTAATATTTTATTCTATATTTTTGTTATGATATTTCATATTTTTATATTTTATTTTATATTCTATTATTTCATATCTTTATATTTTAATTATGATTATGAATTTAATTAATATTCTTTATAAATATGACGAATGGATTTGAAATTTTAAAAATATATATTAAGAATTCCACGAAAAATATTTTCCAGAAATTTATAAATTTTATTGTTAACAGAAGGAGGACGAGTGTATAGAAGAAGCAGGGCAGGCTCCAGCTTCCAAAGGCAACGCATGACATTCATGAACTATTTATGGGTTTTTAGCAAGCCAAGAACCCGTGGCCGTGGCCGTGGCCTTGGGAATGGTGGCAATGAAAACTAAAATAATTTGTGATTGAAATAATAATAATGTAATGTGATTTCGTTAAATAAACTGCTTGCTGGCTAATATTGGTCATTCTATATTTTGTTTTTAGATATCAATAATTTTCGAGAAAATAACGAAAAAACAATTTTATAATATTGAAAATGAGGTTTTTGGATTTATTTTCATAGTCTGGAAAGTTTCTTTGAACGTAGACTACAAACGACAAAGTTGATTATGTGTACGGATTTTTTTATTTATTCATGTTTTTGTGTAATTGAAAAATGATTCTAGATACACCGAAATTTCTAAATATGACAATTATACACTAAACACCTTGCGATTTACACAAAAAACTATGAATTCCACATGTATGAAAACAAAATTCCTAACTTACATTTTTAAGTTCGTGTAAAAAATTTTCTTGATCCAATATTTAACTTTCAAATGTATAATTAAAACGAACAATTATTCTATTCTCACAGGTTTCTTTCAAGAGTTTTTGTAGAAATATATATTTGAAACGTCACAATTGAATTAGACAATTGATATATAATTATATTATATTTTTCATAAACGATTATGTCTTACATTTTTGTCATTATTTCGAATTTTTCAAAGGTACGGGAAAACTTTTTTTTTCGAAGTTTTTTTTTATTTTGAAAATAACAAAATATTAGTTACTGCCAAAATATGCATATATTATTTGTTGCTATCATTTGAAACCGTAACAGGCATCAGTTTGCTATAATTTATATTGAGTTTTAATGAAGACTTTCGAAAACCAACAAAAACTGTTTTTTTTTTAAAACACATCACTATTGTCAAACAAAAATTATCTGAATATAACCAAAAATTGTATTGACAGATGCACAGCCTCGCGATGAATCTTTATTTCTGAAAGACTCCAACATAAACAAATACTGATTTTGTTCAGCAACCACATAACAAACACTGCTTTTTTTTCCAAAACACAGCACTTTTGTGAAACAAAAATTCCGCTGAAATGATCCAAACAAAACAAAGATGCCAATACATGATCCCTGATACAATACATATGTGCGTTTGAAAAAGACATCGCGCCGCGCGGGGTATACTCGAAGCTGCCCGAGGCTTTCCGAAATCAGCCGAACTGCCCGGAATATGCTTATGATTATGATGACGAAATTTCTTCAGACGGAAGTGGTCCGACGTAAATTTCAGCTTAGCCAAGTGCCCTAAACATATATGTGTCTCTCTCGCTCCCCGCTTTAGGCGCATGTGTTTGAGAGAGTGAGGGCTAGATAATCCGAGAATTTATACACACGGACGTTTTCGACCTTTCACTTTTACTTAGAGAGAGAGGTAGAAAGGATCTGCGATTAACGACGGTCGAAACACGTCCGTGTTTCAAGATTTGAGGAGATTACAAAATTGGCCCTTCGATCTTGAAATCAGTGCTAAGAATAATGAAAAAAATAGCTAGATGATCATTTAATTAGAAAAAAAATGTGTATGCCTTATGGCACATTTGAAAGAATTGATATGTAAAACCTAGTTTGCTTTCTTATTAAAAAAAACTTGCTTTCATCCAGAAATAAATAGTTCAAAAATGATGAATGAGAAAACTATATCTTTGAAAGAGTTGATATCATTGATTATACCGTCGATTGTTTGAGTTTTCAGTCGCTTTGGAGGAGGGAGAGCAGGCTCGTCTACAGAATTTTCTTCAATGTTCTAGGAAGTGGATGCCTAAACACATGTTCGACGTTTGAAATGTATTCTTGCACGTCATACAAGCAATTTCATCAAGATTTTTTTTATATTCAAAACAATAGCATATGCAATAACTGCGGAAAATATTTTTAGAGAGTGGCTAATCTTTTATAAGTACATCGAACGATATTCTTGAGAATTTCGAATGTTCATACTCAGTGCAGTGAAATAACACATTTAATTTTCAAAATAACGCTGAGGAATACTTGAGAAGTTCACTTATAAGTTTTCACATATTTAATCAACTCTGTAGATTAAAAAGAATGACTTTCTGGGACCACTCAAATATATAAAATAATCTTATTTTAATATAAGTATGCGGAAATCAATTGTAATATTATGAGTTTGAGAAAAGATAAATTTATATACGTAAAAATTGACAAAATGATCCTTCTGAGTTGAGATATAAAAATCGATATTTATGTTTATTTATCAATTTATAGTTATGTTTAAATACTGTCGCAAAATAATACAAATAATATATATATAATAATAAATATTTATTATAAATATTTATTATCTTCATATAATTTTATATATTTCAAAGTATTAATATATAGGTGTATAATATATAATGTTGTAATTTTTCATTCTCACGAATAATCTATTTTCATCAATCTTTAAAATTTAAAAATAATATATCAATCATAATATTATTTACTTACATAATTATTAATCTAATAGTAAATTATCGATAAATTATGAAAAAACTATAATTAACTCATTATCAATTATTTTTATTGATAATCTATTAATAATCTATTAATAATCTATATAAAATCCTTTTCCTATAAATTTACAAACGATATAAATTCATTTACATTCGTATTTATTAATGAACCAATGAGACTTTATTTGCCAATTTTCTATTTATCATAAAGTTAAAGTCAAACTTTGATGATTTAATCTTTAAAATGACAAAATGTGTAATAAAATAGAATTATGATATTAAAAAGGTTTTTTCGGGGATACATAAAATATATTTATAAACTATAAAAAACTTTTTTTTAATTATGGAGAGAAAAAATTGCCTTTGCCTATACCTCTGCAATGGATGTCGCGCTGTTCAATTTTTTTGTAATTTGCAGAAATTGAGTTTGATAATTTTTTTTTAAATGCCGCGACAAATTGGTCGTCTTACTCTTCCGTGGAACAGTTTTCATGCATAAATTGCACCTTGCTTCCGAATCTTCTTTTCCCTCGACTTTTGTGAAAAAGCCCTAGACAGGACTGGGAACTTTTTTTTCTCGCTCATCTTGTCTGCTACCAAGAAAAAGAATTTTTTTTATAATTGCACATGATAAATCGTTTATAAATCCACAATATTCATATATTTACAATACTTACATACGCAATAAACTCCGTGAACAGAATGTTTTTCGCAATCTTTGCTTTATTTTACCCAGCTTTTTTTCACGTCACTGATTCACGTTCTTTTGTTTTTATTGTTACGGTGTGAATTTAACGTTTTTATTGAAATTCAGAGGTAGGAGAGGTAGCTGTTCATTGCAAATGAACGCATTTTTAATTAAAAATTCAGGAAGAATGTACTAAAATTTCGGAATGTTAAATTTTAAGTTTTTACGGATAAATTTTACACGTTCATTGGCGTACTTCCATATTTTACTTGTGTATGAATTTCATGCTGAAAACATTTGCAAAATCTTTGCAAATATTTGCAGATCGGTTTGCAAATGATTTTGCAAATAATTTGCAAAATGTTTTTGCAACTTATGTATGAATTTTAATCCGAAAAAATTTGCAATGATATAGCAAAATACGAAAACATTTTTTTTTTTAATTCATAATATCAACCACTCGATACCGGTAAACAAAAGTATCGATGATTAGATACTTCGACCTCGAGAATATCGAGGATCGATACAGTAATATCGACACGTGGATTTGATACACAAAGTATAGAGCAAGTATCGCCCACCACTACCTTGTTGCATAAGATGTATTTTCTAACAATAATAATAATCAAAATAGTAATAATTTTTTTCAAATCTCAATAGTATGATCAACCAAAGTTACAATGCTCCTAAATATGTTTTTTCGAAGTTTTATTAGAAAACTAGAATGACATAAAATCTTACCGGAATTGTAAGTGCATCCTGGTATAGGAGATTGCATTTTTGATGAGCTGCGCCTCAAAATTTGCCCTAAGATGGCAGTGGTCTCTCACTTTAATTTGACCTTTCAGAGCGGTGTTGCAGATGTAGCAGTTGGCAGCTTTTCGAAACATCTTCTTCTCTGCCGGGGTGAGGGGCTCTATGGGTTTGGGGTTCTTCAACTTCTCCTGGACTTTTTCGTGAGTTTCACCAACTCATCAGAGAACCACTGTGCAGGATAGCTCGCCTCGATAGCTCGCATAGCGAGATACTCCTTCATCGAAGCTACATTGGACATAGTAGCCAACGTTACAGGCCTCGTGAACTTGCACGACTCGAGTGTTTTTCTCTTTGTCAGGAACTAATTTTTTAAATAAACATTCAAAATCCGCGTAAACGACGTATGGAACTTTGATATTGTTTTTATGATTGTTGAATTTAAGAATGTTGTTTTTCTCTGTTGGCAATTTCACTTAACATGTATTCACTTCTTTCCAGTCAATTTCGTGGGCATTCAACTTCTCAGAATCTCAAAAGTAGTGAATATACTGGTCACAAATCCAACGTTTTTCTTTGTGTTTAGAAAGCTGACTGCTTACAAGTCGAGAAAGATCTTAAATCCAGACATAATGGTAGCAGAGGGGTTCGTTCTCATCATCTTTATCATAATGATTTTGTATGAGAAGTAAATTTATATGCCTGTCCTGTTTTTCTTTAGTGATATGGATGAGATACTGTAAAATCTTTTTTTTTAAAAGTATGTAGATGTTTATGGAAATATTTTTGAGCCTTTCAAATAAAGGAGCCTGCTTTTGCATAACGGGAAAAGAAATTCCTTCAAAGTTTAATTCGCTATCATATTTTTTGTGATGAGTAAGTCGATGAATGCTCTTATGAGCAGGATGCAGTGCCGAAAGAATAGCACAATTAAAACACATATCGTCAAAATTTTGAATATTCACACATGCCTGCTTTCGTTTTATTGGTCCTGGTAGCTCGATGAAGGAACTCGCTCGCATAGGATTGTATTTTTTGATATGGACACCGAGACTTACGATCCGACGCAGCGTCCATCCGGATCCTTGGCGGCAAAACTCTTCGATCTTTCTCAACAAGAGATCCCTGACGTTGGGAACCAGGTGTTGAGATCTGTTTTTTGGGTGATGCTGACGCTGCGAGTTTCAAAGTTTTTCAACTCTACGACCTCTTCATAGTTCTTTAGAATGCTTAATTCTCCATCCAGGGAAGAGACTTTTAAAGTATTTTTGATCTTCAGGCTTTTCTCCACTTTAGTGACGAAAATTTCTCGGGCTTACAACAAAAACTTGGTAATGTTCAGGTGGCGTATGGTAAGTTGATTACGACGCCCGTGCGGATGTGCTTCTTGAAGACACTGTTGAGCTCTTCCCATTCCACGCTATTTTGTAATCCAGCTCTGCTCAAACGCAGCTTGCGAATGTAACTACGCAGTCGTTGGATGGCACGCGCACATTGAATTTTCACTTCACTCGAGCTATTTGCACTCAGTTTACGCAATTCATCTGTCTGTGCTGTAGCGTCATTGTTCAATACTGTAGGATCAACAGCACTACCCTGCGTCAAAAGTCGTTTTGGCGCGTTAATCACCTTGTACGCGACCTTGAGTTTCGATTCCGCCATTTTTCGAAAATTAAATGTCACTCTGCGCTTTTAAGTTTGACACTTTGAGAGCCCTGTTGGTAGACTGACGCTCCCGCTCGAGAACGTCGTATTTATAGATAGTGATGGCGCTGCGATCGCGCATTGTTGCTATGCGTGCACAAGGTTTGTACTGTTTCCATGGCAACGCATGATGAAGGTTGTCGAACCTGCGCACTGTTGCCGCGTCTATCGTCACGCACTGTTGTCACGTCTATCGTCACGCACTGTCTTAAAATTTCCTGTAAAAAACCCCGTACACTTAAAATCTTCCCAATTCATTGTTCAACGATGCGATAATTATAGAGCGGCTCACGACCATGTCAAAAATGTGACTGACTGATGAAAGGGAAATCAAGGGATATTATATAGATGAAAGATGACGTCACCATTGGAACACCCTGCTTGATATGAGTCAAGAATATTGACTCGGTGGTTTTGAGAATCGAGCGATTGCTTGTGTTAATAACGGAATCAAATGACTTCTACGCATAGTTCAAAACAAGATACTCAGATTACAATTGCGCTGAAAGTGTAAACAAAAGTATCAAATGACAATTGCGCAACGAAAAAACACCATGATTATATTACATCTAGGACTGGAAGTCTTTTTGTAAACAAAGATAACAAAAGTCATAAATTTGACGCGTTCAAAGAATGCCGACTTGTAAATAAATGATTAGTGCTGGAAATTAGTAATGAGATTAAATTACATCTTCGAGCGAGCGACTTTTCTAAACAAAAGATGCGGATGGCATTTACGCAGAAATTTTTTCATCAAACATCTAGATCTATATATATTTAGCTATGATCAAATTACATTTAAACAGAGAAACCCATATCTGTAAACAAATGGAGTAAATCTCATCTCGGTATCATAATTTTAGCATTTTCATAACATAAATAATTGAATAAAATTGGCTTATGTTTAAATTAAATTTACAAAGAAAAATCCAACTCTATAAACAAATGAAGCAAAGTCTATCTTGGTATCATATTTTTAGAACTTTCATAACATAAATAATTTTATAAAATTGATCGATCTTCGAATTACATTTACGAAGTTTTATTCGAACGTTTCAAGATCAACGCTTGTGAGATAAAACTTGTTATCATGACGTCATCGCTTAGGAATTCCACACTGCGAGGATTATCAAATTATCACTAATAAAAGTTCATTGTTTTCTACAAAAATGTATTAGTAAGAAAAAAGAAATAAAATTCTCAATCCCGTAAATTCCCGAAAATTTCGGAAAAACGCAGAAAATTTTGAAAAATCTAGGTAAATTTCGGAAAAATATGTCAAACTTGTGGAGAATTCCGGAAAACACGTGGGGAGGAGATGGACCAATCAGAGCGCAGGGGTGGGGCCTAGGGGCGGCGGGAGGGGAGGGGCGGACTAATCAGGGCGCATGGGGAAGGGCCTAGGGATGGGGAGATGGGTGGAGTGGGAGGTAGGGCGGGGGGGGGTCACGTGATGGTTGGAGGAGTGGGGGGTTCTCGTACCCCCCTAGCCTATCTACTATTATACGAGTAAATTTGTATGTATAGACTGCCGTAACAGTAAAATCTTATTGATAAAATCAAGTTTTTTATGGATAAAACTTATTGATAAAACCAGTTTGTTGTATTTTGCGCGTAGGTACACTTCTTTCTCGACAGATTTTGTGGCTTCTGCAAAAAGCCGAATGTTTACGTAGCGTTCCGCAAAAAATTCACAAAGTTGACTCCCGTGATTGACGAACACATCTTGGTATTTAACATGCGCACACATTTTAGGGGAGTTGAAAAGTTCTGCCGTATGAAGGGCAACTTTATTGAGCAACACCTGTTTTACGTTCGGAGTTTAAACGGGGTGTTCTCTCAAAACTCTTTCCGAAATTTGACAAATTTTTTTCACCTAATCCAATGGAGCGACATAGGGTCCACGGTTTTTTTTATCTCTGCAGCATTGACATTTTTTCTCCCAACAATTGATCTTTGTAAATCAAACAAGTGATTGATTCATTGATTAATTTATATGAAACATATCCTGCAATATATTATGCTATCCCCTTTAGCAAAATGAGACAGTTCAAAACATGTTTCAATATAATCGTGATCAAAACTTATTGTCGTTCGCAAAGATTTGTGATCACTGACAGGGCATTTGATTTTTCTAGACGACACATTCAAAATTGCTACGTTGCCGAAGAGGCAGTTGCCATTTGAAAACTCTTTGGGCTCGTGTCGGACCATGATTTTCTTGTACGCTGACTTAAATTGAAAGACGTTCGGATTATTGTTCCAACCCCCACGACCCCGCAAAATTAAAAACAGGGTTTCCGAGTAATCCTGTGACAACTTGTATGTCAAAAGGTGAGACATGCCTTGCTCTTTCAATTTGAAAAACAAAGGAATAATGTTACGTAAACACACAACCATTTCAAGAAACCCTTTTTTCCGTACTGTTTTCAAAATGTTCCTTCCATTTTCGTCGGTCATTGTCACTCTCTTGCTTCTGAATTTCGTGCAATCGTTGTACATATTCCCATCGAATTTGCTCTCCTTTTCCATTTTTTAAAACTTCTCATTCCCCAAAAGTATTCCTGATCAATTTCGCCATATGAACCATGTCCCAAAACACATACACATTCTCTGTGGTGACAGGATTCTTAAAATATGGTTTGAATTCAGGACCATATTTGAAGTCGGCACCTAAAACTTCACACATTCCAATATTACTAGCTGCCCAATCAAATGTAAGTGAGAAAACGTGACAGTTGTGGGAATGTGAAGCATGCAGAGCAAGAGTCAACAAATCAGCTCGCTCTTGGCTATCAAGACCACGAATTAAAAAATAACCAATTGGCACTTTCCAATGGTCATTTAGAGAAACTGCCATCAGCACGAGTGCATTTGCCGCCAACGCCTGGTTATCGGTCTGCGCCTTTCTTTTGCCGCAACGCAAGGTGTTGTTGCCAACATCAACCCCACCAAAATAGTTACCTGAATGTTTATCGTAAATGAGTTAAGATCTTATAGACATCTCATCCATTACTAAATTTATAATAACATTCTTTTCCATAGCTCGAGTTGCAATAGCATCCAAAGCTTCTTTCGTTAACCCCGGAGACCCATCAACAGCTTCATACCACTTTCTCATTGTTGACGGATTTGGTGGAAATTGCTTTCCAAATTTTTGCCTCACATAAGAGTAGGCTTTGGGAGAGTAGAAGTAGAGAGTTCGAGCGAAGCATCTAATATTCTCACTGTACTTTTGTCCTCGTCGTTTTTGGAACATTTCACTCAAGAAATCCTGTTCTTCGTCTGAAACGACATTATAAAAAAAATTGTATGTAATCAAGATTTTTTTAAAAATAAATATACATTATGAATACCAAATATAAATCAAATATCTATAATATCTATTTTCAAAATTAAAGATAATACTAGAAACTAATAATTAGATGTATGCAAACAATTGCTTAATATTAACTATTAGTTGAAGATCAAGTGTTTTAATTTTAAAATCATGAATTTATAAATGTTTCATTTCGATGCTTCTCTATTATAACTATTTTACTTTACCAGTAGAGTTGCCTGCTTCGCGTGATAGAATGTTCCCCTGTCTCAAGTGTTTCACCAAATCCTTCAATGATTCAATTTGCTGCTTGTATTTGTAATTTACAGTCTGTAAGCGTTCAATTTTAAATCTCTGTTTTTTATTAGTATTTTTTATCATTGACAAAGTTTGATTTTTTCTTCGTGGAGCGTCGAAGTCTGTTGGGAGAATTTCGGAAATGTAACGGAGTTCGAAGCTTCTTCGATTCTTAATTTCGGTGTTTGAGACCTCAGCATTGTTTTCATGATTTATGCTGTCTAGTCCATTTCAGTAAGTGAATAGCTACTGCCCAAATTACGACCAGCAACTTCTGTGACATCTTGTGAATAAGGCTGGCCATCTAAAAAATAATAAAAAAAATGAACAATTATCTACTTTTACGGAACTTGTTTTACGTTTATACTAAAATAGATAATTACAATTCATGTCAGTCATATGAAAATACGATTGAAACTCCTCAGTCGAGACTTCTAACGTGGGTTAACAAAACGAGTTGACATTTTCTATAAACAAAATATTTAAACATGAAATATATATTGAAAAATAAAAAAATATTTTTATCACAACTTTAATATGAATCATCACCTCTCATTTCAATTGGTGACTGATTACAAACATTTTCCACTGGTGTGTCGATTTCGGATTGAGGAACATTAGTGACATTCTCCATGCTCCTGTCATTAGCGATTATAAACTCTAATGGTTCAGAAATTTCATCCGTCTCACAAGCTGTAGATTGGACTTCAAGAGCCTTGTATTCTTCATTTTCAATGTTGGCTACTGGTTGTCAACTTTTTTCCAGATGCGCCACAAAGTATTTTTTGCAAGTAAACTGGAAAAAGAAGAAAATTATCTACTTTTCTTTACTGTGCTATATGTTATCGAGAAATACATTTTAACCCTGGTGAAAACACCATGAGAGTTCGCAAGAGTAGAGCGTCAATAATTACTTAAGTGAAAGTTTATGATTTGAAAATGAGTTAAATTATTTGGCCGAAATTTAAAATACAATTTTTTGATGAACATTTTTCAAAATTTATTTCATCTATTGAATGGATGAAATAAACACACCTATATAGTAATCTGCACTATACATACAATTAGTGTTATCGTGAAGCATCTCCTGTTTCCTGGTTGAAAGTAGAGACTTTGTATTTGCTGAAATTTCTGATCGAACACAATTTTCCAATAAAATTTGACTTTCTACAGATGTTCGAAAAGGGACATTCAGTGTCGGTTTTGCTGTGCGGGTCAGGGACATTTAATTAGGAAGTTTCCAAAAAAAAGCCAGAACCCTGGTAACATTTTTCGAAATGTAAAGAATATATGACAATTTTTGAAACGTCATCTGTGTCCGACAATCCGCAGGCATTTTTTCATTCGTTGCATCGGGGTGGATCTTTCAATGGAAATCTAAAAAAATATTCATTTTGCATTGCCTGGCATTGCCTAAAATTCCAAGCGTGTTTTATGCTTACCTTTGCAAGGCGATTCAATTTTCTGGTGATGCCTTCTGATCGCACAAATAACATAATGAAGACATTTTTTCCAAATACCACCAAAACCATTTAGCTAATAAACGATTTCCTCGATTACCGGCGCATGTGCACAAGGTAGGCACTCGGAATCGTGCAAGAGCGATGACGATATTGTCTGTCTCACTGTGTTGCTTCCAACTTTCATATTCCCGTTAGCAGTATATGATTATTATGTATATGCTAACATTCGGCTGTATTAGGTTGGCGAACTTTTAGGATTGGGAATCCTGCAAGTAACATATTTTCTAATGAATTTGGCAACGCTTTCGTTATCGTCTATTCCTAGTATTGGAGCATCTTTCACCCACAGCAGTAAATGGAAATGCTGAGTACCTCTACCTTGGTATTCTCTTCTCCAAAAATGATGTATGATTTCTCCGATAGGATTATCTTTCGAGTACAAGAAATCCAACATGGCATGAACTTTGTTATCAATAAATCTCGAAACGGAGACAGGATTTGAGGCAATCATTTGATTTGCTGACATTTTATCCATGTGTGGAGTATTAACTTGACGAATATAATCTATCATATCCGACCATAACCATTTCGCTGGACTCAAAGTTAAGAACCAAGTGGCCGGGCCGTAATTTTCAATCATATACCGCAGATTACTTCTTAGGATATTCCAATTTTGCTCCGTATTTCTCAAACGCGAGAATATTGTTGTCAATTCTCGTTCTAGTAAGTCTTTGGACATTGATTCTAAATAGTTTCCTGCTGTATATTTTTTGCGTATATTACTAACATTGAGCTTTTGGTATGGTATATACCTGCTTTAATCTACCTTATGTTGTGATCTTTTAACAAATAAAAAAGATATTGTATGTCAAGTCTGTATGTCGGATCTTTTGATTTTAGCTTTGTGTGTATAAATGATGAATCACTTAGATATGTGAGTCTATTTTCATGTTGTCCATTGATTCCATTAGGATACAAATATTGAAAACATAATAGATATAAAATCTTAGACCGGTTGTCTAATGGTACACCTTTTACTTTGCATTGTTGATATAAAGTAGTTGAACTTTTGTTTTCACGTTTGTCATAAATTGGGTAAATTGTGAATTGTTCATAATAGCTGTCGCCAGCATCTGCTTGAGTGAGAAGTGCTGGCTCTTTTTCTAATTTTTTCTCCCTATCCACATCTGCTTCTTCGACAAGATATTCAATATTAACTAGACCTGGTTGATTGCTAAAAAACGCATCAGGATTTCTTGGAAGCTTTATTTCTTTATAAAGAGGATTGATTTGTTTCAAAAGTACTAACGCGTTATATAAGTCTGTGACATTAACTAAATTTTCGAAGATTTTTTTGGCTTTCGTTGGAAGACTGCAAATCATAGTGTATATTTCATGATTCAAATTTATTGGATCTGCTGATTTTCAGATTTTTTTTCATAGTTTCTTCTAATGGTAAAGGTTAATGAAAAGTCTTCCCTTCAAATTTTCAAATTGTATGCCTGTGTGGAAATTTTTTTACTTTATATCGTGTCCATTTGTTGAATAACTTGGAATGCTTTGGCATGTTGAATAAACATTCTTCCGTAATTGTTTTAACGTTGTATTTCTGCAGGAATCGGATTAACTTTCAAGTTGTTCTGAATACAAGTAGGTGGCATTTTACTTTTACGAAAAAGATCCAGGCAGTATTTACAAATAAAATAACTTTCCAGTTCATTTTTTTCTGCAAAAGATATAAAACTTTTCCATGACTCAGAAGCAAAAGCTTTTCTCATTTTGCTGATAGCTGTAACATCGGGACGACAACACAGTTTTTTACAGGAAATGCAAGAGTTTACAGGGACGTCAGTTGAACGTTTTAACAAACTTTTGAAGGCATTCTTGTTGTTAGATATAATGTCGTCCTCTACAAGATTTATCTCATGTTCATCAATGACTACTTTACATTCTTCAAGTGCCTTATCGCGGACCAGGCGCGGATCTACAGGAGGGGGGGGGGGGGGGGTGACATAGGAGACATGCCTTTCCCCAAAATCTCGGCCACAAAATTCGAATGCGGATTTTAACCTTTTATTCAACTACGACAAATTTGTAAAGTGTGATAAAATTTATTAAATATATTATGTTAAATAGTTGTTTCCCCGCGATATTTGAAAAACATCGGTATTTCAAATAGTATCGACCGTCTATTCCGCATCGATTTATCGATTAATCTATCATTGCACTGTGATTACATATTGCCAAGATACCAAGTTCATTCTTCATAAATATTTGGCATACATTAACATAACATTTTGATAAAATCCAATGAAAGTTCTGAAAATCACCTATTGTTTATTGTTATTAAGACGTTTTAAGCTTGAAATTTGCGTTACGGCAGTGGCTTTTGTGAACATCTTAATCAAACAATGGTAAGTAACTTTCCTTATTTTGGGTGACACGTATTGCTCTCGCAACAAATAATTGACAAATAGATGAATACATTCAATTTCGCTAGGAATGTGCTTGTTCTAGAAAACATTATTAGATACAAATTGTGTGCCGTCTGCTGTGTATCAGTCGTTTCGTTTTTATATCAGGAAATTTAATAATCAGAAACAAAGGAAGTAAGTGATAAAAGTATAAATTAAAAAACATGAAAGATTGAAATTTTCAATATGAATATAAATACAATAAACCATAGTTGTTTTTGCTCCCAAAAAACGAGATTATATGTTTGTTTACCTTTCAAATTTTTCAGGTTAGGTTCAGTAATACATTTTAATTTGATTTGTTGCAAGAACACTAGATATTTTAATATCTTGTGTTCTTGATTTGTTGCATTCTTTTTTTTTCAAATTAATGAATTCAAAAACTTTATTAAAAAAAAAATTTTCCAGTTTGGATTACCAGGTGTACTCCTAATTAATTTCCGGTTTTTTTGCAAAAAAAAAAACACATAATTCCAAAAAAACCGTAACCTTTATTTTATTCAAAGTATTTTCCATCGCTTTCTACACATTTTTCCCACCTTTCTGGTAAATTGTGGATACCACGCCAGTAAAAATCATTGCCTTTGGAGGTGAACCACTCGGTAAGCCATTTTCGTACATTTTCGTATGAGTCGAAGCGCTGCTAAGAAAGGGCATGGCCCAATGAGGCAAAGAGGTGGTAGTCGGATGGCGCCAGGTCTGGAGAGTAAGCCGCATGATCAAGCACTTCCCACTTGAGCCTTTCCAGCGGGTCACGAACGACTTTCGACTTATGCGACGGCACATTGTCGTGGAGCAAAATCACCTTCTTCTGTCGTTGTTGATATTCTGGTCGGTTTTCCACAATGGCTCGGCTCAAATCTTTCATTTGCTGTTTGTAGTGAACGGCATTCACAGTTTCACCAGGTTTCAGCAGTTCAAAGTATATAACACCGGACTGGTCCCACCACACACACAGCATGACCTTCCGACCGTAACGATTTGGCCCGAGTCGAAATTTTTGAACCTCGATTGGGTCTCAATTGGGTTAAATCAGCCTTGAAGGCCTCGTTTAGGACTCATTTCGTGCGATGTACCAGAGTCAAGGTATCAATTGGGCCTCAGTTATAGGCCCTAAATTTGAAGGCACTCGAGTGGGCCTTTTTTAGGTATCATTTTGCAAATTAAATAAAAGTAGGTCCTCAAAAAGGCCTAAAAGTTGAGGCCGCAAGTTTTTAAAATATATATATGAACTAAAGTTATTGCGAATAATTTATGTTGCATTTCTTCGTCAGTTTTATTCGCACCAGTTCACGTATGCAACTTTGCGTAAACGAATTTAGTCGATTTCTTATAAAACCCTTCTAGATCTGGTGGAATAAATCTATACTTTTTTGGGCTTCAAGTTGTTTATTGCTTCCTTCGATATTTACAAGTAACTTCATGAAAATCTATTGTACCATATTGAATGCATATATATTAATATAATGCATATATATTTTGCCCTAAGCAAGACTTTTATTGAAAACTAAATTTTAGGCTACTCTAATTCTTCCTCATTTGGAGGTATACCGATGTATAATTTATCATTGACCTTAATGCTCAAACAAACAGTTTGCAAAGCATTCACTGGCACTGCAAGAATATGTTTGTTTATGGTACAACGACGCAAAAAATGAGAGCTGTCACTTTGCCGAGAATTCCCTATAGCTGTGAAAACACTGACGTCATTCAGACTTTTCATAACTGCATAATGAGAAGTTGCACACTCACAATTCAATCCCAAATTATTGCAAACACAGTTGACGACTTTCACAAAACAATGTATGATACCTAACTTTGAATCACCATTCATTTCATACTTCACTGCCGAAGAACAAGTTTGCAATTTGTTCGGTTTATATGCTTTGCCTACATATAATTTTTCTTTTCGTAAAAGACGTAAATATTGATATACCCGCGGTGCTCGTGCATAAATAAAGGGTCTAATAGCGGCGGCAATCACTTGTGGCACACGAGGATATTGTTTGTAAGTACCAACACTGTAAGTAGAATTTTCCAGTTGCTCAATAATTTTTACTTGTTTCTTTCTTTTTAGGCAAAAGTCGAGGACATCATTTCGAACAATTTTTTCTAAATATCTTGGTAATCTTAAGTATCGATCGTGAGACTGGCAAACTTGAGAATCAATATGTGAAGTCCCGTGAATCGTTTTCAGTAAGAGTCCGTTGAGGTTCTCATATTCGTAGCACGAATGCGTCCATAAAGGGCCCAGGTTTATAACAGCGTCAGGTAAATGAAGTAAGAGGTGAATATTAATTGAACAATTTTCTAGCCCATACAAACTTTGAAAGTCTTGAACAAATTTTTGAATTAAATTTCTAGCAACTTCGATCATTTGCATCTTAACAGAACTTGCGTTTAATATTGATATAGCAACAACTAAAAGTGTAAAATGATCATAAAAACGGGGAGGGAGCGTACCTTGCAAAATCGGTAGAGAGTAATAAAACAGCCAAGCTTTCAACTCAGAAGCCTTCCAGTGAACCAACTCATTAACCGATCGTGGCATTCTATGAATAAATTTTGGTGGTTTCAAAGCCGTCAATTTATTATTTACAATTTCAATAAAACCTGTTAATGAGAAAGCCGCATTTGCGTATTCGCTAGAAAACCATAGATTCAATAATTTTTTACACACCCCACCATCCACACTATGCATTTTATCAGTTGGATTCCTCGAATGTAATCTGGCATTAAAAAATTGAGAATGGTTACACCCTTTATACCTTGAATCGGTTCGTTAACTACTTGTTGAGCTATTCTATGGCAATTCTCTGCAGTTCGTAATCGGAAATTGTTCTTGTACGGATAAACATGAAGTGCACCTCGAGGTTCTAACGTCCAATTGACCCCTTTACAAAAACAAACTGGACATCCAAAATCCCCATTGAAGTGGCCAAAATTACAGCATTCCGATTTTGCAGGGAGATCGCAACTTCTGGTTAGCAATATTCCCCTGACATTGAGAGGAGCATCGTTTTGAGGAATTGTGACTCGTATACCTTGGAAAAGTTTTTGAAAATCGTCAGTCAGTGCTCCAAAGAATACATTCATGTTTGGTTTCTTGTTTCCATACCAGAAACCAGCCAATAATGTATTTTCTTTTTTTTTGCGCATTTTAAAAGGCAACTCATTAATTGTCAGGTAAATTGGCCATGCACTGACTTTCGATGATTTAAAAACTGGTATACCGTCAGTATACCAAGACAATGAAATGTTGTTAGGGTCCGCCAAAAATCCACTTCTGATCCACTCTTGATAAACACTACCGTCATATACGTCTGTCAACGTTCCATTGTCATTCACTGGTCGATGAATCGTGCTTGCAAAGTGTCATAGAAGTCTCGTCTTTTGAACATTTCTTTCAATTGGGACAAAAACTTCAAGCGTACAAAATAAGGATTTTTCTTACGGCGAGGGCAAGATGGACAGTTCTCTACTGCTGATCTCAAGCTTCTCATGCACTCTAAACAAAAAAAATGTTTTACAGAACCGTCGAAATCGCTGATTTGGAAAAAATTTTGGAATTTGTACAAACTATTTTTTTTTAAATCTTCAGCAATGCAATGAAAATTTATCAGAGCAATTATATCGGAAATACAAGATAAGCTAACATTGTGTATTAAAAAAACTGCCAGAATCAAAACCATGCTGTCAATCACGGTTAATGGAGCGTTTCTGTACAGGGGAGCATTTTCGTCCTCGATTTCATCTTCACTGTCGGTTTCATCTTCCTCATCAGTTTGATCATTGTCAGTATCGTCTGCGCTACTTTCCCCTGATGTCGATTGGTCTTCTTGATCATTTTCCAATTCGTTGTCCAATTCAATTTGACGTCTCACCTCATCAGCTTCGTTATTTCCAAAAAAAAAAAATGTACGAACGTTTTAAACGAAGAAACATATCATTCTGTAAATGAAAATACAAACAAGATATGTATTTTCATTTTTTTGTAATTCTATTCCCGGGATGAAAAATCAAGTCTCCCGATGAGTCTCCCTAGTCTCCCAAGTCTCCCGAGTCTCCCGAGTCTCCCAAAGAGAGATTTGTAGTCTCGGAATGGGAGACTTAGCTCATTTAAATGATAAATCATCTTTTTTCGGGAGACGTATGTCCTAGGTACGAGTCTCCGATCCGGAGACTTGAGTCTCCCGGAACTTTCAGGAGACTGTAGTCTTCCATCGGGAGATTCTTTTTTCCTGATGATTAAATTTAAGTTTCCCATCGGGAGACTACAGTCTCTGGGAGATTCGAGTCTCCCAACGGGAGACTCAAGTCTCCTAATAATACACGTACTTATCAAATTTTCAAAAAATGGACTTCAACAAATGTGCTATACACTATAACCATGTAATAGAGTAATATGTAATATCATAACTTGATAAAATATACTATCATTGACATATTATTTATGATATATTATACATAAAATACTAAGGTACATTTATGTAATAAATAAATGATGTACAAATCATAACATATATATCTTTAAATATTCTAACGAAATTAAATATAATATTGTAATATATAATTACAGATATTGTGGTTTTACTTTATCTTTCTCTACAGTAATGTTACTACAAAGACTATGTTGGATGATACATTTGTTTAATTATAATATATATATATATATTTTTTTCAACATGTTTTGAGTCTCCCGTTGGGAGATTGCAGTCTCCCGTTGGGAGACTACAGTCTCCCGTTAGGAGACTAGAATCTCCCGTTCAGTCTCCTGTTGGGAGACTTAAGTCTCCCTAATGGCACGGAGGGAGACTTATCGGGAGACTTGATTTTTCATCCCGGGTTGTCATTGTATTTTCATTCTCAAAGAAGTTTAGAACGTCATAAAACATTAAAGATGTAACGTTTGTTTAAAAAAAATTTTTAATTACACATAAAACCAATTTTACAATTTATGATAACAAATCTTTTTCCTTCCAGCCATAAAAAATACTAAAATCTGTTAATGACTTTCTAATTTTGATAGTGAAAATCTAATTTTTTTCAAAACACTATATAGGTCGTTCTGCCTGTTTTTTCTCATTATAAAATTCATTATTCGCAAACTATTATAGATCCCATCGAATGAAAAACTGCTAAATCATCGTAATCGTTTGCAGATTACTTGATAAAACAAAGAAAAAAATCAAAAGTACCTTTTGTTTAGAAATTTCACTTTTTGTCGTAATATTGCAAAATTAGTAATGATTTTTTGCATCATAATAAAAAAACTTGCCATAATCTGAAACCATAGAAAAAATCCTAATTTTCAATACTCGGCGAATTTTTTCTGCGACTGATAGGTTTCAAGCAAGGCGCGCCTAAAAATTGAAGGATTTAGAGAACTTCAGATTTGAAAAAAATCGTATCTGTCACAGAAAGTCTCAAAAAAATATAAAGTAATACATGTATCTCGTGTTTTTGGATGTAGAATCGAAAAAAAATAATGCCAAGAAAATTTAAAATTCGAGTGTACAAAACAGGTAGAACGACCCAAATATTTCTCTGCTATTTTTTAGAAAACCGAAAATTTCGCTTTTTTCTTTTCACACTTAAAGATAATCGCTTTTTAAGGTACATGCAACAAAAAATTTGTGCCAAAAAATTTGCAAAAAATTTGTTCCGCTTACCGATTCACGATGTCTCGATCTTGTGCATCAGCGAAATTGACGTCATCCTCTGGCAAAGGCACGTTATGTAATTGCTGATTTGGCTCATGCTCAACCAAGTTTGCACCACCCATCTCGTTGATCAGATTGACATTTTCTCTATCTCGTTCGTTTTCACGCGCGCGAATAGCCATCTGCCGCAAATTGAAATTCCATTGATTATCGCCTAAATTTTGCAATGCTTTGCGAGACATGATGTTTCGTAATTTCCCGTTGCACGAAATTTAAATTGTAAACAACAACAATGTTCGGTGGCTTCAGGCACACACACGTGACACATGTGCCTGCGTCGACATGTGTAAAGAGAAAGCTGCACGCGACTTCATGCGACTTCTCCCGAACCATGCCGAACCTTTCCGGCTTGAACAGGCTTGAATCAGTCATCACCTGAACTGACTTGAACTGTTTGAACTCATCAACTCACGCCACTCACTAGCACTCACTTGCACTCACTTTACGTAGTTCGTGACAATTTCTATTCCATTGTAAACAACTGTAAATACCGTTAACGGCAAACAATATTAACAATTAAAAAATAATAAATCTTTCCGTTTCACACTTCGATTCGCGCTAGTTGGCGGTCGGATCAAAATGGCGCCGCGGGCGAAACAATACGCCTTGCTGAAGTATAATGGCAATAGTGATCAAAATGTCGTCCCGCTTTCCACCATTCCCGTGGAAAACAGGCACGTCGGCGGAAAAGTGCTGATTGGCGACAAAGTTGCTGAAATCACCGAGATACGAGGTATAAATGTGATTTTTTTCCAAATCTTTAATAATGAATACATTGCATTTGAAGCTACTTTAATAAACCCATGTGAATCGTCATAACCTAATTCTATATTTTTAAGCACCGAGGTCTCAGGAACTAGTGATGTTACTAAAATATTTTTGAATGAACCTAATCATAAAGCTACTTCATTTTAAATAACTTTTCAAAATTTAGACATTTTTCGTAGTTTTGTGTGAGATTTTTGATTGTAAATAAAAAATGTTCTAGTTTCAATATAAATAAACATTCGCTAATTTATATTTAAAGTTCAAAATCTGCTCATTGACTGATTAAATTCACCACTAAGTGTAAATTTAAACTTTGATATCAAATTTATTTGCATGTCAGACAAACTTATCCACAAAATAAGCAAATAATTATGAAAACATATTTGCACTTCATTCAAGAAATTATTTCCTGCATATTAATTCTATAATACTGTATACAACTGTACATATAGAAATATTAGATACATTTTATTACTCGCTATAAATATTTATCATTGATAAATCATCAATTTTCTAATTTTCTGGTTTAAACGTATATGTAAGATTCAATTTCAAAATAAGTTACTGCCAAATTTTTAATTATTAGAATAACACTCGTTAAAATTATAAACATTTCCAGAAAACTTGTGAGCTCATTAATTGAACTATAAATTAATAAATTATTAATAATAATTTATGTTTATTTATTGTATATGTTTCGTTATTTCCATTTATTTTTGTATTTCATATTTTTATAGGAATCATCATATCTGTACTTAAGAATTTAGTTCGTATGTATGCTCACAAATTATACTATATTTTGTATTTAGGCATCCTGCCTGTTGTTAATGAACAATAAAGTAACTTATTGTATATAAAGTATGAGTTATCTCACAAACTGATGATAAATAATTATTCAAATATTTTTGAATCAATTAACTTTATCTTAATTAGTCAGCTACTTACTGTTGAAAAACTTTTCAGAATTCAAACATTTTTTATTGTGGTTTTAAGTGTAGTTTTCGAGTGTATATTAAAAATGTACTAGTTTCAATACCAACATGAATACTTTAATTTAAATTAAAAATTTGAAAAGAAAAAATTGAAAAAAAGTTTTAAGACAATTGAAGGATATTTATTCACCATAACAATTTCAACTTTTATATGAAGAAGGTTTACATAGTTATATCTCAAGTATTTCATAATAAACATTGATCACTAAAAAAAAATAAAATAAGGGAATATTTAAGGAAACGTTGGGAAACAATTTAAATTGAACACAAAATATTTCTTTACCAGGTTTTGGAAAACAAAAGTACTCAACGAAGACAGATCTGCTCCTTCAGTTTTAATTAGTAAAAAACTACTAATGAATAGTAGAATTTCACTAATTGACAGAGTGAAAAATAAGCAACTAAATTTTTGGTAAAATTCTACTAATTGAATAAATGATACAGCTTACTAAGGAAATCAGTAATATTTAACTGAAGAGAAAAGTGAACTAAAGTATTCATTACTTGAAACATCAAACTTTTTAACAATGTTTTTTACATTAAATTAGTTTATAATTTGGTACATATAACATACAATTTAATAGAAATCAACTATTTCTTTAGTCAACTTGTGGAATTCTACTAATGTATTAGTGTGTCTCTGACCATGTTTGACATACTGATTGAATTAGTAAAATTTTTACTTAATCGAATAAAGGGATTGTGCGCGTGAACTTGAATATAATTCAACTTATGAATAATGTCAAAAATTTTTGTAATACTCTAAAAGTTCAATGTTTCGAAATACATTTGCAGATGGATGATCAGGAACATTGATGAAAATTTTCAAAAGAAAACGTTGGTCACCTAAGATAAGAATAAAAAAAATTTGCAAAAATATTTCGATTAATGACTGTTGGTATAGAATTTTCAAAGTAGGCTTAGTGAAAATGGTGAAAAACTTCAATGATTCATAAAAAATGCATCAAGTAAGAAACTTTAGCATTTTTGCAATACTATTTTTAATATACTCAGGTATTGCTTATTTCGACAAACGCTTATTTTATTTAAATTGATTATATCAAACTCATTTACAACGAGAACGAATAATTTTTGTACGTTGACTTTCTTTTTGATGTCGGCCCATTTTTATTGAACTCAAGAACCCTGTGATACTTAGTTTACCCTTTGAAAATGATTATATTTTAAATAGTTGAAATTGCTTACATTTACAGATAGCGTAACGGATCCTTTAAAGAAATTAAAAAATACAACTTCATTTTTGCGGTTTGAGAAGGAATCCCTCGAAAATGCCAAGAAAAAACAGAAAAAAGAGAAACAATTACTGAGCGCAATAGCATCTGACAATAAGCTGCAAATGAATGAAACGCTGAAAAGTATGAAACCTATTTATGAAAACCATGGTTCTCATTTATATCAACCACTTCAGACTTTTGAAAGCATAAAAATGCCAGTATTTCATGCAAACAATCGGTCGACTATTAATCAGCGACCTCCAATCGCAAAAAATAATGCAATGCCAATTCTGACAAACCAAGCCTTTAACTTTCAACCAACTCCGATAAAGCCAACGCCAATGAAGGTGAACGCAATAATGACTCTAACTGAATCGTCTGAATCTGAAGATGATTCAAGCTCCTCAAGTTCAGAAAAGGAAAACGAAGAATTGAAAAAAGAAGGATGGACTTCAAGTGACACGCAGTGTGTTGCTGCGAAGGCTTTTGTGAATTCCATGCCTTTCAAAGGTTAGAAGAAAATTCATATCGCCATTTCGAAAAACAGTAAATTTATTCAAATAATTTAAATACACTTGAAAGGGAATGTCTTTTGCATGTTTTAAAGAAATTTTTATGACCCCCCCCCCCCCCCCCCTCATGGTGAATCCTGCTCACGGACCTGCACTCATTTATATTTCGGTGAAGTACTTGTAACTATAGTTAAAAATTTTAAATTAAGTAACTTGCATAAGAAAGTCTTAGGACGAAAAGTTATTCCTACTAGCTCAAGTTATTATTTGCAAATTCACAAATTTTTAGTTCCAAAATTTTATTTCGCAATCATACATAAGTCTTTGTGATAAATCTTGTTGTTTTCAACTTGGCAATCAGTACTTCAGCTTTTCGATAAAATGTCGATGTTAAAGCATATGAGCATGGAAATATTCTAGTAAACTGTAAATATTACATAAACTTACACTCATAAAATTATCAATTTACACATTGATTAGAAGCTTCTTCGACTCAGCATTAGAGAACCTATAAAGTATTGTCTTTTATTTAAGTGGATCATCACGCTTGTGACGTACTGATAAATTTTTTTCCTTTAAGTAACGAAAGAGGCTCTTGATTTCCAACGGAGTTTACTTCGAGCAATGGAGGATGTTTATAACGAGGATTGCAAGGTTGAAGGTCTTCCTTTAAAGTATCACGAAAAAGGGAAAAATATGGTACGCAATGCTACTTACCAGTAATGTTCTTTATTGCTTATACTGTAGCTAGCATAACTAAAGTAAAGAAATTGATGAAAGCTACTATGTGAAAAGTTCTGGTAAAAAAATATTTTATGTGCCAACAGGAAGAACTATACCCAGGTTGTCGCTTTTACCTCGACAAGGACGTACTGTCGTACATCATTCTGAAAGCCCAATCTAAAACTGGCTTCTCTTGGAAAAAATTGGTCTCGGCTGTTCTGATCGAGGTCTATGGTGATTCGCTAAAGCTTTTCAGCGCACGAGGAAAGGGAGGAGAAAAACCGTCGATAGACAAACGGCTGTTTAGTGGTTTATTTGGTAAAAAAGTTTTCTGTATACTATTATAATTTGTCCCTATAACTATAACTAGAAGAACAAAGGATATAACATATCGTGGAGAACTTGAACTTTCTTTTATATCATAAAATGCGAGTAAACGCTTTTTCCTGTTGCATTCAATGAATCCTAATAGTTAACGTTAATCATTATCTGTTGGTTGTGTTGCTGTATTGTACAAGAGCAAGTTTCACATTTTTAATAATCCTGAAGAAATTCTCAAGTTTTATTGTTCACGAGGAAAGGTGAGAGGGCGGGGTGGTATTCTTTATACCCTCTTACTCGATTTTTCACTGGTTCATGCCAAATATTAAAAGAACTTTCAGGTTTATAACAGAAATATGTATTTTTTAAGGTCTCATACAAGAAAAAACTGGGACACCGGTTGACAAAGGGGCCCTTGTACGCTGTATAAATAGATGCTCCCAAAACAAAGGGCGAACTGCAGCCCAACAAAAGCAAAAAAATAAAAATGGTAAATTACCACAAAAATTCTAATGTTTATGTTTGAAATTATTTTTAGAATAACTATTTACTCATACTCACTACGTCATATGATTCTTGTACAAAAATCAACGAATTTTTTTCATGAATCATATGAACGATAAAATACTTGTAGAATGATCGTACTATTTTCAATATGAAAATTTAATTTGTTTTAGATGTTATTAGCGGCGATGAAAATAAGAAGTTGGAGGAAGAAGCAGCAGCTGTTGCTACACCACCCTCAAGTTCATCCATCATTCAAACCGGTACTTTATAAAATATATTTAACTTCAAAAAAAGGTCTTTGAATTTTTATCTAAGGAAAAAAGTCCAAGGAATTTGAAGATATCAAAAATTCACATCTTTTTTTTCATAATGAATAAGTGACAATTTAATATTTGAGATTCATTAATAAGATTTGATACTATGTACTATCTCAAATTTGTAATCATGAAAAAAAAGTTTTTTTCACGTTACTTGAAACCTAAGCTTATACTTGAAAATTAAGCTTATACCTGAATTTCTAAAATATTATGCATGGTTTTTTGAAGCTTTTTAGAAGTTTGAAAAATCATAACCATCATTGTATAACTCACACTTTCAATTTTTAATTAACAGCGGATCAAATCAGCCCGCCAGCGAACCCAATTCAATGGTCATCAAGGAAAACGTTTTCTCCGATTAATGATAACCAAACATTCAACGATTACGATTTTCCTGCTTCATCTTCGAGCTGTGTTTCACTCCACATTTACCTAAACTATTTGGAACAGTAAGGACGGTATAGTGGGCACAGTTGAAATATATTATGTGCAATAAAGAAATGCATACGTTATTGAAAATAAGTTTTTTTTCTCGGTACTAGTAGCTGTGAAAAAAAAATGTTTTTTATTCTATGAAGTAGGGGTGATTTCTAATCTTCATTACTAAGTTTTTAAAAGGAAAAGTTCTTATACGTGGGTATTAATTTCAAAACTGCCTGTACTTAATAGAATTTTTTTTTCTCGCAATGTAACCCTTTCTCCTGATACACCTCTCCTTGTACGTAATAATTATTACGTAAATCAATTTAAAATTGCGGGGCCTATTTATAGTCTCAAATGGGCCTAAATGGACAAAAAATCAGGGCCTCACTTTGGTCTCGAATAGGCCTCAGCTGGAAAAAATAAGGGCCTCGTTTTGGTCTTCAACGGGTCTGAATCAGTGGTAAGTAGACCCAAAAGAGGCCTTCCAAAAAAGACCTTTTTGAGACCCAATCGAGGTTCAAAAATTTCGACTCGGGGGCCGTGCCGTCGATGTCGATGCTTCACCTG
Source organism: Platygaster robiniae (assembly GCA_028476575.1). Lineage (NCBI taxonomy): Eukaryota > Metazoa > Arthropoda > Insecta > Hymenoptera > Platygastridae > Platygaster > Platygaster robiniae. The sequence goes on along the minus strand of CM052019.1, from coordinate 21,257,970 downwards.
GACTCACCCACGATTTGTTGCGCTTAGGATTCTCCAGGAAAATCCACTTTTCATCACCAGTAACAATACGATGCAGGAAAGACTTTCTTTTGTATCGTTGAAGCAGTATTTCACAGGTCACTTTTCGATTCTCCATTTGTCTCTCGGTCAGTTCATGGGGCACCCACTTTCCACACTTTTGAATTTTTCCCATGGCTCGCAGACGTTTGGAAATTGCTTGCTGTTGAACTCCCAACGCATCTGCAAGCTGTCGTTGCGTTTGCGTGTTGTCTTCATCTAATAATGCTTGCAATTCGGCGTCATCGAACGATTTTCGCTTGCCGGAGCGTGCGGCGTCGTTCAGGTCGAAATCTCCATTTTTGAACTGTCGAAACCACGTTTCACATGTTCGAAGTGTTAATGCACGATCACCATAAACTTCCATAAGCGCACAGTGGCTCTCGGACACTTTTTTCCCCTGATTGAACATGAAAAGCAATGATGGCGCATATGCTTAAAATTCGGTACAAAATTCGACATTTTTGAAGCGCAATAAAAACTTACTGGAAGATTTTTTCGAGAAAATGTCAACGCAGTTCAAGCACTCGATATGACTGAACAAAATGACATATGGTATGTGTTACCAACAGCGGTACAAAACAGAACGCCATCCATTGAAAAAACCGGAAATTACTTAGGAGTACACCTGGTAGGTCGATTAGGATAACAATATGTAAAATAATAACATAAAATTCGTGATGAAGCACTAAACATTACATGATACGCATTAATATATATATATATATATATTTTTTTTTAATTAAAAATTGCAGAATGAATAATGAATATAAAATCGATAATGAATTGTAAAAATTAGTTTTACATAAGAATCAGTTTTTAAATTATAACATATTTGTACAAAGTGAGAAGAATAATTTTTATTCAAATTAAAAGTATTTCAATAATTTGTTAACCACAACTTTTTTTCATCGATGATCATTCAATTTCGAATAATTTTATTTCAAGTATTTAAATAATAAGAATTATATATCATAATTGAAGATCGTAAATTGAATAATAAATTTTTTTTAACATATTTTTAATTTATAATACAATTCCTTCATTTAGAAAAAGGTAGTTTATCATTTCTGTGAATCATATATTAAATTATATTACATTATTTTACAGTATGAAATGATTGAAAACAATAAATTATATGTGAATAATCAGTAACAAACCATATTGTATAGTACATTCTATATTTATAATGTAATGATTTGAAAGAATGTTGATAATATTTTGAAAAAAAATTTTCCGGGTCTATAATTTTCAAAAAATTAGAGTGATTGTAGTATTTTAAGAAATGAATATTCAATATAGTTGAAAAAATTACACACATAGACTTTAAAAAGAGAATTTCGTTCATCCATTTTTCAAATCTATAAATTATTTAATTGAAAAATATTACCTTGATAATTCTTCATGTAGATCATGCGCATTACGACTTTGTTCGATTGATCCAGAAAAACATGGAAAAAGATAAGAAGTTTTTATTTATTTTGAAGCAGTGATTAGGAAAGAGCTCAAGCTTACTTTGGTTTTTTTTCTGTATATGCTTTACATGTTAAAAAAAAAGATGAATTTTATTTTCCGACTCTCAGAATTATATGTACACTATTAATGACAAAATAATAATTAATATTGAAAATTTAAGGCTTACACATATTATGTTTATATAGTAGAGATGAATCAATATTGAAAAACTAAATGGTATTGGGAATAAAAACATACATTCGAGATATTATCGATCCATTTAATTGTTTTTTCTATTTAGCCATTTACATGCCTTGTCTGATTTGTAAGGTTATCAAAATATATGTTTCATACACAGATATAATATTAGTGTTGTGTTTAATTCATATATATATTTGTCCAATGGGGTATTTGAGGACAGGCTCAGATTGTTCTGAAAATGAAAACATATGAGACCCGATCTGTAGAAACGTGGTTAAGGACCAAAACGTCTTCACGAGAAAAACGCGTTTGAAGTTCCTCTCGCCTCAGAGCAGGTAAAAGAACGACCCATAGCTCCTTCCTTTTCTACGTTAATACACACACATTCACGATAGGTATCCGTGTTTCCTGCGTTACGCAGCGGGATGTAATAGGAGATGCCCGATTTTTTACGGTTGATTTATTCTTTGTTGATCTATTTACAGTTTTCTCGTCAAAGAAAGCTCGTTATCGTAGGTTGATGATTGTAATGGCAGATTTTGGAACGATACTTTTGCCAAAGTAAGCCAAACATAGTATTTATTACTCAGAGCAAATTACTCAAATTCGAAGTTGTGAAAAACATCTCCGAACTGGAGTAGAAAAACGTACTGCTAAACAAATTATCTGAAAAATGTTAGAGTTTGATGTAAACTTCATGATCGTCAAGTTCATAATAAATATATGTGTATGCAGAAATTTTTTAAGAAGGATAGGATTGGTACATATGTAATGATGGAAATTTGTCATTGCGTACTGGCGATAAATTTTATTTACATGTCTTACACAAATCAAGATTTCCAACGATTTCTTTCAAAAATATGTAAATGAATAAACGAAGTAGAATCTTACAAATCAATCTTTTTAATACAAACGAAAGTTTTTCAAGACTATAACTAATTTCAAAGATTAATTATCTCGCTTTCTTTTCGGTTTTTTTTTCTCTGTTTCTTCTGAATTTTCGACTTCTTTTGGACGGGGGGCGGTGTCATCGGCCTTAAATTCGTCATAGCACAAATTCATAATATGTTTATATAAATATAACTGTCTAGTCAACGAAAGACCTTCAGGTTTGATTGTGCAAGGTGAAATTTCACAGAATTTTTCATTCAAAATCAAATTCAGTGGATCACAAAAATCATCCTCAGCGAAAAATTTGCATTGAATCCCTTGTGAGTCGATGGAAAAGTGATGGTGCTTTGTTAAACCTATAACAAAAAAATTCGGAACGTATGTGGTAATTTGTAAATATACCTGAGTGTTTTTTGGAAAATTTTTTTTAAATTCAGCGTTGATAAGCCTGTTGTCATTTACTTAACAATAACAGACAGACTAGTTTTTTTATAAATCGAAAAGAAAAAACATTCCTTAAGCAAATATAGTGTTATTATAATATTATAATGAAAAAGAGAACAATGAAAAATCGAAATTATTTACGAAATCTTAAAATGTTTTAAGCTCTTACATTTACTATTGTGTACTGTGCATTAAAATATTTAATAATATTTTATCACCTGACAACGGTCGAACGTTTGTTTTGACAAATGTGTCCCATTCGAACCAAGTTACATTGTTTAATGTAGAAACAGCTTCATTGTACCCATTGCAAGAGGATCTCTTTACACAATCAATTAGATCTTGATGATTGTCAATATTGCTTTTTGAATATCTCGATTTTATCAAGCCAAACATGCGATCCGGTGAGAACTTTGTGTGGCCGGTGAGCAGAAAATTCAGCAAAATCAGTTAATTTTTTTTTTGTAAAACTCGCCATTGTAAATAACCAATCATCGTGTTATTTTTGTTTTGCCCAACGCAGTTGTCTGCGAATAGAACAAGTACATCTCGAGATTCACTGCTTTTTAAATAATGATGTAATAAACTGACAACACAGTTCGGACCTTTTCCAATGTTGTCAGCTTCGTCGATGAGATAATTCGTTTGTATCCGTGTATGTTCATCATTCAAACCGAAAACTGAACATTTTCTAGCAGTCTTAAAATAAGCAGAGCCAACTTGTTGCGGACTGCTAGGATAGTGCAAATTTTGAGCAAAATCAAACGAGATAACACGGCACGTAATGTTGTCTGAAAAGATGAAACACCCCGCAATAAAAACCGATTTAAATTAATTGCTCCATTCTTGAAATTATCTTTAAAATTACTAGGTGTCCATGTCCATAATGATTAGAAATTTTTAAATGCTGAATTAAGAATTCTTTTTTTTTTTTTTTCAACTAGGAATCAAAATAATTAAAATTTTTTATGAGCAACTCAAAAATTGATTTTAGGAGTTCCAAACTATTTTAAATTAAAAATGGCTTTCCTTTATTTTTAAATTTTTTTGATTCATTTTCGACACGAAAAATCTAATTACGAAAAATTTATGTTTCGAAAGCAAAAATAACCTTAAGACTTTTAACTTTCATTGTCAAGTTTGAATTGGTATTGTTTTTGATATGCAGAATTAAATTACCAAAAACTTGGGTTCAAAAATTCAAAATAATGATAAACTACATTTTTTACATTTTTTAAAAAAAATGTTTTTTTAATGCAGAATCGAATTACCAAAGGTTGAATCTGAATTCAAAATTAATTTTGAATTTTTTTGAACCATAATTTTTGAATATTGTACATTATATCAGAACTTGAAAAAGGAAAATTTTAGATTTTCAGACAGTTCAAGACTATAAACTTTTTAAGCGCGTTATTGAAAGTGATATTAAATGTATTTCATAAAATCGTTTTGAAAAGTTTTGAAATAAGTACCTGCTTTTTTGCACCAGGCTTGATAATAATTTCGCTGACATTGCGCATGTTTGATGTGTTCCATCGCTGTCTCCAAAACTTCTGCTTTTTTTTGGGGATCGGAAGATATTGTCCTTGAAATCTTGAGGGCATTTTCTCGGCATTTATCGCAAAGATCACTTGCAGGACGCATAGTTGTAATGAAAGGTACATATTTATTCCATATTCTTCTAAAACAACAAATGCTCAATTTGTACTCTTCCTCCACGGCATTTATGTACTCGTTAAAAACCGTCATCATCGTAACATTTGACGGTAATTTCAAAACCCTGTAATCCTTGCAATTTGGCATTCTGCCGGGTAATGCTATCGCATGTTTTTCTGCAAAAGCCGAAATAAAGTTCACGACGCATTGTGTCACTTCCATTGTAATTGACTTTTGATTGTTCGATCGTTTGCCTGATAAACCATGGATTGGAGGAGCAATTCCATTCTTTTCGAAATGTTTCTGCAAATTCTCATATCTCCGTATACCGATACTATGGATGTAAAGGTACAGTTTTCGGCAAATTCTGATACCTCGAAACGTGTAATTTATGTTTTCGCGTCGTTTCTCTAATGAGGCCTTTTTACGGCTTTTTTGTGAGTACGTTCTTGAGTAGCACGAGTCAAGACTAATATCCTCCTTACACGCCTCCAAATGACTTAGTATCACCAAGTCTTGCTGATCCTTGGACATTTCTATAAACGTATCTCGAAATTGGTTTATTGCTGTTGCTGGGATATTTTTGTTGCAATTCAAGGGGCAACAGGGCTCTGCTAATTTTCCATACATCCGTTCGGCTTCAGCATTGTACATTTTGTCCTCACGAGATTTTTCGAAATAGTTGTCGGCTGATGTACTAAGTTCATCAAAAAAAGGATTCGGTATTGTGATCAAGGGTTCGTCATCATTATCACTTATATCACTGTCACAATTTTCATCATTATTATTTCCGAGATCGCGATCACATTCTTCGAAAGGTTCAGAAAAGTAAGTTTTTTCAATAGCATCTAATTCATCGTTCAATTCCATGGTTTTAGTTTTAACTTCACAACAAAACGCGATTATAAAAACCGAATTTATCTTCCGAAAAAATAAAGCTCCGTGCACGTTCGAGAATATCGAAATACTGACAGAAATTTGTGATCGTTTCCCAGCCGGAAACACTAATGAGTTGAAAATCGTTTTTCTGCGAAAGAATTTTTTTTCTGTATTCAGAGCCGTCGTAAATGAAAGGATTTCAGGGACCGTAACTAATACCAAAGGTAAATAGTTGTTAGGCTGCGTTTGGAAATGAATATTTTCAGGAATAACAAAACCATATCAATATAATATAATATGAAGTTTCAGTTTGGATTTTCAAAATCAATTTATTAAAGCACTTTTGATAGTCCTTGAAAAACTTCGTATAATATTATTAATGTATGAAAAATTCAGTTTTTCCAAAGAAACTTTCAGCTCTCAAACATCATTAGCATCATAAATGTGTCCCGTTAACCGAAGCGTTCGGGGCTAGTCCAGAGGGACGCACGCACACACAGATGAAACGAGAATGGAGAAGCAGTAAACAGAGAGAGGCGATAGCAAAAGTCTAGTCGCCTCCATGGAATAAACCTTCTTAAAATAATTTATCCTGAGCTCAATTTTCATCGTATAAAAACGAGACTAGTTGCAATCGATAGAGAACACTTTACTCCATAATGACGTGTATCAATCTCAAAATAGACATTTTGGTCCTTAACCACGTTTCTACAGATCGGGTCACATATGTAAATGGGAACGACTTAAATCATCTCAACTACATTTTCCTCGATTTTAATTATTTAAAATTTATCAGCAAGTTTGTAGAAAAAGTGGCTTTTAAGGACATGTTTTGTGATATGTCTGTATTGTATAAGCAAAATTTATTTAAAGCATCGGGTTAGACTACTTCGTTCTTTAAAAATATTGTCTTTCTATGAAAAAATAATGCCGAAACGCTACGCTATGTACGCATTTATCACAAAACGTCTTCAAATACCACGAAATTCACAAATTTTGCATTAATGATTGTAAAGATCAAACTAAAGGCAAGTTATTATGCTAAAGAGATTTAAAACGCTGTCTGCACATGTTTCTATATCAATTGGAAAAAAACTTTGTTTGTTGATGCAGAAACGGGTATTTCTAAAGCCAACTTTCTGATTGCACTGCGTATTATTGAAGATTTTGAAGATATTTCATCGTATTGTGACACATTGATAATCAATGTTTATTAAAAATTATTGTTTCAAAATGTTGATGAGTCTTCTGAAATAAGCTGTATCATACAGCGTGAATGAAGAAGTCTGATCACGTGACTTGAGAGTAATTATTTGCCATGATATCTGTATCATGGTTGATGTGGAAATAAATGAATTTTTTTATTTGATCACACTTGAAAATGCTATAGAGTTATCATTGAAAGTTACAGTAAAAAGAAAGAGAAGGATGTTTTTACTTTTTTTTCGACATGTCCTTAATAACACCATTGTAGAATGAAACTTTAAGTAGGCAGCCTAGAAAGCCTTAATAGTCCTTATAACCACCGGTATATTCATTAACATGTCCTGAAAAACCTCTTGGTAAATAAATCTTAATTTCGTAAACTGAAACAAAAGCAAAAATTGTATATAATGCGTATGTGATAGACAAACTCACATTAGGGCATTTCCGATCAATGCATGAGCGAAACCCGAAGTGCCTGAAAAATAAGGCAATACTGATACCTGAATTTCCTAAAATAATTTCAGAGCATCCGGAAAACGCCTTTATTATTAAGCAATTCAGGAACTGCCTCACCCTTGTTAAACCTATTCAGATTTGACCAGATGCTTTTTTAAATGCCGACTTTTTGTTGGACTTTCAACGGTTTATCATCTAAATGAAGTACTCATTATTAATAGAATCAGGGCCGGATTAACCCTCAACGGGGCCCTAGGCAACCATCAATTTGGGGGCCCTTTTTTTACGTCCGTTCCCTTCTTTTTTCGATTAAAAAATACAAACTTATATCTTTCATAAAAATTTTATTGTCACAATGTAATAATATCAATAAAATTACTATCTACATTTTAAACATGTCGTTTTCTACATTTGTTTTCGGCAAATTCATCAATTATATCATCAATATCGATTTTGTTCAATAAATCTGACTCAATGCAAAGTATACCCAACATCTCGAGTCGCTCTTGTCGCGTTGTAGCTCTTTCAGCAGCTTTGATTCTTTTTAATTGCGAGAAGGATCGTTCGGCAGAACAATTTGTGATCATTAATGTTAAAAAAATTCGAAGAGCTATTTCTGTGTTAGGAAATACTTCGGCTAATTGATCTTCTATTAGAATCTTATACAAATGACTATGATTTTTTTGTGCATCGGTGTATCTGGAGTTCACGTAACTTTGGAATTGTTTCATTTCAATGAAAAATTCTTCCAAATCTCTAGGATAAAAACGAACTAAGTTATTTATAGCTTCGTGGAGGTCTCCATCACTTAGAGAAAAGTTGATGAGAAATGCAAATCTCTCTGAAACTTCCATATACACTTTCGCACGCCGTTTGATTTCACTGTGAAGATTGTCGATGATTTCGAGGAAACCTTTTGTTCTAAAATCATCGCGAGGCAAAAATTCTACTTCTGGAGCATTTCCGTCATTAGGTTGTTTTTTTCTACGACGAGTACGTTTTACGATTTCTGTATAACCTACACCAGGTAATAATCGTTTTGTTTTTTCCTCGAAATCATTGAACTTTTCACGGAATGAAGCTAAACTCTCTTCTAACAATCCGTACAAAGAAGCACACGTTTGCAAATCTGATTTTTCACTTTGCAATGACTTACTCATTGAACGCATAGCAGTCAAAATAGAGTTCCATAAAATCAACATGAAACCAAATTCGAATTTTTGCATTTTATTCGCGATACATGTCGCCTCATAACGAGTATCAGTATTTTGTGATTCATCATCAGCAATGATTTCTAGAGCCTCTAATATGATATCAAATGAATCGTAAACTGCATTCGTCGCATTCGAATGTGCTTCCCAGCGTGTAGTTGACAATGTCTTCAAAGTTTTCTCATTGTTTATTTTATTTTTTAATACGCCCCAACGATAGGTGGAAGCGGAAAAAAAATTATATAATGTCTGCATAATGGCGAAAAAATCTACTGCATAAAAACAGCACTTCACAGCATGCTCTCCAACCAAATTAAGGGAATGCGCGGAACAGGGAACATAGATCGCATTCTCATTCAAACTCAATATTCTTGCTTGCACACCTTTATACTTTCCGGACATGTTGAATGCGTTGTCATATGATTGTCCTCTACAATTTTGAATATCTAAACCACAGTCTTCAGTAAGAAAGTTTAAAGTTTGATTCGCTAGACTTTCACCAGTATGACCTTCCAACTGAAGAAAAGTTATAAACCTTTCGACTGGTTGAAAATCGTTCGGAGAAACATATCTTGAAATAATAGACAATTGATCAACATGCGATACATCAGGAGTCGAATCGACAGATAAGCTAAAATACCTAGCCGAAGTAACCTCTTTTAAAATGTATGATCTGACTTTTTTACCCATAATGTTAATGAACTCCTCGCAGATCGTCTTCGATAAGTAAGAAGTTACACCTGTCCCAGCATTGCCGTATCTAACAATATGACCTTGCAAAAAAGGATCGAATTTCGCAACGAGTTCAAGTAACCCTAGATAATTTCCGTTTCCCGGCACCCCGAATTGCTCGTTCGAACCTCTGAATGACAAACCTCGCTCTGCTAATGTGGTAATGACAGCAACTACCCGTTTTAAAACGTCGCGCCAGTATTTTTTTTCACTTAGTAGTTCATTCTCGAGTAGTTCTGGCAGATTATTTTCGTCCTTTCGTTTTTGCCGGTAAATCAGCAAACACTCCCGATGTTTTGGATTTTTTTCATGCTGTTGTAAATGACTTCCGATGTTTTTCCAGTCATCATATCCTTCACGAGAAAGTTTTATCGATTGGTCGGGTGGTAGAAATAGCTTGCAATAAAAACAATAGACAGACCCTGTGAATAAAAACCAAAAATTATTATTATCAATTACACTGTGTGCCTAAAAATAATTTTGAAAATTATAAAAAAACGAAACCTGTCTAGAATGGTTGGTAATGACCCCCTGAATACTTTCTTTACAGGTTTTTTTAATGTTAAGTCTATTTATTCGACCGGCTTTCCGGTTTTCTGTCATTTTCCGTTTTCTTTTCTCTGAATGTTTTTTCAAGGTCAGAGAATATTAAAAAAAGACTCATTGACCGCTATTTCAAATTTTTTCCCGTGCAGTTTTTGACCTATTTTATTCCAGAAACGTGAAAAGGACCAATATTACGTGATCAAAAGCATGCTTTTAAAAAAAATTAATTTAATGAGTAAATCGAAAACGAGGGCTAAATTTGAAAAAAAAATGTAATGGAAGTATTTACAGAATCATCACCAGCCATTGTAGACAGGTTTCGTATTTTTTTTTTTTTTTTGTAATTTTTGAGGTCACACAGTGTTACAAATTATGTGAATGATACACAAACTATGAATTAAGGGTGGGTGAGTTACTTTTTAAAAGAAACTTGGTTGAGTTAATGTAACTTGTTTAAGTTAATGTAACTTGGTTATATTACAAGTTACTCATAAATTTTCAAGTAAGAAATTAGAAGTTACTTTTTAAGCGAATTCGTTTAACCTCAAGTTTTATTTTTTAAGGATTTTTTTTTCTTGCTAGAAAAAAACCTGATTCTTTCTCAAAAAATAGAGTGAATTTCGTGAAAGAAATTGATTCAAATCATACATCACCTTTCATTGGTGAATAAATAAGCCAATCTCGGTTTGTTTTTTCTCCATTTGGTTTAGTCCCAAAAAATACGTTGGGCGAACAATATCTCGATGTTGATTCGTTTTCATACTAACGCTTAGATGATTCGAATGGTCCAGTCGAATTTTGACATGTGGATGGCCCATGTTCAATCCAAAATCTTACATCTTCACTAGTAAATTTTTCCCATTTTCCTGGATCGTTGGAACGGTTGGAAATTTCTACACCTTGATTTTTATGTACACTTTCGCCCACAAGAAATTGGTTTGAAGATTCAGGTGTTGAGTTGACTGGATCATCGTTCAATTCAGGACTAGTTGCAAGTCCTTGACTGCCTGATGAATTTGGTGTTTTTACGTTCCGATGAAAATAATTGTCGAATTTTGGAACTTTTTCTAACACTGCACTTGTTCGTGATCGTTTTTCTTCGGCAACCTTTCTTTTTTGCGCACCACTTAAATATGAACGAGACATTTTTTTACAAAATAACAACTTAAGACAAAACGATGGTTTTAGTATTTACTAGTGTATTGCACTTAAACTATCACTCCCGAAAAATGATGGTCTCACTACGGTAAAGAAAAAAACGCGGACATTTACGAGATAATAACAAGGATATTTCATTCACTTATTCACTTTACACTATGTTATTGTTCACGGTGAGTATTCTCAGACGTGACTATCCCCGTACAGCGAATTCTTCGTCTTATATACAAATTCAAGTGTTCCAGAATATTACAGAAAATTCCAGTCATTTATTGTTCTCAAATATTCTCGACCTTTTCATTGATTTCTATTCTCGAACATTCACGAAAACGTATTTGTTAAATGATACCAAATGACAGGCTCAGAGGCAAAACGACACAAGAATTTCCAAGAAAGGATAAAAAATATGCTGACTCACATAAGTCGGTCTTTCTTTTGGGAATTCTTGTGTCGTTTTGCCTCTGAGCCTGTCAAATGATACATTAATTTATTTGTCATTTGTTATCCATCATTCACTCATTCATCATTCACGTTGAAATTTCCGCTTGAAGGCTTCTATTCAAGTCAATTGTGATTTCACTTTGTTTGTTTTATTATTTCGTATTTTTCCAATTATTTTCAGTTCTGATTATATTTTTCTTTCACTCTCTAGAATTGTATGTTTGTAAGAAAATTTTAGAAGTCTTTTTCATTTTTCGGGGGCCCCCTAAAATCGGGGGCCCCAGGCAACTGCCTATTCTGCCTACTTGTTAATCCGGCCCTGAATAGAATACTATCATTTGAGAAGAAAAAAAAATTCCTAATTTTATATTATTGATTCTGAAGAACGAAAAAGAATGTGGACATGGTAGTTATATTATTTGAAATATGTCAGATTATTCAGGTTCCGATAATTTTTTTTGGCAGTACATTTTTCATAGTTTTTTTATTTTATTTATTTAGTAGTTAAAAAGCATTGGCGGAAAATCTGACTTTTATCAATTATCACAGGTAAATTATCCTTTATGATACAATATTGCGCCGGAAACTATCTACTTTTTGAAATTTTTATCATTTTCCATGTCAAGTTTCATCCAAACATAACAAAATTTACATCCGAATGAACGTCCTCAGAAACATCACTGCAGATCAAAACTTATAGTAGGCAGACTTCACAAGCCCAAAATGTCCTTATAAACACTGGTATATTTCGAAACATGTCCTTAGAAACCTTAATTTATAGATATTTTATTTTTATTCAACTTAAAATAAGAAAAAACTTTTTGTAATACGTTTGTTTCGAGCTAACTCGAGTTCAGGCATTTCCGATTACGGCATAAGCAAAAGTGGAAAATAACGACTTTTTCTTATGTTTTCTATGTTTTATCATTTCAAGTTCTTATTCAGTATCAATATTAAGGTATCATTTTATGGGTTCCAAAAAAATGTTTCCTGATTTTCATAATATTTTTTAAAAAGAACAAAATAAAATTGTACTTGGTGAATATAAGATTTTTATATTACAATGATAATTCAGTTCTAATAATTCAGTTCTATCTATGATGATAATTAGTTATTATAATAATAAAAGTTAGGCTATATTTCCCGGCTTACATATTTTTATATTGTTTTCTCCATTTACCTTTTTTTATCGTCTTAAAAGTATTGGGAAGGAAGTTTACTTTGAACTATTCATTCACATGTAATTAATACATGAACCATTTGTAAAGTTTACTTCATATTTTGATAGGTATTCTGCCGAAAAAAATGAAATTTTTTTATTTTCCTTTGGATTTCTCTTCGAATTTTATCTGAACGTAACGACACTTTTATAACAATTTATTCTGAACAGAACATTCTGACCCAACATTAATGTTTTCTACATACAACGTTAAAATTTTAGTTCTGTATTATATATTCAGTTAACTTTGCCACTTGTAGCTTTTGAGGACATGTCCCCAAAAACATCATTGTAAATTGAAACATTTGGCAGGCAGCTTTTAAAATTCCAAAATGTCCTTATGTACACCGGTTTACATCAAAACATGTCATAGAAAACTCCATGGTATATACCATATTTGATTTTTGAAAAACTGAAAAAAGCGCAAAAACTTTATATATTATGTCTGTTACAGGCAAACTCGAATTCAGGCGCCTCCGATCAATGCCTAGGCAAAACCCAAATTGCTTAACCCTTGTTCGGGCTATTTAAGTTTTTGATTCACCTCTTTTTTAAGTTCACGACTTTTTGGTATCCATTATATGTTCAAACTTTCGCAATTCTCAATTATTGTGATTATTATACTATCATTTCATCGTTGAAATAAATATTCATTTTTCAAATTTTATATCATGTTTTTCAGAGATCGATAATGGACTTAAACTTGGTGATTAAATTATTCTTCATTTTTTAGATGATTTAGATTCGATTACTTTTTTTTGCATGCACATTTTTAGAAGTGTTTTGTGAATTCAGTTTTTTCGTTACGTGAAAAGCTATGTCAAAAAAGTTAAGCTCGTTCAATAACTTTATGTTGATTTTCCTTGATAAATTCAATTATTCGGCCGGGATCAATCGAATTTTCATCATTTTTTTTTTGTTATTAATTGAAGTTCCATATAAACGTTACAATATTTTCATTTCAATTTATTATGAAAAGAAATTTTCGATCTAAGACTAATGTTTTTTCCATACTAAACTTCAAAACTTTTATTATGTATGATAATTTTTTTTATCATAGCTATTTGTTGCTCTCGAGGACAGGTCCTCGAAAACACCACTGTAGATTTGAGCTTGAAGAAAACATGTATTCAATTTCAACTCGGCAATAAGTGAATAATCTCTTCCGTTTGTACTTCGATTTTATTGTGTTACGAATGTTACGATATGTTGATCGAGCTTAATCTTGATTATACCGATACTTTGCATTTTTTCTACTGTTAATTTATCATAAAATTAATTAAGTTTATTTTGACACTGTATAGAATTGAGAAAATTCCACTCGTTTCTATAAAAAAAATTGCAAAACGGCATTGCGTTTACGCCTGATGAGAATCGTTACGCATTTGATTTAATGTTTAAATGCTAAACTTGTAGTATGAAAAAGAAAGTGACTTACCTCTTGCGGATCACGCAATAAATACTGGTTAAGTGCTCAATTTTGAAACATTCCATGCTCAAATTTTATCATGCCGCTCCATAATAATATTTATTGCGATATCCGCGAGGGGCAAGTCGTACAGAAAATATCGTAACTCTCGTAACACAACAAAACCGAAGTAAAGACGTAATTATAAAGTTTTATTATAGCCGAGCCAAAATGAAATACATGATAAATGTATGAATCTTACGAGAAGATACATCGAGCATGCAAGAATCTTACGTGGAACACATATATATAGCCATACATGAAGCGCGTAGGCATACATGCATGCCACATGTATGTTTAACGTCTGACAAAACATACATGATGCAAACACGTTTCATGGATGTTTTTTTCCCAGGTTGTAGCTTTTGGAGACATGTCCTCAAAAACATCACTGTAGATTCAAATTTTAAGTAGACAGCTATTAAAAGCCCAAAATGTCCTCATAACAATCGGTATATTTCAAAACATGTCCTCAAAAATCTCTTAGTATAAAAATTTCACTTGAAAAACTAAATAAAGCGCAAGGATTTTATGTATTACGTATGTTACAGGCAAACTCCGATTAAGGCACTTCGGATTGATGCTTAGGCAAAACCCGAATAGCCTGATAATTTAGAGAATACCCGAATTTCTTCAAATTGTATTAGGACATTTTGGAAATGCCTAAATTTTGAAGCGATTCAGAATATGCCTAGCCCTTGTTCAGGCGATTCAGATTTCGGATCAATTCCCTTTGGAAAATCCTGACTTTTTGCTATATTTTTTATGTTTTATCATATCAAATTCTTATTCACTATTATTATCATACTGCAGTTTTAATTTTTGAAGGAAAAAAATTTTTTTTAATTTCTCATAATTCGCTTAGAAGAACGATAAAGAAAATTGCTTTAGTGGTTTAATTATTTGAAAATATTCAGATCATTCGGGTTCGGTCACTTTTTTTGGCATGCAGATTTTGTAAGTGTTTTTTAAATTTTCGTTTTTTCGTCGTCGAAAAGCATTGGAAAAAAAGAGAACCCTTTTAACGACATCATGGGAATTTTCTTTTACAATTCAATATTTCGGCTCTTATCAATCCAATTTTCGTACCTTTCTTTTTGTTTATCAAATTCAATCCAATTATCAAAATATTTTCATTAAAATTAATTTTATTAAGAACTTTCCGAACCTAGACCTATGTTTCCTACGATCAACGTTGAAATATTCATTGTGTACGATATTTTTAGTTAACCCTGCTATCTGCTTCTTTGTCCTCATGTTTTTCATGCTTCACGTCCTCAAAAACATCACTATGGATGCTAACTTCAAGTAGGCAGCCTTTTCAAACCCATAATGTTCTTATAGTCATCGGTATAATTAAAAAAATTTTCCAAAAGCCTCATGTACTACAGATTTCTTTTTTTACTTGTAAAACTTAATAAAGCGCAAAAATTTCTATATCATGTACGTTACAAAGAAACTCTGAATCAGTCATCCCCGATCAATGGGTAGATTATACACTAAAAGCCTCAAAATTGAAGCAATACCCGAATTTTATGGAATCTTTCGAGGACATTTGGGAAATGCTTAAATTTTTAGGCGATTCAGTAACAGCCTAACTCCTGCTCAGGCTTTTCAGGTTTTTGATAGATTATCTTTGTGAAATCCTGACATTTTGTTGTTGATTTTATGTTCAATCATTTTGTATTCTTGTTCATTATAAATATTATACTATAATTTTCTTTGTAAAAAAAGAAGAGAAAATTCTTTAACTTTATGTTATTTATCTGGAAGAACGATAATGAAATTCGACTTGGTGGTTACATTATTTTAAATTATTCATTTCGTTTGGGTTCGGTTACTTTTTTGGCATGCAGATTGTTAAAAGTGCTTTTCAATTTCAGTAATTTGATTGTTAGAAATGCATCGCTTAATAAAATGTCTATCATCAATGAAAACATGTTTATTTTTTATCATTATTCCATATTCCAGCCAAGAATTCTCCATTTTTTTTTTTTTTTTTGTTGTTGTTTTTATCATGTTCTTTAGATTTAAGGACCTGTCTAGATATTCCTTCATGACTTTTAGGAGGGGTGGTGGGAGTTCCAAAATTCGGATAATGACGTAGGGGGCTGTGGGGGTTCCAAAAATAATGACGTCATCATCAAAAGCATTTTTTTGTAAAACTTAAGACATTTCTTAAACTTTGCACGAATATTTTTTTGCCACTCTGATTTTTTATTTGTAGACGAAACATTACATCTTTCGTTACAGTTTCGAAACCTTTTTAACATCCCTTCTCGAAAGGTTATATTATATAATTATTTTATTTATTTGATCAATAAATTGTCTTCTTTACTGTCGGTATGCAAGATTTCGACTAGAGTAATTCTTACAATATTTTAAGAAAAAAATTCAGATATGAACAGTAAAATACGAGTGTATAAGAGAAGTGGATGTTCATCATCGCACTTACGATATCTCAAGAAGAATATCTTTACCATAATCAGACAGTCTTTTTGAATGAAGTTAAGCTTTGCATCTGTTATGTTTACTTGCATACATGCGAAATGCTCTTTTCGATGCTCTAACTCTCTGTAGCATTAAACGCGTTTATCGAGATCTGAAATTTCTTTCTTGTTTCTAGAATTTCGACTATAATGCATCAGAGTTGGCCTTTCTTTTAATTATCGAATAAATTAGCTCATTTCGAGTACAGACTTCCCGGCAAATACAAATAATGTCTGGTGATTTTGGATTTTGTGGGCAATATGCTGCTTGCTTCCAAAATTTTTCATTAGGGGATAACAGCCGCACCAACAATGAGCAAACTTAGAACCAAGCTTAAAATAAAGAAAAAAGCAAGTTGGGCTGAGATTATCTTAGCCAGCGATGGGAGACAACACTCAGCTTTGTCTTACAATCACCAGGTTATGGTCATTTGACACTTCGCGCTAGCGAGAATCGACACGAGGTGTTAATCCCGAAAGTGGCTACGGCCAAGCACAACACTCATTAAGCCCCGGCCGGATATTACCATAAACACGAGAGGCTTGTGCGAATTTACGAGTGGTTAGTGCCTTGACAACTGTGACTCGTACCATCTAAAAAACTTTCATTTTTAGACTAACCTCACGTGTCAGAGTTTTTCTGTGTAAGATACGAGAGTCAAAATTTATAATAATTTTGGGTATGACAGTTTGTCCTGAAGGATGCGGTGATTCACTTCCGTAGTGGCGATTCGTCCCCCTCCCCGGATTACCAATTTTAGGCCAACGACAATATTTTGGAAAGGTGTAATCCAGAACAAAAAAATTAAAAACTTTTTTACGAAACTCAGTAAACCTGTGAGCTCGTTGCGAGCTCGTAGCAAGCTTGCGGCGTTTGCATTATTTCCGCACCTGTTCGAGCACGCCGCGTACTCGCCTGCGAGCTCGCATACAGCGCATACTCGCCAGCAAGCTCGCAGAGTACTCGTCATGAGATCGCAGAGACCTTTAGTTATAACTTATTATTCATATTTATATTAACTTATAGTTTAGGTAACCAAAAAAATAATTTCTCTGTATAGCATTTTATATGTATCCTGTATCCATGAAAAATTCATAAATATTTATAAAAATGAACATATTTCAATTAAACTTCATGTTGCCTCAAAAGCTTCATAGTGATTAAGTCTACCGTGCCTTTGTGGCGCAGAGAGTGACACTAACTAAGGAAGTAAGCAAAAAAATTTCCATGAGACATGCACTTCATTTAAGCATTATACACACAACTTGAAATATAAGAAAAAAAAAACCAGCAACCATCTGGTGAGCGTTTGGGAGACGGCGTGGTAGAGTGCTCGAATTTTCAAAATTTGAATTAGAATTACTTAATATTCACATTTCTCAAAGTCGCGCGCTCTCCGAAGCGGTCTCTCAAACGCTCGCCAGATGGCTGCTGGTTTTTTTTTTCATATTTCAAGTTCTGTGTGGAAATAAAGTGCATGTCTCATGAAAATTATTTCCTTAGTTAGCGTCATTCTCTGCGCTACAAAGGCATGGTGGACGTAATCACTAGGAAGCTTTTGAGGCAACATGAAGTTTAATTTAAATATGTTAATTTTCACAAATATAAATAAATTTTTCATGGATACACATAAAATGCTATACAGGAAATTTGTTTTCTTGTTTGCCTTAAATAGAAGTTAATATATATAAATATATGTATATAAATAATTAGTTATAACTGGGAGTCTCTGCGAGCTCGCAGGTTTACAGGGAAGTTGCATGTTGATATCACTTATCAAATTTCGTTACTTACCTCAGCCTCTACTCGATCGTTGTACATAAGATATAAGCGTCGGAATCGAACCACAGCGATTAATCCTATTTCCATTATGTGCGTAATAAAATTTGAAAAAAGGATTTTTTTTTAAATACAGTATATATATGTAGGCATTAGAATTTAATCTGATATAGAATGTGACAAGGAAAAATATGAATATCATTATTTGCAGATGATTTTTTACTTTAAATGGTACCTGATCTGTGTAATCAAGCTTTATAACACCCAAAGATTCGTATTCGGCACAATTAAATCACATATATACTATTAAAATTATTTTATGCGATGGTCTCAACACTGGAGGGAGGGAGTATGGCAAGATGACGGTTGATTACATGACATCAGAGGGGGTCGAAAATGGTTAAAAAATTAATGACGTATTATGTAGACAGCCCACAACGTTGGACTTTTAGTTCTGTACGTTATTTTTAGTTAAACCTGCCATATCGCGAAAAAAAAAACATACATAAAACATGTATGCATCATGTATGTTTTTTTCCGGGTTGGAGCTTTTATGGTTATGTCCTCAAGAACATCACTGTTGATTCAAATTTAAAGTAGACAGCTATTAAGAGCCCAAAATGTCCTGAGAATCATCGGTATATCTGAAAACGTGTCCTCATAAACCTTATAGTACAAAAAGTTTATTTTGGAAAATAAATAAAGCGCAAGGATTATGCATTATGTATGTTACAGGCAAACTCCAATTCAGGCATTTCGGATTGATGCCTACGCAAATCTCGAATAGCCTAGAACTTCAAAAAATAATCAAATTTCCTAAAATCATTTAAGGACTTGTGAAAAATCTCTGAATTTTGAGGTGATTCAGAAACTGCCTTACTCTGCTTCAGGCTTTACAGGTTTTTCATCGATTCTTTTTGGAAATGCTGGAATTTTTGTTACATATTTTATATTGTATCATTCCAGATTTCCGCTCATTATCAAGGTTATACTGTCATTTCATTTTCGCAAAAAAAAATTCTTTTATCACATAAACCTCAGAAAAATGAGGTGCTCTTTATTTCCCTGCTCTCGCAGGTAATATTTGTTTGTTCCTACTCAGTCTGTTTTTTTATTATATTTTTTATTTATTTATTTATTATATATATTAAGGATTATCTTTCTTGGCTTTGCCTTCGCCTACAAACTTCTAACTCAAAAATAAAAATATTATGCACTCTAAACTTAATGTCGATCCTTATAAAGATCGGTATATTTTGAAGCACGTCCTCAAAAACCTCATAGTATATAAAGTTTACTTTTCTAAAACTACAAAAAAAAAAATGTTTTCTCTATCATGTATGCTGCAGACAAACTCTTATTCTAGCATTTCCGATCAATGCCTAGGCAATACCCGTGTCGCCTAACCTTTATTAAGGCTATTCAGGTTTTCGATTAATTCTTTTCGGAAAATCTCGACGTTGTTTTGTATATTTTATGTTTTATAACTTTGTATTCTTATTATTAATCAATAGCGCACTAGAAATTCTTCGTGTAAAAACAAGATTTCCTAAATTTTATAATATTTATTTTAGAGAATGATAATGATATAGGACTTAGTAATTATATGATTTTCTATCAATTGGATAATTAAGGAGAGAGCCTGCTATAGATATGGGTTTTCACGCCTCAAATTTGTCCGTGGATTAAAAAAAAACTATCTATCTGAGATATTTGAATTTTTAAACAATTATTCTTCTTTACTTATTCTAATTTAAAAAAATTTTTTTTCAAATCTTGCTACGATCTCGAGATATGGGCTGCCAAAGCTGACCGTGCATTTTACAGCAGCGTGTATTCTGGAGCCTCCAAAAATGATCCTAGAACCAAAATGTTGGACAATCTTTGTTCATTATGAAGTTTTTAATGTTATGACGTTTTGTTTAGAAAATAAAAATTTTTTCTATTACAATTTTTATCAACAATATAGGTAAAAAAAAATTAAATTTTTACGAATTTCGTTTGAAAAAAAAAAATTTTCTTTGTTTGATGTCTGAGACGATGTCTAAGATGTTTGATGGACGAGATCTTGTCCTGACGGCGCGCAAGCGCAAATAACTCGTCCTGAAAACATCGTGCTTCGCGCGTGAAGACGTCTACAACATTACTCGTAATGTAATATACTATAACTGTATGATAAATCTATATTATAAGATAAAAAATTAAACTTTGTCGGCAAAATTTTGCGATTTTACATATTCTAACATTGGAAACACTGTTACATAGAACCGAAGTACATACGTACTTAGAAAGTTCTTCTAGTCCCGAGCTTCAATGAAATACATGATAAATGTATAAATCTTGCGTAAAGCATACATGGAGCATGCAAGAGTCATACATGGAACATATATTTAAAAAAACGCGCCAAGGACTTTCGAATTTCGAAGCTAGTTGTGTATACTGTAGAAAATTCAAAACTCCGAATCAACTAAAAACCTTTTGAAATGTTAAATTTTGCATACAGATACATATTTGAATCCTGAAACCTTTCAGTATGCCAAAAAACAAGCTTAGTCATTTTGTTTTTTGTAATTGTTTAAAATTAATGTTAGAATTTAATATTTCATTTCTATACCAAACTGATAAATTTGTTAAAGATAATTTTTTGTTCCTCCCTGCATAATAGTTCCAAATTCGGCATTCCAAAAAAATTCAATTACAAACGTTGCCAAAGACTTGTGTTCATATACACTCGTTCCTTGATAGAACAAGTACTGTCGTCTCTTTATATTCTGATTTGTTGGTAGAAGAAAAAAAAGGAGGAACAAGTGTAAAAAAAGGAAAGTTTAGGTTTCCTACACTTGAATGAAATGATATGTGTTAAGAAAATATAAGGGCGATTTCACAAAAATAACTATGGACAGAAAAACTTCTCATTAAGTACATAAGTTCATAATAAGGATTAAAAAACAGGTCGAGGAGGGAAAAAAGCAGACATAATTGAATAATTTTAGAAGTTTTGTTATCGGTTATGTAAAAGCACGTGAGATGCATTCTGAGATAGTTAGCATCAAAATTTTAATATCAATCAGAGTAAGTATTATAATGAATTCGATTATATCGCGAAGAATTCCATACCGGCGTGTATAATTTAGTGTGCTGAGTAAAAGTTAAAGACAATCACTAAACTGTAAAAGATAAACGAAATACGTAGACAGCCCACAACGTTGGAATTTTAGTCCTGTACGATATTTTTAGTTCACCTTGCTATTTTTCGGAAAAAAAAATCATAACACATGTTTGCAACATGTACATTTTTTCCTGAGTTGTAGCTTGTAAGGACATAAAGTACATCACTGTAGATTGAAACTTTAAGTAGGCAGTCCTTACAAGCCCAAAACGCCCTTATAAGCACCGGTATATTTAAAAAATTGTCCTCAAAAATCTCATATTATAAATACTTTTTTTTTGTAAAACTGAAATAAGCGTGGAAATCTTTTATATTATGAGTATTGCAGGCAAATTCTAATTCAGGCATTTCCGATCAATGCCTAAGTAACTATTGAATAGCCTGAAACTTCAGAAAATACCCGAATTTCCTGTCCACATGTCCGAATGTCCATTTAAAGATATGTGAGAGATGCATACATTCTGTGGCGATTCAGTAGCTGCCTAACTCTGGTTCAGGCTTTACAGGTTTTTGATCGATTCTCTTTAAAAATGTCGGAATTTTTGTTACATGTTTCATATTTTATTATTCCACATTTTCACTCATTATTAACGTTATACTTTCATTTCATTCTCGCAAAAAAAAAATTCTTTTATGACATGAACCTCAGAAAAATGAGGTGCTCTTTATTTCTCTGCTCTCGCAGATAATATTTGTTTGTTTTCACTTGATGTGTAAAATACGCTACGCTTGTCAAGCACAATACTGTTATTTTCTGGTTGGATTATATGCCTCGGCTTTGCCTTCGCCTACAAACTTCCAACTCGAAAATAAAAATATTGTGCACTCTAAACGTTGTGTCGATACTTATAAACATCGATATATTTTAAAACACGTCTTCAAAAACCTCATAGTATATAAAGTTTACTTTTATAAAACTACAAAAAAAAATGTTTTCTCGATCATGTATGCTGCAGACAAACTCTTATTCTGGCATTTCCGATCAATGCCTAGGCAATAACCGAACCGCCTAACCTTTGTTCAGGCTATTCAGGTTTTCGATTAATTCTTTTCGGAAAATCCGGACATATTATAATATATATTTTATGTGTATAACTTTTAATTTTTATTAGGAATCAATATTATACTACAAATTTTTCGTTAAAAAAAAGCTATTCTTAATTTTATTATATTACTTTCGGATAATGATAATGATACAAGACTTATTAATTACATGATTTCATATTATTTTTTGGGTTTGGTAACATTTTCAGGCATACATATTTTTGAAAATGTTTATTCAGTTCAGTTATTTCGTCGTCAAAGGCGAGAAAGCTGATTTTTATCGATAAATACACGTCAATTTTCCTTTATTTTTTTATATTCCGCCGAAAACTATTCTATTCATGTAATTATTGTCCATTTTATGAGTCAAGTGTCATCCAAAGATTGCAAAAATTTTTCCGAATTTCTTGTAAAAAAAACATTAAGGACCTTGGCTAATGTTTCTATATGATCAAAAACGTCCATACAGTCAAAAAAGCATTGCTGAAAAAGTTGAGCACAAGTCAATTTTTCTTGATAATTCAATATCCCGCCGAAAACCATCCAACTTTTATAAATATTTTCTATTTTTCATTTCTATTTTAAGTTTAATCTTAACATTAATACAATTTTTTTCAAATTTATTCTAAAAAGAATATTCAGAATCTAGGCTAAAGTTCCTATATTTAAAGTTGAAATTTTAGTTCTGTATTGAATTTTAAGTTAATACTGCTATTTGTAGCTTTTGAAGACTTGTCCTCAAAAACATCACCGTAGATTAAAACTTCAAATAGGTGGTCTTTACAAGCCCAAAACGTCCTTAGAAAAATCGGTCTATTATTAAACATATCTTCAGAAACCTAATAATATGAATATTTTATTTTTGTAAAACTACAAGTCTTACAAAATTACCACCATTTAAAATTTTGATGATTTGGTGGTAAAATTTAAAAATTTACCTTTCATTAAAAAATTAGTACCATTGAAGTTACAAAAAGAAAATTTTTTTTGTTTTTCATAAACCTCAAGTAAATAAACTGCCATTTATTTATCTGCTCTCGCAGGTACCTAATGTTTGTTTTTTCTTCCTTAGGCATTCAATACGGTTCGGTTTTCAGGCACAATGCTTTTATTTTCACGTTCGATTCTATGCTTCGGCTTCGCCTTAGCCTACAAACTTTAACTTGGGAATAATATTTATGTGCTCGCGTAACGTTATGTCCTAATAAACATCGGTATATTTCAAAAGACGTCCTTAAAAACCTCATGGTATGAATAGTTAATTTTTGTAAACCTAACAAAGCGATAAAATTTGCTTTATTATGAATGTTGCAGACAAACTCTTATTTAGGCATTTTTTGTCGATGCCTCGGCTAAACCCGAGTGGCCTAACCCTTGTTCAGGCTATTTAGGTTTTCGATCATTTTTTTTGGAAAAACTGGATTTTTCATGATATGTTTTATGTTTTATTTTTTTTGAATTTAATTCATTATCAATATAATAGTAACTTTAAAAAAAAAAATGAATAACTCGATTGTATAATATTAATTGGAAAGAATTGTAATGATATTGGACTTGGTGATCATATGATTCTATATCATTCGGATAATTTGGTTAGGTTACATTTTCATGCATACATATTTATGAAAAGGTTTTTCTTATATCAGTTATTTTGCCGTAAAAAAAGCATTGGTGAAAAACTTATTTTCATCAATTACTACACGTCAATTTTCCTTATGATTTTTCTATAATTCAATACTCCACCGGAAACTATCTAATTTTTCTTATTTCTATCCATTTTCTATGTCAAGTTTCATCTCAACATAAATAACATCTTTTTAAAATTTATTCTCCATATAACATGAAGCACTTAAGCTAATGTTCCTTTATTTAAATTAAAAACTTTTATTATGTATGAAATATGTAGTTAATGCTGCTAATTGTAGCTTTCGAAGACATTTCCTTAAGAACAACACAGTAGATTCAAACTTTAAGTAGGCAGCCTTTACATGCCTGGAACGTCTTCACATAAACATCATATATTCTCAATCATATCCTTACAAACCTCATGGTTTGAATAATTTTTTCGTAAAACTATAAATAGCGGAATATTTTTCTATATTATATGTCCTAGTAAACCTGTATGCTCACAGTGGGCTTCAAATTTCTGCTTTCAAATATGTGGCGTAGGCGTACTGTGAGCTCACTGTTAGCTAACCGTGGAAATATCAAGGTGAGTTTACTGTCGGTTTTATGTAAGTTACTTGTGAGTTTTCCAAAAAAAAAAATTTGCATACTTCATTTGAGTCACATGCATCAGAATGCTAGTCGAAGTAAGCAATTTTTTCTTTCTTTTTTTCCATCGCATTTTTTTTTTCACGGAAAATTGCAAGAACAATTTGCATTTTTCTGTAAAGCGTTTTATGTAACTATTAAAAGTTCGTCTACATTTGTAAAAATGAACATATTTGATCATCAAGCTTCCTAATGATTGCGTCTACCGTGCCTTTATGGCGCAAGTAATGACACTTACTAAGGATATAAACTAAAAAGTATCATATTAATATACATGAGACATGCACTTCATTTAAGAATTCTACACAAAACTTGACGTATGAGAAAAAAAACCGGCAGTCATCTGGTGAGAGCTTTGGAGAGCGCGTGATTTTTCAATATTTGAATATTAAGTAATTGCAATTTTTAAAATTTGCGCACTCTCCCAAACGCTCTCCCAAGCGCTCACCAGATGGCTGCTGGTTTGTGTTCTCATATTTCAAGTTTTGTGTAAAATGCTTAAATCAAGTGCATGTCTCATGTATATATGGTAAATATGATATTTCTTGGCCCATATCCTTAGTATGTGTCATTGCTTGCGCCACAAAGGCACAGTAGACGCGATCACTAGGAAGATTCATGGTCAAATATGTTTATTCTTACAAATGTAGATGAACTTTTCATAGTTGTATAAAATGCTATACAGAAAAGTGCAAATTCATCTTGCAATATTCCATGCAAAAAAAGCAATGGAAAAAAAAGAAAGAAAAAATCGCTTACTTCGACATGCACCAGCATGTGGCTCACATGAAGCATGCAAGTAATTTTTTCCGGCGAACTTACGAGTAGCTCACATAAAACCGAAAGTAAACTCACCTCGAGATCTCCACGGTAAGCTTACAGTGAGCTTACAGTGTACTTACAGTACGCTCACGCCACCTGTTTGAAAAGCGACAGTTCGAAGCCAACTGTTAGCTTACTGTGAGCTTATAATTAAGCTCACAGTGAGCTCACAGGTTCACTGAGATGTTGCAGACCAACTCTAATTGAGGCATTTTGGAATAATGCCTAGGAAAATCTACAATAGCCTAAATTCACGTGGAATACACGAATTTCCTGGAATCGTATGATATTCGGGAAATACCTTAATTTTAAGGTGATTCAGGAATTGCCTCATCCATTTCTAGGTTATTCAGGTTCATCATCAATCATCTCTGGAAAATCACGAATTTTCGGTACATATTTCATTAATATCATTTGATATTTATTTATTATCAATATTATACCATCATATATTTCCGAAAAAAATCATTTTTCAAAACTTTTTATTATTCCTTTGGAAGGACAATCATGAAATGAGACTTGGTGGTTAAATAATTTTATATTATTGAGTTTGGCTTCTTTTTCGGACATCCACGATTGTGATAGTGTTTTTTCAATTTAGG
Organism: Platygaster robiniae; assembly: GCA_028476575.1. Classification (NCBI taxonomy): domain Eukaryota; kingdom Metazoa; phylum Arthropoda; class Insecta; order Hymenoptera; family Platygastridae; genus Platygaster; species Platygaster robiniae. Next base: position 21,231,770 of record CM052019.1, on the reverse strand, counting down.
TTTTTCATCGTCGGAAAAGTATTGACGACAAAGCTGATGATAATCAGTAACCACATGTAAATGTTTCTTTATCATTCAATATCCCGCCGAAAACTATCCAATTTTGATAACTTTTTTTATTTTGTATGTCTAGATTCATTAAACACTACCAAATTTTCTTTGAATTTTTTCTAAAAGGAACATTTGTACCTTAGACTAAGGTTCCTTTATTCAAAGTAGAAATATTAATGCTGTATAATGTTTCCAGTTGATGCTGCCATTTGTAGCTTTTCGGCAAATGTCCTTTAAAACATCACTACAGATACAAACTTTAAGAAGACAGCTTTTTAAAGCCTAAATTGTCCACATAAACACCGGTATATTACAAAACATGTTATCAGAAACCTTATGGCATGTAAATTTTACTTTTGTACAACTAAAAATGCGCAAAAATGTTACTTTTATCATTTTGTTCATTCCTTTTTTTTCTCACATTCCGTATTACATTTGAAGAATTAGTAAAATAAATTTTTTTTTCTCGGATATGTTCTTAAGGAAAATTAGTTCCGGATATTTACACACAGAAACGGTTGAACATTTTACAATTAATAGACGATTTCTACTTAAAAGTAGCCTGTGCTAGCATTACTTGTAGCAACTTCAGTAAGAGTAGCCATTTACTTAACCCTTGCAGAACGAGCTTATCCAATTAATGTGAAGTTTCAAAAACGAGGCGTAGGCGAGTTGTGCAATCACATGAGTCAACAAAACCCTTCTGCATCAGTTGAGTACAATATTTTACATCACACCGTGTCGAACGGAAAAATTTTGATACGCGAAGCGTATCAAAATTTTAAATCAAGAAGCGGAATATACTAGGGATGTGCGATACCGATTCGATACTTAGGTATCGGGTACTTTATACTCGCTTCTCGAGTAGTCGATACCGTTACCTTAAGTACCCGATACCAAGGCGATTCGATACTTACTGAACTGGTATCGACTCGAGCACTATATATCAATAGCACCGACATCATCACATCAGGGCGTTCCAAAACTTGACCCATTTCAACTCGCGCAGGTTTTTATTAGTGATGGGAAAATAGTCCAAAAAAGCCCTATCGATAGTTTTCGATAGTTTTGCCAGAACTATTGATAACTATCAATAGTTATCAATAGTTTCCCCACTCCTACCTCGTAGCATCAAGAAGTCGGGACCTAAGTGATTTCTGAAAAAAAAAAAAAAAAAAAAAAAAAGAGAAAAAATAGGTGGTCAATTTACTTACATTATATATTATTATAGTATTACTAACTAGTAATAGGACCGACTCACTATCAATAGTTATTGACAGCTGGTCTTAACGATAGTTATCAATAGTTTTCGATAGTTTTCCCATTACTAGTTTTTATTAGTATACAATTCCTGCGCGAGTTGAACCTAGTGTTTCCAGGTATCGATTTTTGTTCTCTTTCTAGCATGAAAAAAACATAATCTTGTCCTTGTTTAGTAGTGGTATACTAGTACGACTTGGGAACACTAGTTGAACCGGTGGAGTTTTTGGAATGCACCCCTGATATATTGTATTGGCAGCACTTGGTCTTGTACTGTCCACTTTTTCGTATTAATTCCGGTGCGAAAATTCGTACAAGGGATTTAAACATTATTTGTAGTCTTTCTATCAGTTATTTTTCGAAATAAAACTTTTTTAAAAATATCAAAGATTTCTGTAAGAAAATGTTTATTATTTTAAAAAAAACCGTTCTCCATGAATTTACGGTGACAGAGGTGCCGTATATATAAATCGCAGTCAATTGTTTCAATCTTGACGAAAGAAAAGAAAACAACAGGATTTTAACAGATTTCGAACACGTAAGTTTGAAAAGACACTGAAAATAATTATAAAATATATTTTTTTCTGAATGTATGTAACAAGGCTGGGCTTTTTTTTAGTATGAACAATAAAGAAGACGGAAAACAGAGTAGGGTGCACCAGTTTTTTACACAAGTGCCTAATATTCCAGAAAAAGCGCAATGCAATTTTTGCACGAAAGTCGTCAGTCGCAAAGACTCTTCAATATCAAATTTGTGGAAACACCTTCGATCGCAACACGCCCATTTGATTCAAAATAATGCAAAACAGCAACTATTAAAACGACAATTTTCAGAAGAACCGACGGTATACATCTATTATTCTAGTAAATTTTTTTAATCTAAAATTTTTGATCTTGTAATCTTGTAGTAACTCTTGAATTCAAAAATTAAAACCGTCTTTTATAATTCAAAATTATCTCATATTAATCTGAGGTTAAATAATTGTCTATGAGTATTTGTTCATATATGATTGATAGAAAAAATTCATAAAAATTTGAAAAGGTATTATCATTATTTATTGATTTTGTATTGTTAATTACAAATGGTACATGATTATTGTTTATGATATATCTGAAAAAAATAAATTATAAATATGAACTATCCCAGTAAACATTCGTGATCATTCGTAATCGTGATGCCATGTACGCAGACACATGCTTCCGCATATGTCTGTCATCATGATGTCACGGCATGATGACAGGCATATGCAGAAGCATGTGTCTGCGTACATGACATCACGATCGCGAATGATCACGAATGATTACTGGGATAATCAAAAATTGAATATATATATTCATTCAAATAATTGAATAAAAGTAATCCACTATTCATAACTATTTAAATGATTATACTATAATTATAGTATTATTATAATAATGATAATTTACCATTGATAATCAATTGCAGATAAAATAGCGATACACTTACGATTGTAATTTTTCTATGTATTCTAACTGAGAAAATTTACCATCATTAAACAATCATCATATCTTACTATTTATCATATTTTATTTATTCATAGTAACATTTATTGTGATGCATTAGAAAAATAATTTTAGAAAATTATTATCCTTAACATGTCATATACTTCACCTTTACAAAATCATATAAATTATTTATTAGTATGTGAATGATGATACTATGTATGTTTGATTGTCAATTTCCTATGAAAATTATAAAAACTCATTATACAAATTTAGGAGTTTAATTGTATTTGAATAAGAACAATTAATGACACTCATCGTGATTGCAATGAATTATAATTTTTTATATTTGTATTATTTTATCTACATTTTTATTATTTATTTTATTGTTATTATACATTCGTATAATATTTAAGGAATAATCATTTCTATGATTATAATGATGAAATAATTTTTTTAAATTATTACTAAACATAAATTATTGATAATTCAATAAGTAATTTCTAAGAAAATGATTATACTATAATATTTTCAATATTTGACATTGTATATCCTGTATTATACCTACACTCAGTTGCATTAAGTCGTTACCGCATTCAAGGATTTTTAGCTTGTTTTGTTGGACTGGTCCAGCGTTCGCTGATTCCCCTAGCCTATAGTTTTTACTACGTTTATTAACTCCCGTGTAAATTTTTTCCTTACGGCGTAGGGTGATTCTACTACATTTGCGAACGCTGGACCGGTCTAACAAAACAAGTCCAAATTCCCTAAATTCAGGAATGATAAAACGCAACCGATGCACTGTGAGTGGATATTGTGATGGTGAATAAATCCTGCTGGGAACGATAATATCAAGTTGCACACAAAATCTGAGGAGATTCTGCTGGGAATGATTTCACATACGGATCACGGCAATACACGTATTCTTGTGAGCGTATCGTGATGTTCAGGATCTTGTATACTTGTCACTTATAGACTTTAAAGTGCCTGCGAACATCCGTATCCTACCTATGGGAATCCGTATAACTCCCAAAGGTATACAAGCCGATTCTCAACGGAACCGAATGCATTCCGCCGCGTCACCTCTGGTAAAAAAAAATTATCTTTTGGATGTCTAGTACATATCTTTTAAATATCTCGAAATAATCCGTAGAAAGATATCGAGTAGATGTCTTTGCGTCAAGGCGACTTGATATTCTTAGTATGATATCGGATGAACATTGTAAAAAAGATATCGGGTGAATGTTTTAAAAAAGATATCCGATGGTTATGTTAAAAAGATATCGTGGAAATATTCTTCTGAATATGTAGATAATATATTTTTGACAAAATGTCAAAAGTCGGTGCACTGCAAACAGAAAATTATTGGAGACACAAAAATGGATTGAAACTCACCGCGTTTTAATACTTTTTAGCGTCGGGCGCCTTTGATCTCACGCAACTCACGCTAAAAAGTATTGAAATGCTGTGCGTGTGAAACATCTTTTGTGTCTTCCAATAATTTTCTGTTTGCAGCGGCGTTTCCTCGGTCATTAAATATGAAGCACTGGCTATGACAATGGACTTTCTTTTTATTTCTTTTCGCCTCAGCCAGAATTTTCACCATCTCCAAGATCACGAATTGTTTACACATTGGTGCTTTGAGACCCATGTTGATCTGTGGATTCTACAAATCGTAAACTATTGACTTATAAGTGAAATTAGGAAATTAGTAGAACATTCTGTATTTATAAAATACACAAACTTTTACTTTTTAAAATATATCAGTTCCGATAAAAAAATACAAATATTATCTCTTAACGTCTCTAACTACTTATTTTTTCATTATTTTTACACTTCATGCATACTTTTTATGCATCTGATGTGTACAGATGTCAATAAAAATATTTTAAAAAGACATCGGGGAAACATCTTTGAAATTTCAGAGGAAGAATATACAAAAAATATTATCTTCCCAATGTCGAGAGCAAAATGTCTGATAGATAATCCTAAGAAAGATGTTAAGTAGACATAATTTCTCCAATAAAATATATCTTTTTAATGTTTTCTATTGTACATGTAAAGATATCTAATGAAAGACATTTGAGAAACATATATTGTACATCTTAAAAAAGATATCGGTTAGATATCCTTTATCTACTGGCGGCCATTAACAAGATATTTTTTTTCACCAGGGACGCATCCGTATCCTTCACAAAGGCAAATATACGCTTACGTGTGGAATCACGTAGAAAGTTAGAGTGTATTGTGCTCATCGCAATATCCACTTCACAGTGTGGGAACATTATTTATCGTTTACATTTAAATAATAAAAATTTCTATATATACATATCTTGATTCAAATAATTCATTTCAATTATTGTTTATAATTAAAGTTGATTCATTAATTCAAAATATAATTTTATATTTGAATGATAATTTAAATTTTGGGATTCGATTCGACATTGATAACATATTAATCATCACTATTTCATATTGTGATCCAAAATCCAAATTGAATTAACTCTAAAATGGCAATCTAATCTATACTTTGATTTGCAGGATTCATCTGAAAATGCCGGAAGTTCCTGTCAAAAATCGCAAATGGACATGAACAACAAAAAAACAGAAGGGGAGCCCTCGGTGAAACGTACGTCGACTGTGGACAAGATGTTCGAAACTATGAGTTTATTCAAAGGTTTGACAAAAATGAATGTTTATGTAACAAAAAAAAAAAAATAAATAAAACATGATTATGACATTCATATTTTGTGTATATGATAAAATATTTGTTTATATATATTTAAGTCAAAATATGGCAAAATCAAACTTATTACTTACTTATTACAAATGTTCTACATGGTAATTTACATAAATAATATAGATGAAAAATAATACATAGAAACAACAAAATTTTAGTTCGAAGATTAAGCTTTTTTTAATCGTAGCTGACAATTTTATGAACTTCATTTTAAATTATTGAAATCCTTCAAATTATCTCAATGTGTATGAAAATTATGACAGAGTATCCAAAACCAAAGACAATTTGCCGTTAATGGCAACCGAAAAACAATAATTCGAAAAATTCATACAGACAGCGCTTCCAATGTATAAGCCACCTGGCAGAACCCAAATTACCAGAATGATGGATGCCAAATATAAAACATTGAGCGCCAAAGTGAAAGCCGAATTGAAAAATTTAACTTATCTAAGTTTGACTACCGATGGCTGGACCCAAAATTACACCTCAAAATCTTACATAGGCCTCACTGTACATTATGATCATCCATTGCCTTTGCCCGAAATTGTTTCTGTCATGTTAGGCTGTTTTCCAGTCGATCAAGGTCACAGTGCTGATTTTCTGAGATCTCACTTGATTAGCCTTTGCGATGAGTGGAACATTGACAAGTCAGCCATCACCGCTATCTTGACGGATAATGCGCCAAATATTGTCAAAGCGATTAAAGATGAATTTGGAGAATTAAGGCATTTACCATGTTTTCACTGTTAGAAAAATTTGTAGTAATTTTACCATATTGTATGGAAAGTAATTAACCCATACGGCAATCGCAATTTTTCCATACATGTGTATCGTAACAATACGATATACAGTATGGTATTTTTACCAAACATTCTTGTACATTTTTAGTATATTCGTATAGTAAAAATGTGATCTGTGTATAGTAATTTTCAGATACTATGATTTGAATTTTTCCATCAGATAGTATGTAATAATTTTTTGGTAATTTTACCATATTGTTTGTGAATTAATGAACACATACGTTGATCGTAATTTTCCAACACATTTATATCATAAAAATACTGTATGCAGGGTGTCCCACAGTCACCGCAACGCCGAAAGTCAGTCAATTATTCATGAAATTCTAAGGCGAGATTCCTTTCGCTGTTTTCAACGAAACTCAAAATCAAAAAAAAAATTAAGTTCGAAATATGACCAATTAACTTGCTACCGCGAACAGTGGGATAGAAACCACGAAGCCAAATTTACCAAAATTTTATCCATATTCATCCGAGTCGAAAAGTCCTGTGTCACTTTCCGCAAAACTTATAATTAAAGAGGATATTCTAGTTCCAAGTTCAACAAATTTGATCGGTTGAAACTCAAACCGAATATCCTTTTTGATTTTGAGTTTTGCGGAGAGTGGCAATGGACTTTTCGACTCAAATAAATATTGAGAAAATTTCGGTAAATTTTGCTTCGTGTCTTCTATCGCCACTCCTTGCAGTAGCGCGTTAACTGGTCGAATTTGAAACTCGAATATTTTTTTCAAATTTTGAGTTGTGTGAATAATGACAAAGGGAATCTCGCCTTAGAATTTCATGAATAATCGACCGGCTTTCAGCGTTGCAGTAACTGTAGGACACCCTGCATACTATGGCTTTAACAAATCACTTTGCTGTATATTTGTATCTTAAAATCATGTAAATAATGAATCGTAAATTTCGGTAATTGAATATTCTCCTACTTCTACCCTTGAATTTTATGGAATAATTTTGCCACATCGTAATAGCGAAATCGACACTGCTTCAGATGATTTAAAATTTCGCAACGTCTCACTATCTATTGATCGAAAAGTATCTCAAGTATAAGACTTTTCATGTCATACGAATAGCGATTCTGAGCCATACTGCTCTCCCTCTTCTCCAACGTCGTGCAGCTAAAATGCCAAAACCTCTCTTCCTTGGAGTTGCGCCAGGCCTTTTTTTTATAAATTTCATGTTGACAAAGCCAGACCAATACGCAAAGGACTAATGACAATCTGCTTCAAATATGTTGTATACGATTGAATCATATCCATATCTGACAGAATTTTAGAATACAAGATTTTATGTTTTTGAAGATTATTTTGATTTGCAAATCAGGGCAATGATTCTCTATATTTTTTTTACATAAGTAAATATTTACGAATTGAACAAAGTTACCTTCCATGTTTTTTCAGTATATATCATTATTCACGTGTAATGTACAATTCATTAAAATTTAATGGAATTATTGTCAAAGTTCAACTGAAAAATAATATATTTTTTCAACTATATGGTAATTGAATCAAGATACGTTGAATAACTGTTCGTATATTTTCTCTTTTTACAATACTTTTAAAGGGTTGTGAAGAAATAAACCTTCTTTCTAGACACAAAATTTTAATGGTCTTAGAGTATTCACAAAACGCGTAAAAATAATAAAAATCATTCTTGACAAATATTTATGGTCATTGAGAATCTACAAAATGCTTGAAAACGATACAAATAATTCTTGACAAACAAATTTAATTTACTTTACTGGTTTGCGTCGTTTTCAGCCCGAACAAGCTCCATCAATTTTTGCACTTGTGCGTTGATGGTGTATATATTTCTTTTAGCCTTCTTGCCTCGCTTGTGTCCATTTTCGGGATTGACTTTCGAATGAACTCTGCAAAAAAAATGTTTACTTTTCTGCACGTTTCAAATCAATGAATGCTGAAAATCTCAAAATCTTACCTTTGTATATATTCAAAGGTTCTGAAGCAATTGCTGCCGTAGTTAAGTCCATACACGTAGTATGTGATGATTGTTAACAGAAATCCCTCCAGAAGATTTCTGGGCCTGGCGATGATTTGACCTTCGGCCACCACGAAACAAACTGCATCTTCATCAAACAGCGACATTCCTGCGATAGAAAAAACACGTATATTGAAAAAAATGAAAGTAATACATTATTTTGTAAGCCTAGACTGTATATTATTACATTTGCATGATCCAACCTTAATTCAAAAACTACGAAGCTTACTTATGAATCTATTGATAGTTTCACCCAATATTTTCTGTTATATCATTAGATTGAATTTTTGCTACTGTAGGAAACTCAATATTGATAAAGCATCTGAGGTTTGAATTTGATAATCAACGAGTAACTTAAAAAAAAAGTAAAGATTCTTTCAATTTTTGATCGATAAAGGAAACAAAAATCATCAAGATATAATAAGATCTAGTTGTATGTTTTAAGCATTGAAGCAAAGACTTTTTTCTTATGTAAAATAAATGTGGAATTAAATGCATTGACATTTCAGTTACGGATCGTTTTCAAGAATTAGTCGATTTCGCTATACAGGTCTTTCTCTTTCTGTACTTCATTTTCTACTTCAAAAAATTTTAGTTAATAAAATTGATGTTAGGTATGCTACATAGGCCCCGTACAATCCCAACCACGGGAATCTACAAGTAGATCAGACTAGTCAAGTATACAAATTTCAGTGACAAACTCTGAACTATACATTTCACGCTTGGAAATCATTACCTTTTATGACGAGAATTGGACGATCAGCTGCTTGCGACTTTTAGATGTCTTCGTCCGAGAGAGTATCCTGTAAAGAAATATAGCATTATATTCGCAACTTGAAAGAGGTGACATTATTGACCAAAGCTGCAAACATGTTTCTAAATTGTAAAAATGGAAAAAGAGTGAAGTTATAGATTCAATTCAAAATGACAATCAATGCACGAGCTAATTTCGAAATTAGTTAAAAAAACCGCGAAATCTGTACAAAATTGATTTAATTCCCTTTAAGTGCTGTAAATGTTGATCAACGACAAAAAAACTGTGTAACGAAATATTTTTGAAAATTATGAATTCATATGTTACATTTTAATTGTATACAGTTATAGTATACTCATTTCAACGACACGAAAAATTTCTTCTTTGGCCTCTCTAAAATGCAGTGGAAGAAGATAAAACAATGCCAACAATTTTGGGGTTCGCGCATTTAAATTTTCGCATGCTTTTTCAGCTTCGTTCAATACTGCTTTCATAGTATTTCGAGTTTCCTGTTTTTTTGCCACAACTTTGCTTCTGCTTGAAGCCAAAGTTTCCATGACTTTGAAAAGGTTGAATCCGGAAACTTGCAAGGAATTATCCCATTCGTTTTTTATTTCTTTTGCGAGCAGAGTAGACGCGTGTTGCAACAGAAATTGAGGTGTTTCCAGATACGGCCACTTTATCAATATTTCTTTCGTATTTCGTACATCTATTATATCTTTTCTCTATCTCGCGTATGTTTTTTTCATCATCTCATCTACCTCCGAGTCGTTTTTATCTTCAGCGTGATATTTCAAGAGATCTTGTCTTTTTTTTCTTGTGAGTTGCTAGTTTCTCCTTCGGGATAAGCAACCTCATACGCAACACACCCATATTCATCATAAATTTTATCATTTGCAACTTGCGTTTCATCTGCACTGATAACCGAGGCTCGTCTTTTTTCAGCTTTTTTTTCGGAAATCGGTTTCTTGAAATTAATGTGATCATAGAGTTTCACGCTGAATGCGTGAGGTCCACCAGGAAGAACATTTCCATCTGCATCATACATTTCTAATGCTTTCGGATATTTTTCAGCAATGATATTTGTTAATGCAAAAGCAGAGCGCCTTGTGTAATCATGGAGCGTTCCGCTCATATGGAGTCCTAAAATTTTTCGCAAGTCTCGACGTTCACCCGCCGACAAAGTTTCTCCGTTTTCTAACTTCTCAGTTACATATTTTTGAAGATTACTCCATGGAAAGGACAACGGAGTGCGTTCAACTGTGTGAGGATTCGGGTCTCTTGCCCTCTCATCTAAATTTACTATAAGAGAATTTCGAATTGTAAATAACACAGTCCAACAAAAAAAATATAGACGGGATGTTTCACCGGAAATCTGTAGCTAACGTCATCACTTAACAAACCCCAAAACAGTTTTTCATGATCAGATCGCGTTTGCAACTTATTGATTGTTTAAAATAATTTTCATAAAATCCACAATTTCATAACTATGTTTTCAGGAAAAAAATCTAATCATAGGTTTTCAATGTCAGCGAATCTGATTTTTAAGTCAAAAATGCAAAAAAATCGATATTTTCATGTTTCAATTTTTTATAAAAGTTTTTCCTATCCTTGTCAACGATTGTAAATAATGGCATTATTCTGTAACATACACAAATTCTTTTAAGAGAGATGCGCATGTTTTTATTTTCTATACACACAAGATAATATAGCACTCCAAAATTAATACTTTCTGAAAATAATTTACAGCAACCAGCTATACATTCAGTTATCATTTATTCAAGAAGCATTGAGTCTCATTTTTACTCAAAATGAACTGTAAAAATTTCGGGATGTTTTCATACACATGCATGGTCATTTTTTCATGTCTTAAAATTTTTATATATTGAATAGAAATTTCAAAAGTATGGAAAATTACTATACATGTGTAGATATCCAACATGATGTAATAGAAAATTTTCGAGCTATGTAGAAGATAGTTCACATACTGTGCTTTTCGGAAATGTAGCTTTATTATTTGACTACATGTTGTAAACGTTAGCCTATTTATATGAACTTTCCAACCAAATACTCGCAGATTTTTTACGATAACATTGTGATAAAAGCGAGTGAATTTTTGCCTCAAATTACATAGGAGACTTTACTCAACCATGTTTCAAACGCACCATTTTAACATTATTCTTTTTATATATATGCAAAGGCTCAAAAGACAAAAGCTCCTCAACACGGGTGCAATGATAACGCACGAAAGCTCTAATTTCGTAAACGCGGTATTCAGATATGAAATTTGATTCCAGTATTTCTAAAAGGAAAGTAAAACTTTCATCATCTTCGTAAAGTAAAAGAATTATTTTGCCCATGACAACATTGACTTGATAAAAATCTTGTTTGACTACAACAACATCCCCTTTTCTGTACATTGTACCTTTAATGACCAGTTTGCTACACTCCATGACATCGGAGGAGTGAAATCCTTTTTCACGTACCACTTGCTGAATGTCTTCACAATATGAATTGATAAGCAATGGTTTTTCAAAGCGAAATTTTTTTAACACGCGCATGCCTACACCATGTCGAAGAATACTCTGATATAACTCGTGTTTTTCGGATAGAGAAAATGTCACATTTCTGAAGTTGCCAAGAACTCTCACAAACCTTTTGAAAAATGTATGCTTGCTTTCGAAACGTAATGTCCATACACGCATGAGCGGTTCGAATTCCAGAATAAGTTTGGGGTAATGCGAAATAAAATGATGTTTAGGTAACAATTTCTCATCTGGAAATAATATCGCTCTCTCCGCCAAATAGTCATCGATGATCATTTGAAGATAAGTGACAGATGATTTATGTATTTCAGGAGCAAACACAAGCTCAAGACACTCCGACAAATGAAGAAAGCATTGCCATGCTTTATTTTGAAAATCTCTTATTTTGTCACCAATCAACAGTGGGTAGAGTCTCACAAAATTCCAAATTTGCCATGCTCCACCAGGTATTTTGACAAAATTACGAGGTATTACTACTGTTGGTCTGTCTTTTTTGTCAGGAATGGAGTATTGAAAATTGTTGATTCTATAGTTCAGCTGTTCTAAGGTGAACCAACCTTGATCAATAAAATAATGCGTCAACAATGCAAGATCTGCTGCAACGACACCTTCTAGAAGATCGTGTGCGCAACAAGGGGCTAAACCAGGAGAACATACATGAAGTACTCAAGTCTGTTGAAAACAGAGTCAAACTTGATTCCTTGGTGATTTTTTGGAGGAACGATTTTGTCCAAAGCCAGCTTGTACGATTCCACAGTTCTTTTTGGGTATTTACGCGTAAAAATCATATTACAAGTGGGTTTGTCTTCTTCACTTTCGTTTGATGCCTCACTACTATCACTGGAGTCACATGAAGAAGTGTCGTCATCTGAATCACTTTTGTTTCTATCGGTTTGATCATTCGAAATTTGGACTATTGCAGCATTATTGCTTGATAAACTATTATTACATTCAGTGGCATTGTTTTCTGATCTTTGCTGTGTATCGATTGCAGGAGTAGAACCGTTTCTCTCTATCAAACAGTATCTGCAGAAGAATAAAGATTTACTAAAATTTTCGACAAAACCCCCTAACTGATGATGACCAAGATTATCACCTGCAAAATAAACTAAGGTTCCCTTTGCAAACTTGTTTGGCATTATTTCAATTCCAATAGATTCAATGACCATGATATCATTAGCGATCGCACCATACACTTTTTCATGGTCAAAATACTTCTCTCGACACAAAGCAACAAGTTGAATTGTATTAATATGAGATCTCATGTAGTCTGGGAGATTTCCCAAACTTAAATACACAGCTAATACCTTACATTTTCCGCGCGCTGAACCTATTGGATTTACTACTTCAAAGGAATCTTGATACAAGATGATTTTGATTGTTTCTAATTCATCTCGGAATAAAGGATTAGATCGGTAGACACTACCATCTGTGAAGTCCCTCAAAATATCGTTGTTAGAAACGCACGTAGTCAAAGAAATGGGGCCAAGAGATTTATCTTGAAACATAGCTTGAATTGTTTTTGTAATCGGCACGTAATGACAAAAATGCTTTTTACCGTTCTAGTTCGAAAGGAATATTCTTTCAGGTTGTACATACGAATACTTTTCTTTGTAATAATTCTTTCGCCTATGATCACTTTTCAAGATTTCATGTGCTTGTGAAAATACATCATTTGCTGCAAATTTGCTAATTACTTTGGAAATAAGTGGAGGTGGCATGTTTCCAGCAAACAAAATTTCTTCTAGATCATTTTTTTGAATTTTCTGCCTCTCGGTTTCAATGAAAGTTAATCTTTCTACAAGAAATTGTATTGTACTGCATGGAATCAAAAATTGAGTTTCTAATTTGAGATACAAATCAGAAAAAAAACTTGAATACAAATCTTTTTTCGATTGAGGAGCTTTTGGTTTATGATCGTTGCAGTTGTTATCATATTCGGGTTGTAAGTTATCGAAGCAATTGTGAATGTCTGAGATTTGATCATCTAATGATTGGTTTTCTAATACTTCATTGCATGAATGTAGGAGATTTTCTTCTCTGTGGCGTTTGGATAAATGACCAGATAAAAAATTAATTGAGTTATACACTCCCCTAGAACTGCATTCCGGAAAAGGGCATGTTACTGGCGTACCATCGGAAATGTGATTTTTCAAATGTTTTACAAGTTCTGTATAAGAACATAACTCTTTTTTGCAAATATTAACCGAGCATGAGAATTTTGAATATTCTTTTGAAATTAGTTTTGATTGAGGCTTTAACATCGATTGACGTGAAAAAAGATTATGCCTTCTTATAAGATGCATACGCAATGATTCAGATGAGGCAAAAATTTTTTCACACTTTTGAAAACCACAGTGGTAGTCGTTACTGATGTTTCTGTGATAACCATGGTGATCCAAGTGGTCTTTCAGTGCTAACGATTCGTGCTCACAAAAGGGACATACGAACGTCATTTCACTGAAAAATATATGTATAAATGTAGAAAATATGAGGACCAGAGTGTGGATAATCCAGTAGAAACAAGTTATACCACTTTTGTATTTTTCATTTACATGAATTAAGGAGCATACAATAATTTATTAATGTGACTCATATTTCCTACAAAAGATACTATTTCATTTTAGAATGTATTTATTATACTGTTGCAAATTTGTTAAAAAAATATCTTTTCATTACTGTTCTGTATTGTCTCAATTTCACAATAAACTACACTTCTGATATTATAACATAACTGTTTTATTTTATATGAAGTCCTGACTGAAAGTTCCAATGTATGAAAAAAATTTTTTTTTGAAATGATTTTTTAGCCTGTATATTCAATACATAATAAATAACATATCGATAAATTATTTTATCAAACTAATTCAGTTACCTGTCTAAATTTTCTCTGTATATAAACTTCGATTACTTTTGTCGAAAATAGACCATAACGAAAATTTATTTGAGATTTTTTAACTCTTTGATTTGTTTGTTGGTTGTTTTTTCAAAATAGATTTTTTCGATATACACATTCATATAAACTGAATGCCCGTCATTATGGTTCTTTCGATTTATTTCGTCTTTCGCTAATTTGCGTCTTATTACATGTAATTTATTAAACGTACTCAGGTATTATGAAAGAATATATAAGTAAATGGCCTACTCTCCCACCTACACCCCCAGTGCACTGTTGAAATATCACACATACAAATCAAAGAATCACAAAGTTATCTGATCACGAAAAAAAAATTCAATTCATTACGTGTAAACGCAGAGCAAAGCCTGCGGGTGACAGCTAGTGTACACACACACACACACACACACACACACGCACGCACACGCACACGCACATTTTTAAATTACAAATAATGTATGATAATGGAATAATTGAAAGTTTTCAGTCATGTTTACAAATCAAAGTCAAAAGCTCTACCTGTTTTTGTAGAATTTCATGATGTATTCATCAATCTGGTGAACAGTGTTAAATTTTTTCAAAATATGCACAATAATGATTTTTTCACTTTTTTAAGTTCATTTGAATATGTAACTGAAAATTAATATGAAACTTCTCTACATCAATCTGAAAATCTTGGGAGATATTTTCAGAGTAACAAAAAGTTGTGCGAAATAATTTCAAATAGTTTGTATACTCAAAAAAATTAAAATAACTTGCAGGACTCGAAAAATAGATCAAAATTCTAAACATTGTTGGAAAGTTTGAATTTTTTATGTTGTAAATTGCGTGTGTGTAACTTTCACGTTTTTAGGGACAAATTTGTTAGATAATGAGAGAATGGGAAATATTGTAAAAACTTCCATGAATTGGACAAATTGATATAAGATCAATTATGAATGTTAAACAGTGTTTTAAAAAATTATGAAAATATTGTATATTTTATACATTGTTGATCATCCTGAAAAATTCTAAAAATTTTAATATGTTTGACAAATTTCTGTAAAAGTTTTTAAGTGTCGGATTGCTCGTATAATTTTTTAAATTGTAGGAATGAGAAAAAATTCAAGAAACTGTCAATAATCATACGAAACTCAGAAATTTGTAGAATTTCATGATGTATTCATCAATCTGGTGAACAGTGTTACCTTTTTTCAAAATATGCACAATAATGATTTTTTTAATTTTTCAAGTTTATTTGAATATGTAACTGAAAATGTATAAGAAACTTTTATACATAAATCTAAACATCTTAGGAAATATTTTAAGAGTAACAAAAAGTTGTGCAAAATAATTTCAAATAATTTGTATACTCAAAAAAATTAAAATAATGTGACACGCGAGACCCCGGATTGGGGAGAAACCCTCGTTGTCCCGTGATGTACAGAGAGGACCAATGTAGAACAACGGCTCTACTTGGCCCTTGAGAGAAGGTTGAATTGCTTTGAGGTTTTAAAAATAAAAACAAAAGATTGGATTTAGTACTAAGAAATGCTGATAGTCAGCGTTATTATTGTCATAAAGAAAACTTACAAGTCGCTGTTACAATCGTTAAATTATTTTACAGACATTAATCAAAGCTCTGGCAGGTGGCACCCTGGAAAAATAGGCAATAATGATTTAGGAGGTGGACCTAATATTATTAGTATTTCCTGATATTCTTTCTCTTCTCTAGCTTCGTCCTCATCTATTTTAGTCCTTTTCACTTCTCCTGAATTTTCTTCACTGTCTAGAGAGCCTTCTATCGATCTTTTATTTTTCGTCTCGCTTGATTGTAAGACTACCTGAGCATCACCAGCAAGCGACAAGGCCCTCTTACTAGCGATCTGCTCCGGGGTCCAAAATCTTCTTGGAGGTTCAATCTCAATCTTAAAATGATGGAAGGCTCTTATTCCATCCCTTATGATTAATTCATCCCTCTTGAAATTCTCGTAGAATTTGTTGAAGTTTGGATTATTACTATTTGGAGGGTTTAATGAACGCTTTCTGTTCCGCTCCCCTGCGGCACAACCACGCTGGTAACTTTCAAATTTTGTAACCTTTTTATACACTGAAATCGAATGTTCATAGATTATCAAATAAAACAAATAAAAGAAGAATAGATAATTACTTTTCCTGGAAGAGATAGTATTAGTCCTTTGGCAGGGCAGTAGGACCGATTTGGTGCTGTTTTGTCGATATGACGCTGGTTTTGTCGATATGACGCTGATTTTGCCGAAATGGCGCAGGTTGACGAAAATGTCGCAAGTATTACCGTGAAGGTGCAGTTTGGCGAAATGCGAATTGTTCATCGAAAATCGGGTCTTTTATACCCTAAGAATGACTAATTCTTTTTGGAGGGGAAAGGAAATGATTTGTGAAAAAGAATAGTAAATTAAATTGTGAATCATCGTAGTTAAAGAATTCTAAATTGTTGTACATTCATTACGGCATTATACAGAAAATGGTAGTATTAAAAGAAGTGATTCATTGTTCGACGTGAAGTAAGTGATTTAGGCAAGTCTATTATTTCCGAAGAACATTGAAGCGCCTGTCACCCGGGCATTAAAACTATCTTAATAGCTGTTAAATGGATGAGTCTAATGACGCTTTAAACAACAATTTTTAAATAAAGAACGATGATTTCTTTTAAGAATATGAAAAATAATGCACGTGACACAGGCGTGTTACAATAACTTGCAGGACTCGAAAAAAAGATCGATATTCTAAACTTTGTTAGAAAGTTTGAATTTTTTTGTTGTAAATTGCGTGTGTGTAACTTTCACGTTTTTAGGGACAAATTTGTTAGATAATGAGAGAATGGGAAATATTGTAAAAACTTCCATGAATTGGACAAATTGATATAAGATCAATTATGAATGTTAAACAGTGTTTTAAAAAATTATGAAAATATTGTATATTTTATACATTGTTGATCATCCTGAAAAATTCTAAAAATTTTAATATGTTTGACAAATTTCTGTAAAAGTTTGCAAGTGTCGGATTGCTTGTATAATTTTTTAAATTGTAAAAATGAGAAAAAATTCAAGAAACTGTCAATAATTATACAAAACTCAAAAGTTCGTAGAATTTTAGAATGTATTCATCAATCTGGTGGACCGTGTTATATTTCTTCAAAATATGCAAAATTATGTCTTTTTCATTTTTTGAAGTTTATTTGAAATTGTACCTGAAAATTATTATGAAACTTTTCTACATCAATCTGAATATCTTGGGAGATATCGTGAGAGTAAACAAAAGTTGTGCGAAATAATTTTGAATAGTTTGTATTATCTTGCAATTTCAATAACTTTCATGTTATTTAACAAGTTCAGTTTTTTAAAATAACAAAAGAGAATTAAGTCACATTAGAAATTTTTCTTAAACATTTATAATATTATTGTCAGTGTTAAATTTATAATAATACATTGATTGTAAAAAAATGAAAATGATTAACATTACTGAATAAAAAAATATTTAAAGAAGGGAAAAAATGAAGAAGAAAAAAGAAATTAAAAAAATCAAAGAAAATTTCGAATAGATTGAAAACCATTCAACAATAAACATGATAAAACTTGATCCAAATCATACTTTTCTACGTTTATGAACATACAATAAAATTTATGTTACATGAAAATTTTATGAAGCTTGTCAATTATAATTCACCTTTCCTTAAATCATTTATAAAATGCTGATAATATGTAACCCATAAAAAAATTGATATTCCAACCTTGTTTGTAGATCGTGTGCTGTGGTCGATGAGATTCAATTAAATTTCAAAATCATCCAAAATTATCCAAGATTTTTCAGTTGTCAGTGGTTGTATTTCGGTCCACCACAACTAAAAATACATTTGAATCCAATCATGATTTACAGTTTTTTTTTTTTTTTTTTTTTTGAGAAAGTATGTAGCCAACAACCCATTAAATTAAAAAAAAATTCTAACATTTTTTCAGCAGGTAGACAAGTATTATCGTTTGATAGTTTTGCGTTGTAAATTAGTAAAAAAGTAAAGACTTTACGAAAATGTAATAATATTATCACCTTAGCATTATTAAAATTATGTTTAACAGATTTTCTAAAATGAAAAACAAATAAATTATTCTTCGCAAAATTTTTGACTTGGAACATTCGACCCCCGAAACTGAAAATACATGTAGATTTTATCAAGAAGTCTGTACCTCATTTGAAAAACACCATAATTTTTTCAAAAAACTCACAAAACACTTTTCTGATTTCTGAAGCTGGACGACGATGAACATTTCATCATTTCAAGTTTTAGATTCGTGAAAAACTACAGAATCTTTTGAAAAGTGCTATTAAAGTATTATTCAAGCATAATAATGTGATGTCTAGTATAGTTGTTTTTAAAAAATTTAAAAATATTGAATCAAATTCTTACGTGAAGGCAAAATTTTTAACACCTGAAGCAGAGTCCATAAAAATTTTCATATGATTTACTGTTTTTGGTTTAACAAAGTAGCACACAACGCTTAGATATTTTTAAAAAACCCCTGAGTATTTAGAAAATTCGAAAGCTGGTCAACAATAAAACTGTAAGTGATATCAGTTTTAGGGATCAAAAATTAAAAGTTCATAATTTTGCGCATGTAAAAATTTTATTACAATTTATTTTAATTTTACGAAAAAATCTCATAGATAGATTTCTAAAAATATTGTAGTGCCATTGCACTACAATAGATAAACTGAAAATTTTTTTTTCATGAAAAAAAAATTTGTTTTCATGAAATTTTTTCGAATTTAGATCTTAAACTTCATTTTCAGGTTTAAATTATATTTTTAGCGAGCTTAATATAATCATTGTTAGCAAAATCTACTAACAAAACAAAAACGATTTTCCGACTTAGAGCAAAATTCTTTTTAAATTTCCTACTTCCTGACTTTGTTGAAAAATATACATCGTGCCTTATTACTCGCTTTGATGAGTTTTTTGAAGTACAAGATGATTCACAGCTTCATCCGATTATGATTATCTTGATTTGTTATATTTTTTACTTGATGTTTTTGAAGCTGCTTAAAACTAAAAACTTTGATTTTCTTTATTCTTCGCCTGCCAACAAAGAAAATGAATGTTTTTTTTCCTATTTTTATAACTTCCGTCTATTTCGAGTTCCTTTTCTTCCAAGAATTGAATACTTTCAATTGAATATTTTTTGTTTGAGAAATAATTTTCCCATGTGGCTCGATTTTTTATATCGAAGGAAAATCGAGTCACATGGGAAAATTATTGTATTTTTTCACGATGTATATTTTTTAAAAAAAAGCCACGAGATGGAAAATTAAAAGAATTTTGCTCACAAGGATCCATTTCGAGGGTATGTTCTTCTGTGTTTTTCGATAATTCTCATATTATTAATGAAATACTGTTAATACACCATTTAACACATCTTATTGCAAAAATTAATACACTCACTGTGCTATTTGAACTTTTGATGAGGTCGATTAGATTCGATGAGATTCTAAAATTATCCAAGTAAAAAGTATAGTAACCGGATGATGCCGGAAGAAACAGGCAGAAACAGGAGACAATCGTGCTATCAGCTGCGAGAGTGCGAAACAGTGCGAAAGAGTGAGTAATGGTTGGGCCCCCGCCATTACCCACCGTGGGGGTTTCCCTCCCGATCCCCGAGCCTGGGCAGTATTGGGTTGTATGCAGCAGTTCTTTCTCTCTCTTCCAGTAGCGTAATAATATCTATGGGGGCCCGTACCTAATGCGAAATTTTTGTCAAAATGTATTTTTCAAGCCGTTTTGCAATCGATACTTTACATATACTTCTCTAGCCACTGCAAAAATCAATGAAGTATTCTTGATGTTCGATTCTCTTATATAGATGTTGTGAACGTACACTGACAAGCCACTTCACTATGCAGCCAGCACTTATAAATCTGATTTAAATTGTCGATGCATACCGCCGGCATTCGGATATCAGCATCAAGTTCTTTTATGTTAAGATGTTATCTTGACATAACTTATGTTCAAAAACTTATTATTACAATTACAATTAATCTGATTCAATTTACTGTATGAAATTTTAATATACTATTTAAGATTACAATTTATTTTATATCCAAAAACTTATATTATCCAATGATGTATTTTTCCTTTACCTGTTGAAGAATTACTGTTTTCCATAGGAATTTTTCCATACTCAAGATTTACTATACGGAGATGGAAACTTTACTATATTAACGCCATTACTTCAACGTAGTATGGGAAAAACACAACACCTATTTTTTCCATGCAATGATGTATATTTCCCGTACCTAATCAAGAATTTCAGTATTCGTTTGTAGTTTTTCCATACCTATGTTTTACTATACAACATATAACATTTTACAATACTTATATGACCTTTACAATCAATGATGGAAAATTACCATTTTTTAAATACCCATACGGCATGGGGATTCTCACATTTCTATGGAAAATTCACTGTTTTGTATGGAAAAATTTCTATACCCGATTGGGAAAAGCTAGAGCATAGAAAAAATTATATACGTAGGTATGGAAATATTACGAACTTTTCTAACAGTGTTGTTCATACGTTTCAACTTCTCGTATAACATGCATTAAAAGAAACTCCTTTGCTAAACGATCTCATTGATGATGTAAAAAATATTGTAAAATATTTCAAGCAAAGCAACAACGCTTCCGATGAATTAAAACGGCCGCAAATGGCTGAAGGAAAAAAAAAAGGAGATATACTGCGATTAATTCAGCAGGTTGACACCAGATGGAATTCCATATACTATGTGTTGGCAAGATATTTGATTCTACACGAATTTGTATCAAAGGCACTTTTCAACCTTCGCAGTGCTGCCAGCAAAAACGCAAAAACTAAGAAAAATTCCACAATTCCTCGTATTTTAGATAATGATGAGATTTATACTCTGGAGGAAATTGTAAGTTTCATGAAACCTTTCGAACAGATTACAACAGAAATGAGTGCCGAAAAAGTCGTCACCTGTGGGAAAGTCATTCCAGTGATTGAAGTTCTCAAAGCTGCAATTATGTCTAAGGAGCCAGAATCGGTCTATGGAATTACATTGCAATTGAATTTGAAAGAGGAAATGGAAAATCGATTAAATAACTGGGCCGGAAAATATCAAACTTTGACAAAAGCAACCTTATTGGATCCCCGGTATAAGAAAACCTATTTAAAAAAATGTTGATCGCAGCAAATGCGATAGGTGAAATTCTCAAAGAAATGAATGAATTGAACAAAAATACTCGAGAAACTGTTAGAAGTGAAACCTCTAACGAAGCCTTGAATGGTTCAAATGATGATGTCGATCATAACGATTTGTAGAGTAACCACGACAAGCAGAATCTGAAACAAATGGCAGTTCTAGAAAGAGATGAGCCAGGTGGCGTACCCTTAGAATTACGCAATTTCTTGTCTCAGCCAACAATCTCCAGACAAGTGAACCCTTTGGTGTTTTGGGAAGAAAGGAAACATTCTTTTCCACAAGTCTACAGAGTGGCCAGAAAGTATTTGTCCATTCCGGCCACATCCGTTCCTTGTGAGCGGCTTTTCTCAAGAGTAGGATTAATAAGTTCATCATTAAGAAGTCGATTAGATCCAACTTGTTTTTCAGAGTTAATATTTTTATCATCTCTAAATGAAGAGCAATAGGGTTTTTAATTGATTGTACTTCGTTGTTCATTTTTTCCAAACGAGGATAATGATTGTTTCTTAAAAATAAATTTTACATTCATAAATTGAGAACGCTTTTTCTTTTTTCAGTATAATCACTTATTCATTTCTAGGTTTTAAATTTTTATTGTTCTTGAAAGATGAGATTTTTTTGTCGAACAATGTACTTTTAATATCATTAAAATGCTTTATTTATATATTTTTCAACTTTGTTTCCCCCATCCTGAGATTTTATACTTTTATAGTATCTGTACTCAAGTACTTGATACTTAGGTATCGAGTACTTTTGATCAAGTATCGCATTCGGATCGGTATCGACGTTTCCGCGGTACTCGAGTACCCGATACCGATACTTTTTCGAGGTATCGCACATCCCTAGAGTAGTGAATATCACGTTTACTTTTCTTTGGCTGGGGTCATCGGGGATAACCTTGCAATCCATGCTATGCAGAGACGGAGGAGAAATGTTGAATATTTTCATCTTACAAAAGAAATTGTTCACTTGTGAAGAATTGAACCGAAGGATCAATCATTTCGATTACGGTCTTGATGAAGTCCGCAATAAACCACGAGAAATTACAATGAAGCAAGTGAAAAGTCGGCACATAAAAATGTCCGCAAGCGAATTTCTATGTTTCTGCCGAAATATTGGTTTGATTTTGGGAGATTTAGTCCCTCTGGATAGTCCTCATTGGGAGCTGATTGTATATCTAAAAGAAATTTTGGATAGCGTTTCTTCCCCTGCTGTGAACGAAAACGTAGCAGCTATTTTAGAATCACTTGTTTCGGGATATCTTTCTTTGTTGAATAAGTTGATCCCAAGCAATTTGAAGGTGAAACATCATCTTATTTTACATTTTCCGGACATTATGAGGCGAATGGGACCACTGTGGCATCTGTCAACGATGAGATGTGAGAGTAAAAATAGAGAGTTGAAAACCACTTCTGACGTGACTCTCAGCCGTGTGAACATTTGCAAAACTTTGGCTATAAAAGTACAGCTCCGATTCAGCTATAGAATCCATTCTAATACTCTTGCATCCGAAGAAATAATTCATCGTGGTACTGTGGAAATTGGATAAAATTACAAAATTCAGGACTTTTATTCAATTTTTTCAGATTGCCCTTCCAAAGCGTGAATGAAATCTTTTGCTACATTCCATCATAGTAAAAAATCGCATTTTGCAGAGAAATGTAATTCTTATGTTAGGTGGTAACTTTGAAAATAAGTTTTTCATCATTCACACCGTACAAGAAGATTATTCGAGAAACATTTATGTGATTGCGAGAGGAATGACTGACTATGTACATTATGTTCAACATTTTCAAGCTTATCTCATACACGAGAATGTTTCTTTTGACAAGGATTCTTGGAGTTGTTTCAATGCAACTGAAATTCAAAGTTTTTACGTTTACAGAGTTAATATTTTGTGTAATGGGCGTAAATTTATTCCAAAACGTTGGATCTAAACTTAAATACATAGACATTGTTAATTATATTCAAGTATTAAAAAGCCTAAT
This sequence comes from Platygaster robiniae, assembly GCA_028476575.1. Lineage (NCBI taxonomy): Eukaryota > Metazoa > Arthropoda > Insecta > Hymenoptera > Platygastridae > Platygaster > Platygaster robiniae. The sequence continues at coordinate 21,208,043 of CM052019.1, read as the reverse complement.
TTGCTTATCTCATACATGAAAATGTTTCTTTTGACAATGATTTTTGGAGTTGTTTCGACGCAACTGAAATTCAAAGTTTTTACGTTTCAAGAGTTAAGATTTTGTGTAATGGGCGTAAATTCATTCTAAAACTGTAGATTTACACTGAAATACATAGATATTGTTAATTTTATTCAAGTGTTAAGATGCCCAAATTTTCAAAAAAATGATGAATCAAATTTAGATGAGAATCTCATTTTTTTTAACATGTGTTTGAGCGCAATACCTCATCAATTGCGGAACCTGGGGCTTCCACCTGGTTTATTCAAACCTCTTTTAGACTTCCACATTTGTACACGCTTTTACTCTAGGGTTTTCTTTCCAAGAATATAATGTTTTTTGCGTTGTGTCTTAAAAGGTAAGCTTATTCTGTTCCAATGTGTTGTAAGAATGGTCATTTACATTCCATTTGACTATCAATCGTGAGAAATAAAAATGGCGTAATTTATACTTGGTTAACAAAGCAACGTTGTGAATTTTAAAAAATAATAATGTTTTTTTCGTTATTCCGTTCAATTATATCATTGTACCCTATACGACGCATCCTCAATAAACGATCACCAAGAATGTCTGAGGATTTTCTACAACCACATGATTAGTTGAACGTTTTCATCAATTCTGATCATGCTTGCACTTTTGTACATATTTTTTCCAGAAGATCTACGCACAAGGACATTAATAAGTACATCTTTTCCAAAATCTATCTTTAATTCAAACATGAACTTTTGTATGAGGAATGATAGAGTTGACGTGATTTCTAGTGTCTCTTGTTGGAAAAAAAAAATTTTTTATCAACTCAATATACCCTGAATATAGAAAAAGATCAGTTCATGATAACAGTAATATGCATTGTAAATATTTTAATAGGAAAATCTATTAACACTAAGCATAATAAAATTATGCAAAAGTTTAAAAAATTTTTTTCAGTAAAAATCACGTTCTATAATATACAATAATTTTTTTTTATCGCTATTGCATTATTTTTGTATATACATACCTCTCCCCCCCTTCCTCCCCGAACATCGTATAAACTCGAGAATTAATAAAAACGTCTTCTCTATACTTAGCAGCTGTAAAAACCTCTCTCTCTTATACCACTTAGATAATATACTACGCGTATATGGAAAAATTTTACGTTTACATAACAAACGATACAATCTACATATTTGTTTATTACATGCTGTCTATACAAAACGTAAACAACTCAGATAGTACTTTAGTAATTACGGAAAAATATAATGAAAAAAAAGCGAGATACAAAAGTACTGAAATCAGTATTGAATTAATATTGAGTCAAATTCTATAGTGCTAATCAATCTTATACCTTATAATTAAAAAACATAACTCAAATAGCAATTACAGAAAAGTGTAATGAAAAAAAGTAAGATACAAAAGTACTGAAATTAATACTGAATTAATGTTAAATAGAAGTACTAAACTGGTAAAATTAATCGGTCTTATAATGTCAAGAGAGAGTATGTTGCCTTGATAATTTTTAATCCAGTAGAAACGGAAGAATTGAATCGTTCAGAGACTAGTAATCATAGAGAACACGGGGTTCAACTATATTACGTGACAACTACGTTATGGGATACGCCTTTATACTCGGGTGATTAAAAAAACACCAGTACTAACAGTTTCACATGAAATACAGACACGGTAAACTTGTTAAAATAAAAGTTGTGTGCAAATCTGATATGCTCGGAAATAAAAGAAGGTTCAAATTAATTCGTTGGCTGCTGTCAAGAATTGAAAATGGATAATAACTATTTGCTTACGGGAAAGCACTGCGTTACGTTATCCATTATCTCTTATCTTAGTGTATTTGATAAAACAAAAAATGATTTTAGGCGAACAAGTCCATGTAGCAATATCCAGATGTAGCTTAGTAGATTGACTTTTCACACCGTATGAAGTGAACGAGAAATAAATGTTTTCCTTCCCATTTACAGACTTAGGACTGTCAGTTACTGAAACTTATTTAAGTCGAAGGCACTTCTAACGCGATTTTGATAAAAGCGCAAAGACTTGCCTACGACCAACAATAAAGAAGTGTAACTGGTATGGTTAAAAACATTTATGTCACGTTATTTTGAATTTTTTATATTAACTAACTAACTTTGCAAAAAAAATTTTTTCGTTCATGTTTGATACAATAGTATATTTCGTACCTAGGGCACACATTTTTTATTTGCGAGTGTGAAGTTTGTAGACCGAGGCGAAGCCGAGGTTTACAAACTTCACACTCGCAAATAAAAAATGTGTGCCCTAGGTACGAACGATATTTTATGTAACGAGGGCTGGAAAACGAATGAAAAGTTCTCGAAGAGGACGTAAATACTCGTTTTACGGCCGGAGTTACATAAAATAATAAGCAAGCAGTCGAATCATACAAAGTGCGAGTATGATGTAAGATTGTTTTAAGAATACCACATATGTGAGAATTTGTGATGATAGATATTTTTTTTCTTTCATTTCATCTATCGGTTACATGTTGAAATTTTTTCTGTAGGTTACATGTTAAAAATAAATAAATAATGCGGATCGATAACTCAGCTAGATAATCGAGTTCAGTTGAAATGAAATCGTATGATGTAATGAACATTTCCCTAAATAAAAGCAATTGTTTTTTTTTTTTTTTTCTTGTACAGCAGCCAACGAATTAATTTGAACCTTCTTTTATTTCCGAGCATATCAGATTTGCACAGAACTTTTATTTTAACAAGTTTACCGTGTCTGTATTTCATGTGAAACTGTTAGTACTGGTGTTTTTTCAATCACCCGAGTATAAAGGCGTATCCCATAACGTAGTTGTCACGTAATATAGTTGAACCCCGTGTTCTCTATGATTACTAGTCTCTGAACGATTCAATTCTTCCGTTTCTACTGGATTAAAAATTATCAAGGCAACATACTCTCTCTTGACATTATAAGACCGATTAATTTTACCAGTTTAGTACTTCTATTTAACAACAATTCAGTATTGATTTCAGTACTTTTGTATCTTACTTTTTTTCATTATATTTTTCCGTAATTACTAAAGTACTATCTGAGTTGTTTACGTTTTGTATAGACAGCATGTAATAAACAAATATGTAGATTGTATCGTTTGTTATGTAAACGTAAAATTTTTCCATATACGCGTAGTATATTATCTAAGTGGTATAAGAGAGAGAGGTTTTTACAGCTGCTAAGTATAGAGAAGACGTTTTTATTTATTCTCGAGTTTATACATTGGCGATGTTCGGGGAGGAAGGGGGGGAGAGGGGATTTCATTACTTTTTTTATTAAAAAAATTTTTTTTGCATTTTTGATTAATAACAATTATATTTACTATAGAAAGATGCATAAAGTATATTTTTTAGGTCAAACTGTTAAGTTTCTTTCAAAAATCCTAGTTGTTTCAAGTATGTAAAGCTTCGAAATTTTGCTCACATTAGATTTGAAAGAAAAGTTACGATTTACCTTGATGTATCAGATCGAGTATTTGATACTCACTGATCAATTTAAATTTGGCGTTGTAGGAACAAAATGCATACATTTTTGCATTTTTCGGCCATTTTAATTTCATAACTTTTTCATTTTCGATACATTGCCATTTCGACTTGATGTCTGATACGAAAGAAGTATAAACTCCTGAGTCTGGAAGACCTCCATCATGAAATACGGCTGCAACTACTTTAAATTTGGTTTTATGTATCATCAGCTTTTGAGTAATCCCTGAGATAGAACATTTTATTTTTGTTGTTTTACCAGTTTCATCAGGTTCAAAGAGCGAAAATTGTATCACGAGGCAATCTGATGTGTTTATATCTAGTTTCATTACTAAGAGTTTAGAACATTTAGGGCATAGTTCGTCTGCAAGTGATTTCCAACCTGATGGAACAATGTTATTAACAAGAGTTTGTAAAGATGTTGCTTTGCGAGTAATGGTTTGAGATAAATGTTTTACTGGAATTTTAAAAATAGTGTCAATTTTTTTATACAAAACTTTGTATGTGCATTTTTTGCATTGCACGATAGTAATGAGTGTGTATTTAACAGCATTGTTTAATGCAACTGATTTTTCGCATATAGCACCTAAAAATTTTGCTGCATCAAATTGTTTGTTTTGTAAAAATTCATCTCCTGCAAATTGTTTCACAAACGTTATGTCAAGTTTTTGTTGTTGATCTAAATAATCATCCAGAAACTTTGAAAGAGCATCTGTATTTTTGGATTTATTCAAATAACTCCTTATAAGATCTGATTGAATAATGCACTGCAAGGTTGCGTTAGCATACCCTGATATGTTGTTAACGTTTGGCAAACCACGTATGTCGAAGATCCGTTCTTCATTATTACCAAGTATTTGAGACTCTGAACAATGTTTCGAAATTGCCCACTTTCTGTCAGCAATTTTTCGATGATTTACTTTTTTAATCTCGTAGGCTTCAAGAGGAGGGTCATGAATTTTTCCTAGTCTATTGTACTCAACTATTGCTTTTTCGCAAGCAGTCACTTTGCGAGGATCAAAATTTATCAAATGAAGCCCTTCAAGTGCGGTAACTCGTGACAACGCTACATAAGTTTGCCTATCGCTAAATATGTCGTTTCCAGCTTCAATTATAACACTGTTTAAACTTAAGCCTTGACTCTTGCGTATAGTCACGCCATAACTGAGACATATTGGAAACTGTTTTCTAATAACGTTAATTTTGTCCATAACTTCAAACTTAACACTCACTGGTTCTATATCACATACTTCTTCAGTTGACAATGTGATAGAAATTTTCTCATAAAATTTTTCATCTATTGATGGAGTTGCTGATTGAATTGTAGCAATAGTGCCATTGACAAGACCTTTTGTAACATCAATATTACGCCTTATCATGATCTTCGCGCCAATTTTTACAGTTATGAGTTTAGACAGCCCAGCTGTTCTTGAAGCGCCTTCTTTATCAGAATTCAATGCTTTAATTACTTTTGCTTTCAAATAACTTGCACATTGAAACTCGTCACGAGCATGGAGCAAGATTTCTGGGGTTGACAATTTTTCGAGCATAGCAGAATTTAAAGTGTCACATAAATTGTTCGTTGGCAACAAACACACAGTGTCAAAAGGTAATGAATTCATGCACACGCAAAGCTCGTTTAATCGTTCATTAAAGCTAGACGTATGGAATTCTATGACTCTTGTTTGTAACAGTTCAATGTCTGTTGTCAGAATTGTGCCAAAGCGTACTCGAGACAATAATTGTCTATATGTTTCATCAGTTTTTTGTCGCATGTTAATGGTTAGCACCTCATACTTAAAGAGTGTCCACAAGTTATAAGCGCTTAACGAGCCAAGGTATTTGTTTACTTGATCTTCAGACATTTTCACAAAACTAGGATCCTCACGAACAGGTGGAAGTTGAAGTAAATCACCGAATAAAAGTATATGTTTTCCACCAAACCACCCATTTTCCTCTTGCGATGAATTGAATATTTCAATGAGCCGGAGATTGATGTACATCAGTGTCACATTTGATATCATGGAAACTTCATCGATGATTATTAATTCTACATTTTTCAGCTCATCTCTCAGTATTTTTATGACTGTGTCCGATAATTCTTTATGTAGGAGTTTCATCATGCTCAACTGGCAACTGAAAAAGTCTGTGAACTGTCAAGCCATTTATATTAAAAGCTGCTATGCCCGTTGGAGCGGTTACAGCTGTATCTTTCTTATATTCTTCTTTAAGATGACCTCGAAGTGCTTGTATTAAACGACTTTTGCCAGTCCCACCTTCTCCACTCACAAAAAGTCTTAATGGTTCTTTTTTTGCATTGACAGCTGAGCAAACTTGATCGAAAACCTTTTTTTGATCTATATTTAATCCTGCAATCACTTGTGAAAGATCTTCGTTTAACTTAGCTCCTGCATCGTGAAAATCTTTAATCGCATCACCAACTTCAACAGGGTCGCAACCCAAAGAATTTTCATCTTTATTGTCGTTTGTAGAAGGATTATCAATTTTCTCTTGAACCAATTCCTTAACAGCATCAATTCCATTTTGGATATCAGTAAATTTTTCATGATACTTCATGGCGTCGTGGATAGTTGATTGCACTGCTGAGAAAGATTCTGCATACGAATCACAATCATTTTTCAATTCAGAAATATCTCTCCATGGTTGAAATAATAACAGCAAAGCATAAAAGTATTTTTCTGGTTGAATTTTTGGATTGTTCCTGTAGTGGTTGATGAGGTATGGACGATTCCTTTTTCTGAAATATTTTTTTCCTACAGAAAAGTTCTCTACTTTCGGAGCGACTGGTGGTTTATTAACGATATTATACCATCGCGCGAAATCGTATAGTGTCATTAATTCATAGTTTTGTGGCCTCTGAGGATAGTAATCGTCAATGATATTGGGGCAAAAAATGTCAGTAGATTCAGGATTCAACTGTTCAATTTCATCTTTAGATTTAACTTTACGATTTCTTATCAAATTTACGTCCAACCATAAAATAGTCGTTTTGGAGTCCGTTCCATACAAGGGTATACCCAATAAACTATCAGCCGCTTCGAGAGCTCCACACTCTCTATTATTCAAAGCCTGCATACCTATATTCCACAACTTTTTACTGACTGATTCACTCGATTAGATATCAGTGAAGACATTGCCAGCATAGCTTTTTTCACTTTTTGTCGTATACTTTGTACAGTACCAGTTCAAAATAGTTGATTTTTCACCAACGAATTGTATGTCCATGTTGCCTTCCCAAGCAGTTAAAATAGTTGGATTATAATCGTTTATATCTACTTCTTTTTTGCTTCGAGGCAGATCATACAACCGACTATTGCTTTGTAATTTTTTTCCACCAGCAATAGATGTAATAACATCTCTCAATAATGATGTTTTAGAGACTGGTCTAGAAAATCCAAAACGACATACAGACTTCGTTCGACCATTGTTCAACTTTTTTCTTCGTAAGCAGTAAGAATTATGATGATGTTCTTGGTGAGCTAGCACTCGATTATACAAAGTTGGGGAAATTTTAGGATTAGGTATTCTGCAAGTAATATATTTTGTAATGAATTTGGCGACGATTTCGTTATCGTCTATTCTTAATATTGGAGCATCTTTCACCCACAATAATAAATGAAAATGCTGGGTACCTCTCCCTTGATATTCTCTCCTCCAAAAATGATGAATTATTTCTCCGATAGGGTGATCTTTCGAATACAAGAAATCCAACATAGCATGAAATTTGTTATCAATAAATCTTGAAACAGAAACAGGGTCCGAGGCTATTATTTGATTAGCAGACATTTTTTTCATTTGTGGATTATTAACTTCACGGACATAATCTATCATATCTGTCCATAAACATTCTGCTGGACTTAGAGTTAAGAACCAAGTGGCCGGCCCATAACTATCAATCATACATCGCAAATTGCTTCTTGGAATATTCCAATATTGCTCTGTATTTCTTAGACGCGAGAATATTGTCGTTAATTGTCGTTCCAGCAGTTCTTTGGACATGAGTTCTAAATAATTTCCTGCTGTATACTTTTCACGTGGATTACTTACATTTAGCTTCTGATATATACCAGCTTTTATCTGCCTTATATTGTGATCGTTTAAAAGATAAAAAAAATATTGTATATCAAGTCTGAATCTTGGATCTTTAGATTTTAGCTTTGCTTTTATAAATGCTGAATCACCTAAATGTATTGGTCTTTTTTCATGCTGTCCGTTAATTCCATTCGGATACAAATGTGGAAAACATAATAGAACTAAAATTTTGCACCGATTGTCTAGAGGTGAATCTCGAACCTTGCACTGTTGATATAAGGTAGTTGAACTTTTGTTTTCACGTTTGTCATGAATGGGGTATATTGTAAATTGTTCATAATAGCTGTCATCAGCATTTGCTTGAGTTACAAGTGCTGGCTCTTTTTTCAATTCTTTTCCCACGTCAACCTCTTCTGCTTCAGCAGCATATTCAATATCGTCTGCATCTTGTATATCTCTACACAATGCGCTTGGATTGCAAGGAAGAATGATATCTTTATATAAATGATTGATTTTTTTCAGAAGTACCAAAGCGTCGTATAAATCTGTGACATTTACTAAATTTTCGAAAATTTTCTTGGCTTTTTTCGGGAGACTGCGTACTAGAATGTATATTTCATGGTTTAAATTAACTGCATCTGTTGGTTTACAAATTTTTTTCATGCTCTCTTCTAATGGTAGAGGTAGATGAAAAGTTCTCCCTTTTACTTTTTGAATTTTATGTTTATGTGGAACGTTCTTTTTCTTTGATATCGTGTCCATTTGTTGAACAACTTGAAATGCTTTGGCACGTTGAATAAAAATTCTTCCGTAATTGTTTAAACGTTCTATTTCAGGAGGAATTGGGTCAACTTTCAAATTGTTCTGAATACAAATGGGTGGCATTTTATTTTTACGAAAATGATTCAAGCAGTATTTACAAATAAATTCACTTTCTATTTCATTTGTTTCAGCAAAAGATTTGAAACTTTTCCATGCTTCAGAAGCAAGAACTGTTCTCATTTTGCTTATAACTGTGACTTCATGATTATAACACAGTTTTTGACAAGAAATGCAAGGATTTATGGGAACGTCAGTGGAACGTTTCAATAAACTTTTAAAGGCATTTTTGTAATGAGCTATAGTGTCATCCTCACTAAAATTTACCTTGCATTCATCAGTTGCTACATTGCAGGCTTCGAGTGCCTTATTACGGACGGTTTCTAGATAATCAACATCATTTTTATTAAACGCTGTATCAAGTGTATTTATCAGGCGATAATTACTTATTATTTTATAAACTATCCTTTTTATGGTCCTAACTTGTGTAAAATGTGGTGCTAACAGTAAAACAGGCAAAAAAGTCGATTTGCAAGTCTTCGGCTCAATGTAGCACATAAAACAGTGGCCTAACTTAGTAGACATGTATTCCCTGTCACAGAATCGTATTGCATTAATGAAAGTATGAAGATTCTTTATATCACATGAAATTAAAGATTTTAAAAAGTTTTCGTATCGTAACAACACAGATGCGTCTTCAAGGCGACATTTTTCATTGCAACTCGAATATTTTCTTCCTTTATCGTCATATTTAACAGGGAATATATTTGTCACATAACCGAATTCATTTACAACGTACTTATCAATTACTTTTTGAGATTTTTCTTGAAACGACAGATAAGATTTTTGGGAAATATTGTAATCATGTGGAGAATGAAGTTTGAAACTCGAACTGGGTGTTACTTGTGTGACATTTATTTTATCATCAGATTTTTTTGTTTCAGTTTTGGCATAAGTATGATCAAATTCTGAGGTGTTTGATTTGAGATTACCCATGAATAGGTAATGGTTGTATGATGTTTCATAATAATATGCTTCTGAAGAAGGTAAATGTTTTGAAATCCCACATAAAGCTTCAAATTTTTCTCTGACATTGAGGTTAGGACAATTTTTCGCCCGCGTAAGGCACACTTCAGCTTTTTTTTGTAGCATAGCCAAGTCCTTTTTTATGTGATAAATGTATCGATTTCTTTCTTGTCTGCACCGCGTGTAAATATTAATAGCACTTAGTCGATTATCTAATCGTGATTTTGAATCACCTTTCCTATCCATCGATTTAGCAATATTCTTTATGACGGTTTCTGCAGACAGGCGTAAAGCTGTTGTAGATTTTAATTTACAAAATTGATTATTATTACTACTTTTATGTTTCATTTGAAATGTATTTCCGTTTTTCGTACGTTTTTTCCGTCGACTTAATTTAGAGCGCAAAACGCGCAATCGTCTGTTATGAAAGAAAGGTTTTCGGAATGAGTCATTCAAAACAATGCGGCCATGACGCAAAACACAATATCTGACTTTCACATTCATTCTTTTAGAATTACTTACATTACGCAATCTTTTGCCTAGTTCAATATGTCTATTTTTTTGTAATAACACATGAGCTTCTATTTGTGATAGCCTTTTTTTTTCGTTGATTCGCATTTTATTTTCTTTGTGTAGTTGACGTTGCTGAAATATCAAACGTTGATTTTTTTTTAAATAACGTTCTGCATAGAGTTTTTTTTTAATCAACATTACTTTATTTCTTAGTCTGTTAGCTCTTTTCTTCTCCAGTATACGAAATTTATTTTTTCGATAGTAATTTTGTTTTTTTTTGCAGTATGCTAACCTTTTTTTTTGGTAATAATTTCGTACTCTTTCCAGCTTTCTGATTCCAGTTTTTTTCTTTGTATAATACACTTCATGTTTTGTTTTTTCGTTAGATTTTTTCATTTCATTATTCTCTTTTTGGTCGTTATGGCTCAACGTTAGATGTGAATATTCAATAGAATTTTCCAAGTTACAATTTTCCATGTTACTGTTTGAAACGTTCCTTGATAGGGTACCTAGATTATCAATAGACGGGAATGGCTGCAAATCGTTATTTCGTAGTATGTACAGTAAGTGATTACGCATTTTTGACGAATCATAGCTTATTTTATCGGGTTTATTCCGAAAGCAAGCGAAGTGGCAAACGCGATAGCGTATACACCACAATCTTTGAAATTCGATTGCTGGTCAACTGTAGGAAATTTTATAGTTATATCGTCTACAGAATAAAAAGGAAACAGCTTCTTTAGAAATCGTTTATGATGTTCATGCAACCTTTTATTATTAAGAGAGTCGTATATAAATATATCAAATGCGTCATAATAACAACAAACCCAGTGACCTCCAGGACAATCTGTTTTCGTGAAATCATCACTACTCATACTGAACAAAATTTGTATATGGCATTTGTTCTCATTTATTGGACGGATTTGTTGAGGGGTTTGTAATAAAAGAGGAGAAAATGGTGTATATGAAGTTTTTTCTTTTAATAACTCGTTGAAAAGATCAATGTGTGCATCGTTAAGCCAAGCTCCACTAGTAATTATCTGAGCACTTTCATTGGAAAGCTCACGTCGTCCTCCTTTCCTTGATTTTGATGTTGAAGTATTTTTCCTTTTTTGATTCCAGTTAGACTGATTTTCTCGAACAATGTTCTTAGATTTATTTTCTTGAGCTGAGTGAACTTCTGTTCTCCGCTTTTTTGACTTTTCCGATGTTTTTTCAAATGCGATTGGTACTTGACATTTCAGCTCATTATTGATTATATGTTGGCAAGTAACTGAACAGTTTTTATCAACCTTCAAAATTTGGCCATGAAGATCTTTTTTATCGACCGTGGATTTGCAAATATTATTAACCAAAGTGCGTGACATATCGACTTTATTAACCTTTTCATTATCATGTGATTCTAGTGAGTGAGTTGAAATATTTCCGCATTTATCAGCCAAATCAGCTACTTCCATATGATTCAACTCATAGTCTTTTTCAACTGACAATGGTTTTTTTTTTATAACTTGAATCTTTTTTCTGCAAGGTTGCAGCTTGAATTCTTTTTCCTGTTTAAAGTAATAATAATTTTCTTGATTTCAGCAGGCAAATTTTGAGAAGCGTTTTTATTTTCATAACACCCAAAAAGGTCGCTTGATACAGACGTGTTTTTAAGTACAGTCAAGTCACTTGGAGAAGAAATTTCTTGTTATAGTACTGTTTTATTGCTTGGAGCACACATTTCATTTTTTATGTGTACAGTTTTGGCATTTGGAACGTATAATTTGTTTTTCTTTGCATTGAATTTGTTGCTTTGAGAAAACACTTCTTTGACTGGCATGGTGTTATGATTTTGAACTGTCAGAAATTTTTTATTACAAGAAATGAATTTGTCACTTTGGATGGGCAAGTCGAGATTTTTATTGTTAGCTGATTTTTTCCTTTGTAGATAAATGATATGCTTACGACGCTTCTCTATTGCTAATGAAATCGGCAACACTTTTTGTTGTTTTTGAACTGAAAAGTCTTTTTGGACAAAATGTTCGAACACAGACTCTGTCAGCATAGTGTACAAGTGTGTCCGCAATTTTTCAAACTTATAAAGAACTTTTCGTGGATCAACGCCTAAAGCGAGTGATGTAGCAAACGCTATAGCATATGGTCCACACGAATGGCCATCCTGTTGTTGCTGCACTTTAGCGAAACGTACAGTCGCATGATTTATTACCATGTGAGGATGCAACCTTTTTAGAAAGGTAATCTGTTCTTCGTGTAACCGTACAGATCCTAACTTCGAATCGTAAATTGAAATTGTTTCAGTGTCGTAGTAACTGCATGTCCAATGTCCCGGACGATGTAAAATTTCAATGAGAGACGGTGCATCTCGCAAATATGTTGGTCGAATTTCAACATTCATTTTATCATGCAGCAAGCGCGCAAAGCAGTTCATATGAACGTCTTCAAGCAATCCACCAGTTTCTGCATGATTCATTATAATCTTTTTGTCTCTAGTCGTTAAATCGGTACAAAAAAATGCTGGGTCCATATTTTTACTATTCTGCTACCTATATATCTATGTGAAAAATGTGTCGAGGTTCACAACACGAATGATCTCAACTACTTGTTTAGAGAAATTCAAAACGATATCTTATTAGCGCAAGTGACAGCCTTTGGAGCACAAAAGATAGCTTGTATTGGTACGAGATGCCACCTGCTGCGTGCAAATGGTAGTCAGTATAGGCGCAAGTGGCAGCCTGTATGGCGCAAGTGGCAGCCTATATGGTGCTAATAGCACTTTTATGGTGCAAAAAACACTTGTATGGCGCAAGTGGCAGCCTATATGGCGCTAATAGCACTTGTATGGCGCAAGTGGCAGCCTATATGGTGCTAATAGCACTTGTATGGCGCAAGTGGCAGCCTGTATGGCGCTAATAGCACTTGTATGGCGCAAGTGGCAGCCTGTATGGCGCAAGTGGCAGCCTGTATGGCACAAGTGCCAGCCTTAGTAAGGATAAGGGTGGGAAAGGGTGTGATGCCTTCAAAACTCCGGAATAGTGAATCTGGAAAAAAAATTCAAAAATAATCGCAATGACAATTTTCTATTTAAAGAATTACAATTTGTCAGAAATGTGTATGTTGATATCTCATAAAGTAACCGAATAAGGACAAAAAGACTTTACAACAGTGTTCAATACATATTAAAATTTCCCCAAAAATGGACAGTCACACAGTATAGTTCACAAATGTTTAAATCGAGTTATAATAAGATTTATATTTTTTAATATATTCATTTATGATATTTATGTATATTTCGATTTCATAATTATGGTCTGTTTAAATATCACAATAACAAGGACTTTAAAATAATGCAGTTTCAACCAACTCCGCAGTGTTTCTACCATGGAAATGGTGAAATCCTTCTCTTTCTTTCTCGCGCGTGTTATATTTTACAAATTTGTAAAACTTTGAGAAAGTTGATGATATCAAAAATTAAAAAATTTTCACAATTTAAAAAATTTTGAAAGCTTATCTTAAACATTTTGAAAATCTAGAAATTTTGACCATTTTGAGAATGTCAAAAACTAGGCAAAAAAAAAACAAAATTAGACAAGAATTACAAAAGAAAAAATAAATTAAGAAAATTTATTTAGCCGTTCTTGAGTTATGGAAAGTGTAACACAGCATTTCATTTTTTTTATATATACACATAATATAGTATAAGAGATAAGATATAAGGTATAATATATATTTATTAAAACAATAAAAGTAATCAATAAAATTTGATTTTGAAATATGAAAAGTACAAAATCTCAAGCTGTAAATTGCAATAAATTTTTTCATGTTATTTTTAGAATTTTTGAAAAATAAAAATATTTCAATCGATTTGAATTGATCGTTGTGGATCAAGAAAGATTACCCTGGCAACAGCAGTCCGAGAGCTTCTTGTCGGAACTGTCTCGTCTCGAAGTGAATTGTCATTACTTGTTCACAATAGATGTACACACATTTAGGTTCCTTGCTCACACGTAAGAAAATAGCTATCGTTTGAATCTGTGAGCAGATAATATTAATTTTTTTGCAAATATTTTTCATATCAGTAGAATAAAAATTCTAGCACAGCACAAAATCATCGTTTAACATGTATTATCATCTCTTGCAATTTCATTCTCGTTTATGACTCAGTTAATCTGAATATAATTTCCAGTCTGCAACAAAGTTAGCTGATTATACCGCGATATAGATTTTAATTGGTGTGAAATGCATAAATTTAATGAAACTTCATGCTTAAATGCGAAAAATGATTTGATAACTCGATGTGCCCAAGCAGGTGTATCTTTTTTTTGGGTTGGGAATGAATTTACTTTCTTTTAACAGCTGCATGGGCAGATCAAACTGCTTGCCATTCATTTGCAATCGAAATGGATGGCAACGCGCTATCAGGGAGTCGAAGCATTTTATAATCAATGTAAACTTTGATGAAAAAAAAAAAAATTTGTAATTTTAAGATGCATTAGAGAAACTGACACAAGATTCCGAGAGTGCCCGAGAGCCATTGAAACATTTCTGAAATGGATCGAGAGAGTTCCGAGAGCAACGCTTTCGGAACTCTCCTGGAACTGTCTCGGACCACTGGTTGCTAGGGTATTTACCTATGGACACTTTCATGCTACGTTATATGTAATAAATACATCGACTAGCATACTGATGAAAATTAAATTTTTTTTGTATACATTAAAAAATAAAAATAATTAGTACCTAACCTCATTTTAATAATAACCCATTATTAAATATTTCTTGATATTTTGGTGAATATTTTTTTGTTGCCCCAGTTATCGAATACACTAAAATATCGTTTAATTATGCTTATAATTAAAAATTTATTTATATATACATAAAATCAACTATTAATACATAAACATATTTCATTTGTTTACCTTTCAATTGTGGAGGATATTATATTAATTCTATAATAATCTCAACTGAGATTATTGATGAGGATGAAAATGACAAACAAATTCGATTGCGGATAGCGAGAGCTCCACGGAATCCAGGAATTTTCAGGCGAATTTCAAAAACTGTTGAAAAACAACACGGGAACAGTTGTGTCAATTGTAATAATAATAACTGGTTGTAATGTGTAACCGGTGATGGAAATTTCGTACGGATTGGTACGGTACGTATCCATCAGTTGACGTTTGTGAATTGTGATGATGTGAATCACAACATGTCACATCATGTGAGGGAGGTGAATTGGGATACACTGACAACATAACGGACGTCACACACTGTGTGTGTGTATTATACCTATATAGTTTACATTGTTGTGATTCTTAAGCGATCATGTGATCAGTGAGATCACTGCAGATCAGTGGTTGTCAGTGGTTCCTGAGTAGTTCTTCAAAATTTGAGAAAAACGGAAAAGCCTTTAAAAAAAAAATCAGAATGGATCAAATTAACAAAAATGTACAAAGCTTGGATATAAATGAAACCGTAAGTTATTTGTATTTTATTTACAAGTAGAAAATATATTTTTTGAGATTAATTTGTAGTTCATATTTATAATACTTATTTAGCAATTAAGCACATGCTCCTGGCAATTCTGACTAAAAATCTCGGTCTAAATATTTGTCATGAAACCTTTTTTTTGTTAGATTTAAAATAATAAAATGAACATATGAAAATAACTTGCTAAACTTACATTTTACGTTTATTTATTAAATAACAAATTTTAAGATCAATGTCTTCCATATCTATATATATCCCCAAATCCAAAAATAATAACGAACTTATCTGAAATGAATTGTGTTTAATAAATAATAAAAAGATTTTGGAAACTGGTTTTTAATTTTTACTTATAATTATAGGGGTTACCAAACGAACAAAATATTGTACAAATGCTGCAGCAACTGATGCATCAACAAATGCAGCAGCAACAACTACTGCAACAGTTGCAACAACAACAAAGTCAGTTGCAACCGCAGCAGGGAAAAAAACAAAAAATGGTGAAAATGAAAAAGCTCAGGAAAACGATGCGGAGAAAGCCAATGACAGCGCTTTTGAGGAGCTGGAGAAGCAGCAAGAGGAAGATTCTAAAAATAAAGGTAAAACAAATTTGAATACATCAATTTGTTTATATCAATTTAAATAAGCATTTTTGGTATTATACGAAAAATTAAATAAGCATTTTTAGTATTATACTAAAAATGCGTGACGTCTCTTATGGATGAACCCTTACCAAAAAATGTACAAACATATATTTATTTTTCTATAAATCACAAAAAAGTGACCGATTATTGCTGATGACAAAGTGGTGTTTGTGCACGTGAAATGCGTCCTTGCTAATGCGATGTGTTCGATGTCATATTTATGTAACTTTAGTGCACCTGAACAATCTGTATTGTTTGTGTACACAAGAAAAATTTTTTTTTTAAATGCGATCCCAATAATTGTCCCCAAATGTAATTGCGCGCTGTGCGTCATCCAGCAAAATTGGCCGCTTTTACCACCAAAACCAGGTAGAAAAAACAGTCATTTTTTTCGTGAATTATAGAAAAAGTATTGTATGCCACACGTTGAAAAAGCTACATTTTAAAACTCGTGTGATAGCCACTCTCGCTACGCTCGAGTTGCTAACTTCACACTCGCTTTAAAACTGGCGGTTTTTCAACTTGTACCATTATATACTATTATTAACTACTTGTTTTCTTTTTTTAATATTCACAGAGCGCAGAGTGCGAGCTGGGAGGAAGGTTCAAAACAGAAATTTCATGCACCTTCTCCACGACTTCTGTGGAAGTCCGTACTATGTTCGAAGGGGCGGTGGCCGAGTGGGGGGGGGGGGCAGAGGAAGAGGAAGCAGAGGCGGCAGTGTTGTTTAATTTGTAAGACTGTAAAATTCAGAAAATAAAAATAATAATTTTTTCTCTTGTGTAATTGTATACATTCATTGAATTTATTTTTACATTTTATAAAATATCTGATATCGAATTTACTATTGTTACAGCCGAATTTCCTTCTTTTTGAATTTTAGTTTTGAATTTTTGTTTTAGTTTTGAATTTTCATTTAAATTTATTTTTGAATTTTAGTTTTTAATTTTTTCCAATTGTAAGTAAAAAACAAATACTGCTTCCAACTTTTTAAATATCACTTGAAACTGTAAAATAATTTTTGATTTGAAGAAGACTTTGAAATGTTTAATTATTTAGCGTCATACTTCAAAAAATGTTTTCGAATTTCTTGATTTTAAAATAAAATGTTATTTCAATACAATCTTATTAAATATCATGATTCAAAAATTTTTATTTATTTGACACAATTCGAGAGAACAACTCCCAGCAGCCAACAGAAACGCACAAGTGGCAGAACATGGAAATCATAATACAATTTAAGTCCAAAATACATAAAATTTTTATCAAAATATTGAGACTTATTTTCATGTTTTTCATGTTAGAAATTCATGTATTTTTTGTATCAATTTTTTTTCATCATTTTATACATATTTTTTCGTGGATCACGAGCAGGATGGAGGACTCAAGAGCAGAGATTCATGAAAATGATGTTCCGATACTGCCGTCGAGGAGGCAGAGGCAGAGACAGAGGTCATCTCTAATGAATGCGTGTAAATCAGTTTACATTGTAAATTTCAACAATTACATCGTGTAAATTTAATGATCTATAATGTCAATTTCAATAAAATGATTTGAAATATCATGATTTTAAAATATTCATTTATTTGATCCCCTATTTTAATAAAATGTTACAGAATATGTACTTTTATAATTATTTTTAATTTCATCTGATTATTTTCCAATAAAACGTTTTACAATGTCATGACATTTTAATGTTTTCGAATATCTTGATTTTAAAATTTTATTTCAATCAATGTGTTTTTTCAATAAAATCTTGTCAAATATCATGATTCAAAAATTTTTATTCATTTGACACAATTCAATAGAATTTTCAATATCCCAATAAAATATTTTAAAATATTTACAATGTCACGATTTGATTATTTTCATTTATTCAACTCAATGGTAAAATTGCAGCTGCAGCAATTATGTACAAATCTTCTATACTTTCATAACAAGGAAAAAAAAAAATAACAAAATTATGAATTATTATTTTTATTCTCGACATCAAAGGGAGACTGAAAATTCTTGAAAATTCAAGAATTATTTTTACAATATAACAATAATTTAACTTCAAAAATCATTGAAACTTTTAATTTCAATACACAAATTATGAATGAACAATAAATACATAAACAAAAGTACTTCGAAAAATACATAATAAGACATCCTTTGTCATTCATAACAAAAAATAAACTACAAAACCACACATGTAAATAAACATAACATACGTATCAACTTTCTTTTAATCCATAATAATATTTAATCCATCCTGACACTTTTTTGATTTTTATCACTTTTCCCTTTTCGGCACTCATCACTATCATCATCACACTCCCGTACGTAATATAATATATATATTTATTCTGTCAGTTAGACAGTCAATCGCGTCTACCGACCACTCGCGTTGGGCAAAATTGTCAACGCCAATCCAAAAAAACAATAAATTGCAATAAATCTAACCCGAGAAACAAACGTTGCCAAGGAAATATGCATGTATATATATTCAACTGAGATTATCGATTCAGTATTGTTTCAGATTGTATTCAGATTGTTCAGATTATCTTATATTGGGTATTGAGAAACAAGCGTGTTTGTATATATTGTATTGATGGCGTGCCAGCCGCGCTGTCTAGCGAAACATCCGTGCAATACTAATCCAAAGCTCTGGAGTGAGTGTGCAGGGGAGAAAACAAGAAGCTATAGACGGAAGGACACTTCCTATTTAGCCCTGTGTACAAAGCGTGCTCCGTACAGCGGAGTATAGTGGGAGAAAGGCTGGGACGCTGGGAAGGAAAACTCAGACGAAGGAATAAACGTATATATAAGTCTCAGTTGACACTGTACATTTTAGGATTATGTTATTTTGTTTTTATTAATTCAGTAATCTCAACTGAGATTATTGATCTATATTTCATCGAATATTCATTTTATATGTAATATTATAATATAATTATAAAGCGGATTATTAACGAACATAAATGCATAATATATAATAATTCCACACGATCACCTTCAGGATAAACAAATATGTTGCTCATTTTTGCTTATTAAGAAGCATCAGCAGCCTTAATTGTAGTACAAGTATTATAATACTTTAATAAATATTTAATATCAATACTCCGTGGTAGTGTCTTACGGTTGATCGATATTGCAAAAAATATTATTCATAACTTTAATTTATTGTCATTATTTCAATTCCTTAGTTTTTTAAAACAATGATAATAATAATAATAATAATAATAATGATGATGATGATGATGATAATAATAATAATAATAATAATAATAATAATAATAATAATAATAATAATAATAATAATAATATTAATATTAATAATAAGAGTAATAACAATAATAAAAACAATAGTTGATTACTCATTTTGCTTATTACTTCAATCGTATTTTCATTTTTGTAGTGGTATTAATTATTCTTATTACTTTATTTAATTTTAAAATACTGCAACCAACAAAACAGTGTAATGATAGAAAGTGTTGAGCAAATCGAAAAATTATTGTGGTGTAATGGTTTTGCTCGACACTCTTTCGTTAAAACCATTACTCATAATATGCATTACATCAGTTATTGATGTTCTAAAGCAAGCGTCTCACGCGTAAATGCATTATTCCTTTGTACGTAAAAAGAATATTCATTGCTATCCACGCACGAGCTATTTGTGTCTACGCAAAAGCCGTTCGTGTCTGCGCATCACAGAGTCGTGAGTCCCCCATTAATGTCAAAAACACGACTGGCTTCTTTGGAAACACAAAAGTCTCGTGCATACGCAATGATGACTTGCGTTTTTTTTCATTTTTTTGAGGAAACATAAGCCACTTGTGTCGAAAGTGAGAGACATTGCTGTTTCGTTCTCTCCGTGCAGGATGATCGTTTGTAATCGATCGTTTAAAAAACGATTGCTTGTGGACTCGAAAGCTTTTGCAAATAATCGTTTATCATAAACACGTTTAAAAATGCATTTTTTCACAAGTGATCGATTTATATCCAATTTTTTTTTTCCAAATGATCGTGTATAAGTTGATCACTTTTCGTTAACAAAGTGTGTATTTTCAAACGTCTTTATGACAAATGATTTTCAACAAAAGCATTAGATTTCACAAGCAATCGTTTTTTAAAGGACCGATTGCCAACACATTATCATCCAATCAACGATTGGACGAAAATAATGATGGTTTTGAGGGAAGATTGTTTCCAAACAATAATGCTATATATCCATCGCGTTAAGGTTTCAAAAGTTTAGTCTTAAGAATAAATGCCAATGTTCACAAAAATCTCAGAGGTTATGTGAAATGTATGTCAATCTTTTATTGTCACATTTTTATTGCACAGTAATGTGAGATCACAACATTAATTCCAGTCAGTTTAATTATTTCTACAAAGTTTTCAGCTGATCAGCTACGATTTTGTTGAATTTTGCGTTGGCGGCCCTTTTTTCAACTTCCTCCAGAATTTTTCCATTCTTGTCGTCCATTGAAACAGATGGACGTCATTCACTTCATTGGTGATTTCGTCAATATGGCACTCTGTAAAGATTGTCAGTTACGAATTCTTTGTTTGAATATACAGGGAAAACTGTACTAATAGAGTAAAAGTGATTTACTTTTCAGCGCTTTGAGTTTATCAGAATCCAAAGCGCTGGAAGTTGCTTTAGGTGCTCCTTCTCTACTTTTCTTGGCTTTTTTTTATTACTTTCGTTCCAATTCGTCCGCTCATTGTCGAATTTTTTAGAATATCCAACGGAAAAAAAACGACAAGTAATGATTTGACGAATTGCGAGTCCCCTTTTGGCCAATATTATTCTTTTTTAAGTTCAGTCATTTTCTTTTTTTCAAAAAAAAACTCCGGGGTAGAGTTCGATTTTCTAAAATATACAAAAAACCGATGTTCCAATATTTATTTGTGCGATACGGATGAAAATCACTGTAGTCGGCAGTTCCTAGACAAGTTCTTAAACCATAAAAAAACATATTAAACGATACAATTGGTCACATTGCCAATGGTGCTCCATGTTAAGCATATGGTATTTTCAATGGTTCCAATGGTTCGGGACCATTGAAAATTCTTTCAACTTTACATGGAACATCATTGGCAATAAGAAAAATTGTATCGTTTTCAATAGTTTTTAATGGTATTTTTGTCAGGGCCGAGGGCTCGACGATTGTTCGTAATAATCAACCAAGAGAACTTAAAAAAAGAAAAAAATTGAGTTTGAAATTAAAAATTTTTTCTTCAATTGTGAATTTTAAAATAAAGTGAATTCGACATCAACCCTACATAACAGAAGAAAGATGCCAGATAGTTTTACCTCGTTAGAAGTTTCTTGTCCCGCTTTTTCAGTTTGACTGCTTGATTTTGGCAGCTGATTGCTCTGATTATCAATATCATTGTTGAGAGAATCGTCCAATGAGTCGTCTAACGAATATTTCACTGGATCGTCAAACTGATTGCGCGGTTGTGGGTCGCATTTTGATACCGCGCTCCAGGTGGCATTTGCACCGACTTGGGGAGTTATGGAGGGGCGCGACTCTCACACTCCTTCCCAGGATTGACTTGGAGTGTTAGATTAGAAACTGACTGTTTTTGTAACGCTGGCCGCAGTGGCGTAACTACCGGTGTTCAGTGGGTTCCACGGAACACGGGCCCCGCGGCTCTGAGGGGGCCCCTTGGAAGGCGAGAATAAAAAAAAATTTCTATTAACATTTTTTTCCTTCGAATAACATGTCAGTCTTGTGAAATGTACTTGGAAAATTTTCATGCACAAAAATTGTTTTTCTGCGCTTCATAAATGCCCAATCATAAACTAATTCCAAAATTTCAACTTTAAATTTCGCACTCGATGCCATTCGTCAAAAAGACACTGATGATCAATGCTTGCTGATACTGATTATCAATGCTTAAGAATGACAAAGGGATCTATGACCCTGACGTGGTTTTGTCCTCAAACGAGAAAAGATACTTGGTAGATGCCGGGCCTTGAAGACCTAATGGTCCATTCCCTCGCGACACAAGCGGAAGAAGTTTCTCCAGCTTTTATAACAAGAAAACTTCAAAATCCGGTATTCAAACCGAACGCTTTTTGTTGTGTTACTCTATGATTTTAGATAAATGTTATTGTTTGCCTTGCTGGCTTTTTTCCAATTCTTCAGTTTCTCTTGCGAAAGGTTTTAACGATTGGAACCATTTACAACAAGCAATTTTGCGATACGAAAACAACCAAGAGCACAAACTTTCTTGTTCAATTTATGATAAAGGGCGTTTGAACAAAACTTTAGATCATGAACTCGAAGCTTCGATGAGACAGGAAGTTTCCTATTGGCGGAAAATACTGCAGCGAATAATCGATGTGACTTTAACTTTAGCGTTTGCAACTTGCCATTTAGAGGTCATAACGAATCTGCTGATTCCCTGAATCCTGAGGTTTTTTGGGAAGTCATAAATCTTTTGAGTAGATATGATCCTGTTCTGAGAATGTTACTCGAAGAAAAAAAAAGAAGAATTCGACGACTTACTTGACTTCAATGATTCAAAACGAAATTATTACTATGATTGCAGAAAAAGTGAAGGAAAAAATTTTATCTGACGTTCGAAAAGCCCCATTCTTTACTTTCATAGTAGATTCCACTTAAGACGTTTCAAAAGTAGATCAGTTAAGTGTAATTGTGCGTTACGTTGTACTGGAATATCTATATAATAAACCTTCCAAAATTCAGATAAACAAATCATTTCTAGGATTTATTCCAATTGTTGATCGAACGGGACAAAATCTTGTTCAGGTACTTGCAAATGACGTTATCCATGCAAACAAACTTAAAGTTGAAAAATTGAGTGGACAAGGTTATGATGATGGTGAAAATATGAGTGGTCGTTACAAAGGTTGTCAAGCAGAATTTCGCAAAATATCTGAAAAAGCAGTCTATGTTCACTGTGCAGCGCACAGTTTGAATTTAGTACTCAATGACTCCGTCAAACCTGTTAATAAAATTCGAGATAATCACGATTTTGTTGAACAAGTTTACATTTTTTTTGGTCACAGTATAGAACGTTGGGCTTTGTTAAAATCTGAATCAAACAGCGACACCAATTTGACAGTCAAAAGACTGAACCCTACTCGATGGTCATCGCTACATGATGCTTTAAGAGCTCTCAGATTCAAATATACATACATTCTAAAAACTTTGACGCATATTCAATTGACATCTGATAGAAAAAGCGAAAAAGATGAAGCGTTGCATTTGAAGCAGATATTAGAAAATTTCGAGACTGTTTTTCTTATTGTCTTAGAAAGCAGAATTTTGAACATTGTTGATTGCGTTTCGAAAGAATTTACAGCAGAATATAGAAAAAGCCTCTGTCATGTTGAACGAAGCGTACGTTAGTACGAGTCATTTGCGTGAAGACTTTCATAGTTTGAAAAAAACAGCAGTTGAGCTGGCAGAAAAATGGGGAACCACAACAGAATTTTCTGTCAAAAAAAAGGGTCGTCCTAAAAAACAATTTGATGAAAAAAGTAGTCAAGAAAAAAGTGCAAGCCTAAAAGAAATTGTACATGTTTTTCGTGTTGTTTCCCCTGCTTTTCTGTCTGAGTTAACTGACGATGAAATATTCAGAGCTGGGCAAGATTTCTACACGAAATACTCAGAAGATGTTTCGGATCTATTATCATTCCAATTATTATCGCTCAGAACTTGCTTCAAGAATGATTTGATGAACATACAAACAACTCAAGAAATGTTTAATCACATTGTGGTCCAAAACTATTCTTCATGCAGTAGCTACGCAGAAGTAATAACCACTTGTTATTTCCGATTCCTGTCACGGTAGCGAGCGCAGAAAGATCGTTCTCAAAATTAAAATTGATCAAAAATTATTTGAAAAATACCACGGGACAAGAAAGGTTGAGCTCTTTAGCTTTAATTTCTATTGAAAACAAAGTAGCAAGAGATCTTGACATTTCGAAACTCATCGATGTATTCGCGAATATAAAAGTCCGCAGAAAGGATTTGAGTAAAGTTTGAGAATTGCATTTTCTCTGAACGCGTCCTCGATGTAAAAGAAATAAAAATTTAATAATAAAGTGAATGTTGTACAATTAACCTAAAATAATTTTTTTTCGCCATCTATCAGTATGTAAGGGAGGGGGGGGGGACTATTGATAGGGGGACCAATTTTATGCATTGGAACACATCAAAATCAGAAGTAGTTACGCCCCTGGGTGGCTGTAACTGCTACACGGCCACTGAGTTGTTCAATCATTAAAATACTTTATAAGTATTATGTGGGTGCCTCAATACATTAACACGACTCCACATAATTGGTGACTCCGACCCGAAATAGTTATACAGTTTTTACGGGTTTTTCATCGTTGTTGGTGAAGTTTTGGTCCACGTTGTTGCTGGCGCGCCGGGCAGCGTGGCCGTTTGCAAATTCCTTGTCGTCGCTGGCACGCTGGGCGACATTGGTTTACGCTTAAGAAGCCCCTGATTTTGGAGGTCAACCTATTGGACATCCCTTGATGGGTATTGGATGCTTCCGCAATTTGAGTTGGGTATTCGAGTTACGCACGCGACTTGCAAGTGCACTCTTTACTAGGCAACGTTTGTTGCAACCTCTATTTGTCACACAATTCGCCGCGATTTTGGCCAGCTTGGAAGTTAAATTCTTCGTTTCTACGGCTTGCTTCTCCTCCGGGGGATGTTGAGCGCCGCTGTCGACCTGGACCTACTGACGTTTTTCATTGGACTCCAAGTCGTCTTCGTAGACCTTCAGGTTATCCCCTACATCCGACGCGAATACGTCTTCGTAGACCTTCAAGTCATCTCCTTCGTCAAGCTTCAATTTCTTCGTGGACCTCCTCTCCGAGCTCGCTGCGTTCGTCTTCGAGCTAAGTATCGCGCGCACGATTTTTAGTGATATTTTCGGAATTTTTCTTTCCGTTCGGTGGCGTTAAATTTTTAGTTTCATTTTCGTTCATCTTTTTATCTTATCGCGGTGACACAGCTTATTTCCGATCATTTTGTTTCGGGTATTTTGGACGTGTGTACTTGTTTTGTTTTGAAGGTTTTTCCGTTGTTGTTCTTTTTTGTCTTTACTGCGGTATTCATTTCTGGCTTTAGTTACGATTGATAGTATTTTTCGGAACGAGTGTGTTTTTCCTGGATTAGTTATTTTTCGATGCGAGTAGTTTTGATTCGTGCGCGGCGAATCATTTATTAAGCGTGATTGTTGAGAAAGTTATTTCGGACTTTTTTTTTGATGGGAATTCACTTCCAACTATGAGTCGATATTCTGTTACGATTTGATCGTTGTTATTTCAAGATTTCGTGTACTGAGGCAATTTGTTTTGTCGCGAATTCTTTTCGCGAGTTATTGCGAATTTTCACGAATTTTTTTGCGAATTTTTCGCGGGTTTTGGCGAAGGGTCGCGAATTTTTTATTGAGTATTGTTGCGAATTTCGCGTATTTTTTCGCGAATTTTTGCGGATTGCCACGAACTTTTTTTGCGAATTTTTCGTGAATTTTTGCGGATTGTCGCGAATTTTTTGCGAATTTTTCGCGGATTTTTGCGAATTGTTGCGAATTTTTCGCAGATTGGAGTAATTAGTTTTCCGGATTTTTGCAGGATTTTGTTTGGGGAGTTTTGTGCAAGTCATTCGCATTTTTGAGTGCACGGTGGGTTTTCTCGGTACTTTGATTTTTTTTTCTCCATCTTGTTGGTTTCAGTAGTTCGAACGTTTTTGTTTCGCGATTCTGTTTATAGGTACGGATTGTTTTGGAATTACCGGGATTTTACGGCCTAGCTATGACGGACCAGCCGGCAGAGTTGAAAGCTCTGGCTGATAAGGCTGTGGCTCAGAGAGAGCGCATTGCGCAGTTGGAGAAGTAATTGGCTGCCAGCGGTGCCAGCGGTTCCAGCGGGGTTGCGGCTCCCGCGGCTGATACGCCGCATGTCGATTTTTATAGGATACCTAAGATCCCGAATTTTTTCCGTGATGACCCTGCTTTGTGGTTTTTGCAGGCTGAGGTTAGTTTCCGCAATGCTCGCATTGTTGCAGAGCACACGAAGGCTGATTGCGTTTTGGCTATGCTAGATGTCGATGTTCTGAGTTGCGTACGGGAGAGTCCTCCTCTCTATATAGTATAATGTCGGAGAGTCCTCCTCCTGTGGATATATATCAAAGTGTCAAGGATCGGTTAATAAAGACTTTTGCTGTGTCTCCAGAGGTTATGTTGAGACAACTTATGAAGGGGCAAGTTATCAACGATGGGAAACCGTCGTTAATTCTTTCTAGACTTCGCAGTCTCAACGCTGATCGTTTCGACGGAAAAATTTGAGCATCTTTGTTCCTTGAACAACTTCCGCAATTTCATCGAACTGTGCTTGCAGCCACGGATGCTACGGATCTCGACGGATTGGCCGAGGCGGCGGATAAGATGGCCGACTCGAATTTCGCAACTCCGGCCACTTCGCAGATTTTTGCTGCTTCCACGGCTCCATTGGGGCGAGTTCAGGATCCAGCATCGTTTCGGAATATTCCGGTTGCATGTGATGCAAAAGTTAACGATCAGTTGGGTCAGTCCCGTGAAACCTCCAGGTCTTCATTGCAACTTTAATTGCGTCGTGTCATTTCGGATTTGAGGACGCTGTCCACGCGCGTTCAAGCACTGGAAAAGGGGTCCGGTGTGCGTGGGAGATCGGTTTCTCGAGATCGTCCGCCTGTTAAACATGCGGGTGAGTCGACTCCCAGGTTGTGCTATGCGCACAAGAAGTTTCCACACAATCCCCTTTCTTGCCGTAAGGGTTGCCTAGAGTGGGAGAGGTGGAACGCAAAAAACTAGTTGCGCCCCCCTGTGTTGAAAGTTCGACCGGGGGGGGGGTGGCGGGCAAGGGTCTTGCCGTCTTCATGTCAGGGATCGCAGAGATGGAACTGTTTTTTTGGTAGATACAGGAGCGGATATTCCGATCATTCCGGCGGATTCTCGTATAAGGGGGGAACCGACTAGGATGAAATTATTTGCCGCGAATGACAGCCCTATTGACACTTATGGCGAATCTTTCAGGGTAATGGATCTTGGTTTCCGGCGACCTCTGCACTAAAATTTTTGTATTGCCGATGTTCCTTGCGCTGTATTGGGGACGGATTTTTTGCGCTGTTTTGGATTTATCGTAGATCTTCGTGGTCGACGTTTGATCGATTCGACCACGCGTCTCTACACTCTAGGGGTGGCGAAACCAGCGGCTATTCAGTCAATCGGTCTTATGCGACCGGGTTCTTTTGCTGCTGAGTTGTTATCGAAGTTTCCCGAGATAACAGGGGTTCCGTTGTCTACGCCTTCTGCTAACCCTAAAGTATATCATCATATTGTCACTGAAGGTCCTCCGGTTTTTGAACGTGCGCGGAGACTTTCTCCGGGGAAACTTGAAAGTGCGAAAGCAGAAGTGATGGCTTCGGTTGAGATGGGCATTTGTAGGCCATCTTCTAGCCCTTGGGCTAGTCCCATTCATATGGTGCCCAAGAAGAATGGCACATGGCGCCTCTGTGGTGACTATCGGCGGTTGAACGCCATGACTGTTCCCGACAGGTATCCCACTCCTCACATTCATGATTGTTCGTTCAACTTGGCAGGAAAGAAATTTTTTTCTTCTCTAGACTTACAGAGGGCGTATCATCAAATTACCATGGCTCCCGATGATGTGGAGAAGACTGCGATAATTACACCTTTCGGGTTGTTTGAATATCTGTTCATGTGTTTCGGTCTTCGTAACGCTGCGCAGACTTTTCAGCGTTATGTCAATCGCGCTTTGGGCGATCTTGATTTCGTTTTCGTCTACGTTGACGACATGTTGATCGCGTCTTCCTCATGGGAGGAGCATCTCCGCCATCTTGACATCGTTTTTCAACGACTCAAGGATTTCCATCTTCGGCTTAATGTAGATAAATGTGTTTTCGGTGTTAAGGAATTGGAATTTTTAGGCTACCAGGTAAATGGCGAAGGTATACGCCCGATTCCTGGTAAGGTTGAAGATATCTTGAATTTTCCAAAACCTGCGACAATTGCGGAGTTGCGTAAGTTCCTGGGTATGGTGAATTTTTACCGCTGGTCGATTCCACACGTGTCCAAGATTCAGGCTCCTTTGAATTCTTTTCTTACTGATTCGCGTAAGAATGACAGGCGTGCTGTGGAATGGTCAACTCTGTCTGATGAAGCGTTTGAGCTTTCTCGGAAAGCATTGGCTGATGCATCGTTACTTGTCCACCCGCGTATGGACGCGGAGATTCGGATTGTTTCGGATGCTTCCGATTTTGCGGTGGGGGCTGCCCTTGAACAGTTTAATGGGACTTCTTGGGAGCCTCTGGCATTTTTTTCTAAGAAATTGTCGTCTTCGCAGTCGAGGTATAGTGCGAATGATTGGGAACTTACTGCTATATATGAGGCCATCAGGCGTTTTCGTTTTCTTGTCGAAGGTCGAGAATTCAAAATTCTCACTGATCATAAGCCTCTCGTTTATGCTTTTAAACAACGCCCGGACAAGGCTTCTCCTCGTCAACTTCGGCAATTGTGTTTCATTGCTGAGTTCTCGACTGACATTGAGCACATTGCAGGTTTGGACAATGTGGTGGACGATGCATTATCTCGCATTGAGTCCATAAGTTTTCCTCTCGAATTCAGTTTACGTGAATTAGCTGGGGAACAGGAGACCGATGAGGAACTTTGGGCTGTCCTCAGCTCTTCTGACCATCCCCTGAAACTTTCTCAGGTTCGGTAGGGTCCGGATCAGTTGTCGTTGAGTTGCGAGGTCTCTGGGGATTCCATCCGGCCTTATATTCCGAAGACATTACGTAAAAGGGTATTCCGTCTGATTCACGATCTAGCACATCCTGGGGCTAGGGGTACGGATCGTATGATCCGTCAACGTTATGTTTGGCCTAATATGCATCGTGATGTTAGTCGTTGGTGCAAAGCTTGCCTCGATCGCCAATAGTCGAAGGTTTCCCGGCACGTAAAGTTCTTTCCGGAGCATTTTACGGCCCCTGACGGCCGTTTCTCGCAGGTTCACATGGACATCGTTGGTCCACTTCCCTCCTCTGAGGGATTTTCATATTGCGTGACTATGATAGATCGCTATTCTCGTTAGGTCGAGGCGATTCCCGTCAGAGAAATCTCCGCTCGGACCGTTGCCAGGGCTTTCTACGACAACTGGATCGCTCGCTATGGGGCGCCTTCGATCATCACTACTGACCGGGGAGTTCAGTTTGATTCTAATTTGTTTACGGCACTTCTGGCGTTACTAGGCACGGACCGGATTCGGACGACTGCCTATCACCCGGCCTCCAATGGCATGGTTGAACGGTGGCATCGGGCATTCAAGGCCTCGATTATGTGCCACTCAGGCTCGGCCTGGACGACCACTCTTTCGTCAGTACTTTTGGGGCTGAGGACTGTCGTTCGGGAGGACACTGGGGCGTCCCCGGCGGAATTTCTGTTTGGGACACCTTTGCGGCTTCCAGGTGAATTCTTTTTGCAGGATTCCCTGGCGGTAGAGATGAAATCGTTCCTCTCGGAGTTTAGGGAATACATTCGGCTCATTAGACCTGTACCGGTAGTACATAAGAACAAGAGTCAACCCTTTATTTTCAGGGACCTTCTCACGTGCTCGCATGTGTTCCTCCAGAAGCCTGTAAAGAGAGCATTGCAAAGGCTCTACACTGGTCCTCATAAGGTCCTCGGTCGTATTTCTGATCGGGTTTGCGAGGTTGAGGTTAACGGTTCCTCACGCACTGTTTCGGTCGAACTCCTGAAACCAGCTTATTTTTTGTCGGATGATTTTCCGATTCACGGAGTATCAGCAGGAACCTTGGTTCCCGATTTTGATCCTCCGGCGTTAGGAACGCGTTCAAAGAAGCGGGTGACTTTCACGATCGATGAATAAGTCGGGTATATTTGTACATGGTTAGAGGATTGATTTTGTTTGAATTTTATTGTACATAGTGACTGAATCCTTTATCGCAATTTTTATGATTGTCGCCAATATTTCGTAAGATCTTGTTGGAACCACTATATTTGGTTTTTTTTTATGGTTTTTAGCACTTGCCGCGGATATTGTTCTTGTTAGAAGTTAGTTAATGCATTTCTTCATATCCAGTTCGTGACACGAAGGATTGTGATGGTACTACATATTTTTTTTGTTTTTTTGTCTTTTTCACTGGGGGGGGGGGGGTATGTGGGTCGCATTTTGATACCACGCTCCAGGTGGCATTTGCGCCGACTCGGGGAGTTATGAAGGGGCGCGACTCTCACACTCCTTCCCAGGATTGACTTGGAGTGTTAGATTAGAAACTGACTGTTTTTGTAACGGTGGCCGTAACTGCTACACGGCCACTGAGTTGTTCAATCATAAAAATACTTTTTTCTTTTCATTTTTGGATATCTCAAACTGGAGAATTCTAATTTTTTGTGGGCTTTACTCTAATGAATTTTCAGATATATCCACAAAAATGTGGGGGTTTCTTATATAAGTGAACTCTCAAGGTTGCTCTCACAATCATTTGCAGGCTAACCCTATAATTCTTGGTTACCCTTAATTATAAAAAGCAAAGGTTTTAACAGTATGAATTATTAAAATCTATATTTCCTTCCAACATCAGAGGGCGATGAGAATCACGACGTTCCTTGACTGGCACAGGTTTTTGCACAAGGGATTTTTTGAGCAACTCATGCTCTTTTTGCAATTTTGAATGCTCCTGCATTATTTATTGTGTCTCTCTGACATTTTTTCGTTTTCTTAGTCAGCAGCGAATAATTTTTTTTGCAAAGAAAAGTTAAGGTTTTTGCATACTTACAGAGTGCGCTTTTCTTCTTGCGATACTTCCTGCAACGCTTTCACTTTCGAAGGGGAGTGAAGCACGTCACTCGAACAACTGCTGTTTTCGCTACTGTCACTCTCGTTTGAAGAATCTATTTTTATCTCATTAGCCGAGATTCCTATGTTTTTCAGATAAGCTTTTGTTTTCATTATAATCGATTATTGGGAGACTTGCCCGTTCATTAGATTGTTTTCTTTCAGTGACGCAAGGGATGTGGAAGGTGTAATGTCAAGGTCAATCTGAAAAATTGAAAAAAAAAATTTACACACACACACACATCCACTCACACATGCACACATAATAGAGGATCTTCCTCCCCCAACGAGATTTGTGCTCTAACACCTGTAATTATTTTTAGTTTTTTCATCACCCTAGCAAAGTTCTGGGATCAAAAAATTAGCCGATTTTGATCCGAAAATGATCTAGAATCGATAGCACATCTTAGGTGTGACATAAAATTTATGATCAACAATTGTTTTTACAAAATGATATCAGATTATTGTTAAAAAAGACCCTATTTCTACAATTGTTGAGTATGAGTGGTAAAAAAAACTATCTTTACACAACAAATCATGAAACAAATAAATGTCACATTAAAACTACTAGTAAGAAAAATTAATTTTTTGTTTTCAAAATTTTCCCGGTTGCCCCCAACTTCCAAAATGATGTGCAGAGTTGAGAGCAGTGATTTCGAACAGTTAAATAGTGATGCTGCTGTATAATAAAAAATTTTGCAATAAAAAATGATGAAAATATTTTCAAAAAGTACTCCACAGTTACCTTGATACTAGCACCTAGTTTCACTTCAATCGGTTTTTTCATTCAAACACCAAAAAATCACAAAAAAATCTATATATTTCAGGTACTCTAGAGGGACTATCCCCTTTAGACTTACTTCTCTTGATTTCTAGATTAGATTCTTGCTTGTGTTGCTCTTTTTGCCAGCAGTGTCTGGGATAACATCACCTGATTTTCGTTTACGTCAAGACTTCGACGATCCCATGTCGAACGATCTTGTTAAAAATTTGGCAGGCATCTCCCTTTCTCTTTAGGAAGGATCTTTTAATGCTTCTTCGAGCTCTTTTTTGGAATCTGTTTTCAAAGAAAACACAGTCATTTTTTGATTTTATTTTCACGGAAGTTTCAAATCTTTTCTCTCAGGTTAAATGCATGGGAAATTACCAATAACTTGTGGGGCCGTTTCTAACCTTTGTGCCTAGGGGGTGGGGGCTGAATTATTACGTCCCTGGCAGACGAGTTACCACACTATAGTGTGGTAAAAGTGTGGTAGATTTTATTTTAGTAATTAATCTTTGTCTCATCAATATTAACAGTTGTATGCTCTCTATGTCAAAGAAAATTTCATAAACTTAATTTTGCGTGGGTTTCTTTAACATTTGTTGCCTTTAAAATTGTTTTGCAAGACATGTCGAGGTCGTGGAATAATGCTCTGACATGTTTTTAAAAACAAGAACATATTTCTGACAAATGTTAATTCACATGCTCTAAAAATATAATTCAAACCAATAGTACTGTTTTTGAGTGCAAATTTTAGGTAAAAATATTTCTCGTCAAGTTAAATAATAAACCTGATGTCAAAGTCGAATAGCTGTTATGCATGCGCCATGAGTGAATTCCATTCGTGGCACGGCAACTGAAGGAGCTACCGAGGGGCCTAAGGGCGCTTTTGCATATTTTAATTTTAAATGAAAAATCCAATCAAAATTGAATTATAATTTGATAATAGTGCAATTTTTCTACGATAATAATTTTCATATTGATTTCTAACTTGATGTACAAAATAATGCTTATAGTAATTTTTTTTCCATTCTTACACCTACCTTAAAATTAATTTTCTGCTAATTTTCTTGAAGATCATAACTTAGCTGTGTTTGGAATGTTATTTATGACCGTTATGACAACCTTTACAAATTTTTTATAAAATATGTAAAATTTTTAACTTTATAAAATGCCAAACAATGGACTCATTCATGATTAATAATTTCCTTATTTATTATTATATATACATGCGTAATTATTATGTTTTCTATAATTATTAATTGTGATCAATGTTACATCATTATCAAAAAACACAATATGAGATATATTATATTTTTTATTTTGTAAGGATCAGAATTTTTTAAACGGATCACCTGGCCCTAGTGATTTGGGTTTTTATAAAGTTTTTATAAAATTTTCTATAAAATTGAGGCTTTTTTTGTAAAATTCTGATTCTTTCAAAAAGTCGCTTCATAAAATAGTACATTTAGCATCTAGGTAAAAACAAATTTCTCACGAGGGATATATTCACCAGAGAAAGAAATTTTTTTTTTTCTATGGTTCAAACGAATTTTTTTATCGCAGTGGGAGAAAAAGCCGTTTTTTGCTCGCGAAGCGGAGAAAAAAGTAGGCATCTTCGACCGCTATGATAAAAAGAGCAATGTTTTATATTCTTATTGTTTCGTTCCTTTATTTCAATTCAATACAACATCATCGATCTTCTTGGAGCCAAAATTCTTCTTATTTCAATAAAATAACTAAACGTTATTCATTTCTGCTCAAGCTTTCGGCAATTTATTATGCACTCATCAGGAACTACAATTATACATTTTATACAACTATTAAAGTCCTTCATAAATAAACAAATTAACAATTCTAATACAGTTCACTACTTACTTTGAAATGACTATTCCTATAGCAATGTCATATTTACATATCTGTCAATTATTTTCATCTTCTCGACTTTTTCTATTTCTTACTACGATTGCTTGTTTTCGTGTCTGACACGTATATACAATTTTTCAATATTACATTTCCTTTATATTAAGTATAGAGATGGGTATAACTTACTAGTTTAATTTTTTCCACGTTTTTCGTCTTCGAGTCATTTAGTTTTTCGAAGTTCTTTAATCTGGACAACATGTTGTTGTCTCGTTTTCGGATAGCTGCTACATGTTGTTTTTGAATACTATTCTTCCAGTCACCCATTTTGTCCAAAACGAGTTTTTGGTCGAAGTATGTCATGCGTTCGAAAAAATCAACAACCTCCGAGCGTATGAAGTTGTTGTGGCCGTTGTAGTATTTATGGCACAGTTTTAATTGCTGCTCCAAATCTTTTCTTTTTTTTAAATTGTAGCAGGCTGCTCTGACAAAGTCGTTGTGCAGGCATGATTTGAAAGGCACGCTGGGTGGTTCTTGGGTCACTGCAAATTTCTTCACCATTTCCTTTCCATTTTTCCATAAATTAAAGTCTTCAGCCTTGTATTCGTACAATGGTTTCAGGTCGGATGGTACATGGTAAAATTTTTCGGTAAATTTACCTCCTGAGTTATCAAAATCTTTTTGAATTTCGTCCCTGTAAAAGTTTTTTTTCAATAGTTCGGCCGCGGCATCAATTTCTTTCTTCATTTTGTGTTTGATATCTTCCTTAATTTCAGTTTTCAGTTCTTCCTTGATTTTAGTTTTCAGTTCTTCCTTAATTTCAGTTTTCAGTTCTTCCTTGATTTCAGTTTTCAGTTTTTCCTTAATGTCAGTTTTTATTTCATTTTTGTGCTCGACATTTTCATTCAGTTTGGTCGTAATTTGGTAGGATGTTTCGAAACTATAAATTAAACTAGGTTTTGAATCCGTGACAAAGTAATCGCCCCCTGACGAATACACGAATACTCTACGTGTTTCATTATTGCCTATTAGTCGAGGTTTTGGACAGTAGGGTCTTCGTTGCGCGAGCCATGAAATTTCGTTTTGTTTTTCAAACGTTTTTTTTCGAATATGTGTTCGGAAGAAGCGGCAACTGAAAAAGTTTCAAATTAAAAATTGAGGTAAGTATTGAGGTAAGTATTAAGGTAAGTATAGAGGTAAGTATTAAGGTAAGTATTGAGGTAAGTATTGAGGTAAGTATTAAGTTAGTATAGAGGTAAGTATTGAGGTAAGTATTGAGGTAAGTATTAAGGCATTTCACGAAATTGCCCCCGGTGCAACTTAAGCGAGCATAGAGGGCAATTACAAGCATAAGGGGAAGTTACGAATATCATATTACTATTTTCGCTTTCTTGCAGTAGATCTTGGCTTCTTGGGTGAGCAGTTAGGAACTTCAAATTTGCATACTCTCACCGCTTTCTAAGGAATATTTGCAGCAATTCCCTCTCGTCGGTTGAGGATGAGGGTGTAACTCTAGAAATTGCTGTCAATGAAATAGTATATGTTTATTAAATTATTCTATGTGCTACTTAAGCCAGCATAAGCAATTTCCAAAAATAAAATATATTTCAAGACAAAATTGCCCTCTATGCCACTAGAGCGGTCATAGGGGGAAATTTCCAAAAATAAAATATATTTCAAGACAAAATCGCCCTCTATGCCATTAGAGCGGTCATAGGGGGCAATTTCCAAAAATAAAATATGTTTCAAGACAAAATTGCCCTCTATGCCATTAGAGCGGTCATAGGGGGCAATTTACAAAAATAAAATATGTTTCAAGACAAAATTGCCCTTTATGCCATTAGAGCAGTCGTAGGAGGCAATTATTATTTTCCTTTCGTTTCTGAAGGGGTGGGTACCCCAATTCCCTCCGCTTCTCGTCGGTCAGGATCCTAATTTTGACCATCGCTGTACGTGGCGGGCAATGGCGATCACGTAATATTCTCAAGGGAATGACGGCCCGCGGTATATAACCTAAAAAAAACGAAAGCATGTGAAGAAAACATAAGGTTAAGAATAGCGTTAAAAATAGCAATATAATAACCATTTACATAATTTTCTTCTCAAATTTCTGTACAATATTTACATTTCTATACACTATTTACACTTATAAATACAAAATTTAACAATTCAAGAAATGATGAATCATCCACAATGACAATTCGAACACGACATTGTGATTGACGTGATTGCAGGCTGCACAGAATGTAAACCCGGACTTTAAAACCTACTAATCGTATATTAATGTATTTTTAAAAAAGTCCGGGTTTACATTCTGTGCAGCCTGCGTGATTGATCAATCGATCGATCTAATGATGTGATTGATGTGATTCTGGTGATTAATGTGATTGTTGTGATTGTGATCGATGTGATTGTTGTAATTGTCATTGTTGTGATTGATGTGTTTGATGTGAACAAACGCGCGGTCGGCGTGCCTGAAGCTAAACGTTGCCAGCATATACGTGAGCATTTATACGTCGTATTAAACAAAAACAAAAATCATAGGGGTTGGTTCCGGTTTTGTGCGGGTCTCAGGTGCGCGTTCAAAGAGTACTCAAACGTGCCCGGCCCATTCCATTGTGATCGCAGGGCGATCGCCATTTTAAAATTGGAGTTTTTGTCGCCGTACAGCGTCCCCGAAGATGACCGGGTCAACAAGGGGAAAAGTATTTCAAACGCCAGCATATTGAACCTTATACGAATCTTCGAGGGAGACCGCATCGACCGGCTGGATCCCTGGATTTGCTCCACCTCATGGACGGTCCTCTTTTTCTTGTGGAAATTGTAAGTTCTCCAATTAATAAATTGCCCGGTATGCTCGTCGACGGCGCATATGGGGCTATTTGGTGTTGGGATTTATATTCTAACACTAAATTGCCCGGTATGCTCGTCGACGGCGCATGTGGGGCCATTTGGTGTTGGGATTAATATTACGACACTCAATTGCCCGGTATGCTCGTCGACGGCGCATGCGGGGCCATTTGGTGTTGGGATTAATATTCCAACACTAAATTGCCTGGTATGCTCGTCGACGGCGCATGTGGGGCCATTTGGGGTTGGGATTTATATTCCAACACTAAATTGCCCGGTATGCTCGTCGACGGCGCATGTGGGGCCATTTGGTTTTGGGATTAATATTACGACACTAAATTGCCCGGTATGCTCGTCGACGACTAGTAGATCGGGTAAACGAGTATTGCATTACAAAAAAATCACAATTTTTAATATTTTTCAGGCAAAGCGAGTTTGCTGACGTACAACAATCATTCGATGACATTCTGAACAAAAACCCACCCGGTGTAAGGGGTATTTGGATAGTGCTAAACAGTATAATTGACCAACATGCGTACGCTCTAAACACGCAATCAACGGCAACGTGCATCATCCGTTTATTCAGGCCCTCGCAGGTGTCTACAACCGAGATTAATAAACGCAGCATCTTAGAAGCCAGATACATCCTTCTGAGGCTGACCGATATTTTCGACCTGTATGACACCGAAGAAAACATTGCGGCGATGAAATTCCATTTTTTCCTCATGATGTAAGAATTGTATAGTATTAGTTTTCTATGCTATACAACTATGAGCATTCCATTGACTCAGTATTATTTTCCAGGGCAGAAAATCCAAGATTCACGGACGTCCCGGAAAAATTTCTGATATACACGGTATCAGAGGACGACCTCTAATCAACATACCGCACGTTATTCCTGGAAGGAACAGTCGTGCTGACGAGACCCTCATGTTTTCCCAAATGACGGATTTGCCACCTGGGCAGCGGGTGGGGTGGAGGAAGTAAGATTTTCTCAATACTTACCTCAATACTTACCTCAATACTTACCTCAATACTTACCTCAATCATTACCTCAATACTTACCTCAATACTTACCTCAATACTTACCTCAATACTTACCTCAATCATTACCTCAATACTTACCTCAATACTTACCTCAATACTTACCTCAATCATTACCTCAATCATTACCTCAATCATTACGTCAATACTTACCTTAATACTTACCTCAATATTTACCTCAATACTTACCTTAATACTTACCTCAATACTTACCTCAATACTTACCTCAATACTTACCTCAATCATTACCTCAATACTTACCTCAATACTTACCTGAATACTTACCTCAATACTTACCTCTATCCATTTGTCAAATGTAATTGCCTAATATTTCAAATTTATCGGCCTTCCAGCAAACAGTCTAATGGCTTTCTCGTCCCAGTAATTATGCTGGATGCCAGGGATTGATCTATTATTTGATATGTAATAATCGTACAAATAAAAGCCTTTTCAACGACGATTAGTTGTATTTGTTGCCTATAACCCGACTTTTCATAAGTTTAAGTATAAATGCCAACCTGACCAACAGACTGTTTGCTGAAATACTGATAAATTTGAAATATTATTTATACAATCAATAAGTTAAGTATTGAGGTGAGTATTATATTATTAGGTGAGGGTTGGATTGGGTTGGGTTAAGTTGGGTTGGGTTGGGTTGGGTTGGCTCGAAAATGCCCCATATGCTGGTCCCGAAGGCATACAGGGCATTTTCTCGATATACCGGTAAGTTTCACAGCACCTGGCGTAGCTCACGATCGGCAAGTGGGATCGTGTTGCGACTCGTCATACTCGTTTTCCAACGCCCTGCCCTGGACCATGGTCGAGAAAGTTGGCAAGTCAAATTTTGTAAAGTCTCCTTGAGCCAGGAGTCCCCGTGGCCTAAGTATACCCTTGGCTACCCTAGGTATCGGGAATTCTGGCTTAAAGAGACATTACAAAATTTGACTTTTCCTTAAGCATTTAAAAGGGCCTTGGTGGGGCCCCCTTGGACCGACCAGACAAGATATAGTGCGATCCCACTTGCCGATCGTTGGATATCTTCATAAGAATTACACCACGTCATCAATGTATCCATCATAAATAGAACTCAAAAATTTAGAATCTTCTCGTTTATTCAATGTGTCCTTCGTTCCCTTAATGAAAAGCATTTCCGAAATCAATCTTTTCCTATAATCTGTCTCTTGATCCAAAATTTTTACTTCATCTCATTTAAAATTATGATCATTTTGAATTCTATGCTCCGTTATAACTGAATGGTTCACTGTCATATTCCGAATATTATTTTCATGTTCCTTTATTCTCGTCTTCAAACATCTCTTTGTCTGTCCTACATATTTAAATTGACAATCATTGCAATCGATTCTATAAACTACATCTTGTTTTCCCATATTCTCCAATTTATCCTTTCCTCTTTTTAAAATATTCATATTCAATTTATTATTACTTTTATTGATAACGTCTATATTTTCTGCTCTCGATATTCTCTCTATTTTCTTTTAACCTCTCTCTATATATGGTAAAACTAAAAATTTCCTTCTTTTATCTTTTAACCCAATTTTATTATTATCATTTGTAATTTTTGGTTTCACATAGCTTAAATAATTCATTCTATTCTTAATATTCTTCTCTATTAATTGAACAGTATAATTATTCTTATAAAGCAAATCCTTAATTTTATTAAAATTCTTCAATTGAAATCTTTTATCAGATAAATTACTCACTTTATCAACTAATCCATAAACAGTTGCTTTCTTCTGTATAATTGGATTTTTTGAATAAAAATTCATATATCTCTCTGAAGAAGTTGGTTTTATGAACCAATCAAAAATGAATCCATCATCTTCCCTTATAATCTTCAACTCCAAAAAATTCATCATCCCTCCCTCCTCTACTTCCCTTGTAAACCGTATCCATAAAAGTCCTCTCTAATCTATCTTCCCTTATCAACATAGAAATATCATCTACATATCTACAATAAAATTATGGTTCATAATCCAACTTCTTCAATTTTTCAGTCTCTAACTCTTCAATTACCATATAAGCCAGTATAGGAGAAATGGGAGAACCCATCGGTGTCCCATAAGTCTGTTCATAAGTCACCCCATCGAAAGTAAAGAATGTTAACTCCGTCAGTAATAACACTGTCCACAAAATCATCACAAGGTATTTTTACATATGGTTCAATGAACTCATATCTCTTCCTAAGTGAATTTCTCACCAATTCTTTTGAAACATTCGTAAACAGTGACACCACATCGAACGATACCATGCGAAACTCTCCTGATAATTTCATTTTTTCCAATTTCCCTTTTAAATCCAAACTATCCTTCACAAAACTCTTTAGTTTCGGCAAGTATCTCGAAAGCAAATCCTAGATATATTTTGCCAATTTATATGTAGGATTACCTATTGACGAAACTATTAATCTTAATGGGTTCCCTTCTTTATGAATTTTAGGTAACCCATATGCCCTTTGTAAATTTCTATCAGTCTCTAACAATTGTAAATAAGTATTCTTTTCGATATAATTTCTATTTTTCCATCTGACCAAAATATCCTTAACTTTCTCCCTCATTATTCGCAATGCACTTTTTCCCTCTTTTTGGTTCAATTTCCTATATGTCAACTCATCATCCAAATGTAATTTCATTTTTCTCAAATATTCCTCTTTATATGAAATTACACTAACTCCACCTTTGTCAGATCTCGTCACCATCAAATCGTCATTGTTTTTAAAAAACGTCTTGGTAATTTTAAAATTATCTAAAATATATCTATCCATTATTCGTAAATGATCCTAGTTCCTCTTGTTATTAGATAAAATATTCAAAATATCCTTCCTTATTATATTTTTCTTAATATCATCAATAAAAAATATCTTCTTTTCTAATTCTTTAACATATTCTAATAACGACGCCTTAACATTATTTCCATATGAGAAATTAAACTTTTCTCCTAAAGATACCGTCAATAAAACCTCTCTAGGTAATTTCATATCAGTCAAATTACAAATACTTCTTTCATTCAAATCCACATAATAAAAACCACTCCTTGATAACAACTTATAAAATTTCCTATTACATCTATTAAAATTCTCATCATAAATCCGTCTATATTTATCAAAATTATATCGAAAAAACCCATCCAAAACAAATCTAGGCAATATTCTTATCAATTCATTCTCCATATTTATTACATTCCTCTTCAAAAATCCTAAATGGAAATGTTAGTCAGTTATAACGGAGCATAGAATTCAAAATGATCATAATTTTAAATGGGATGAAGTAAAAATTTTGGATCAAGAGACAGATCATAGGAAAAGATTGATTTCGGAAATGCTTTTCATAAAGGGAACGAAGGACACATTGAATGAACAAAAAGATTCTAAATTTTTGAGTTCTATTTATGATGGATACATTGATGACGTGGTATAATTCTAATCGATTCGTTCTCTATATAAAGGAAATGTAATATTGAACAATTGTATATACGTGTCAGACACGAGAGCAAGTACTCGTAGTAAGAAATAGAAAAAGTCGAGAAGATGAAAAAAATTGACAAATATGTAAATATGACATTGCTATAGGAATAGTCATTTCAAAGTAAGTAGTGAATTATATTGGAATTGTTAATTAGTTTATTTATGAAGGAATTTAATAGTTGTATAGAATGTATAATTGTAGTTCCTGATGAGGGCATAATAAATTGCCGAAAGCTTGAGCAGAAATGAATAACGTTTAGTTATTTTATTGAAATAAGAAGAATTTTGGCTCCAAGAAGATCGATGATGTTGTATTGAATGTTTTATAATGTTTTTATCAATGTTTTTATCAGTGTTTTTAAAGGCATTTCATTAAAACGTTATAAAACTTTTATAAGAAGACAATATCTGTATAAAGTAGATTTTAAAATCCACTATATAAAAATGTCGTCATTTTATGAAAATTTTGTAAAGTTTTTAAAAGTGACTTTAGTAAAATTAATAAAAACTTCTTAAAAAATTGCTCTTTTTATAAAGAGGCTTTATAAAAGAAAGCGGAATTGCATTAAAAATACCCAATTTTATAAGGAGTTTTAAAGAAACTTTTATAAACCAAATGACTAGGGGAATTCAGTTGCGCATCCACAGCGGGGATGATTGTATAGATAATGATAAAAAGTCAATTCATAAACATGAATAGAATTATAGTTCAGTATTTTCAAAATGTGAAAATTTTACATATTGTAAAAAAATTTTCTTAGGCTGTCATAATGGTCACAACGTACATTCCGAACATAGCAAAGATATAGTCTTCAAGTAAATTACAAACTCAGAAAATGAGTTTTTAGGTAGGTGTAAGAATTGCAGAAAAAAACTGTTATTAGCATTATTTGGTACATCAAATTTTTCGTAAAACAAAGTACGTAGACATTTATAAGATTTGAACTTGAAAATAAATAGAAAAATTATTCTTATAGAAAATGTATATTATTTTTGAATTATTATTAAAGTTTGATTCGATTTCACATTCTAAATTCAAATATGCAAGAGCGCCCTTGGGCCTCTCGGTAACTACTTCAGTGGCCGTGCCATTAATGGAATGTACTCATGGCGCATGCGCAAAAGCTACCAGCCATCAAGTTTCATTGAACTTTTACATGTTTATTTACCATGACCGGAAACCAGGGCCGTCTCGAGGAAATTTGGCGCCCTAGGCAAAATGAAAATATGCGCCCTATAATATATATGTAATTATAAAAAGTTTATACATGCGTCAACAAAGTTCATAAAAGAAAAACGAACAATCTTTTAATCATCAATGAGGGTCTTTATTCACATTTTATTACAGATTAAGATTTAGATTAAGTTTTTTTTAACATTTTATACTATCGACGGCATATTTCAATAATCAATATATTATGATAGAGTATGCTTATGTGAATTGACAGGATACAGTCTTTAAAAAAAATTGTTTATAATTATTTCAGTTATGATTCTTATATCGAAACGCTTTTCCTCAGTAGAGAACACAGAAAATGGTTCTAACCACTGTGCACTCTATAAGTACCAGGTGTACTCCTAAGTAATTTCCGGTTTTTTCAATGGATGGCGTTCTGTTTTGTACCGCTGTTGGTAACACATACCATATGTCATTTTGTTCAGTCATATCGAGTGCTTGAACTGCGTTGACATTTTCTCGAAAAAATCTTCCAGTAAGTTTTTATTGCGCTTCAAAAATGTCGAATTTTGTACCGAATTTCGAGCATATGCGCCATGCATTGCTTTTCATGTTCAATCAGGGGAAAAAAGTGTCCGAGAGCCACTGTGCTCTTGTGGAAGTTTATGGTGATCGTGCATTAACACTTCGAACATGTGAAACGTGGTTTCGACAGTTCAAAAATGGAGATTTCGACCTGAACGACGCCGCACGCTCCGGCAAGCGAAAATCGTTCAATGACGCCGAATTGCAAGCATTATTAGATGAAGACAACACGCAA
Source organism: Platygaster robiniae (assembly GCA_028476575.1). NCBI lineage: Eukaryota > Metazoa > Arthropoda > Insecta > Hymenoptera > Platygastridae > Platygaster > Platygaster robiniae. Next base: position 21,165,073 of record CM052019.1, on the reverse strand, counting down.
ACGCAACGATAGCTTGCAGATGCGTTGGGAGTTTAACAGCAAGCAATTTCCAAACGTCTGCGAGCCATGGGAAAAATTCAGAAGTGTGGAAAGTGGGTGCCCCATAAACTGACCGAGAGACAAATGGAGAATCGAAAAGTGACCTGTGAAATGCTGCTTCAACGATACAAAAGAAAGTCTTTCCTGCACCGTATTGTTACTGGTGATGAAAAGTGGATTTTCCTGGAGAACCCTAAGCGCAACGAATCGTGGGTGAGTCCAGGTGAAGCATCGACATCGACGGCACGGCCAAATCGTTACGGTCGGAAGGTCATGCTGTGTGTGTGGTGGGACCAGTCCGGTGTTATATACTTTGAACTGCTGAAACCTGGTGAAACTGTGAATGCCGTTCGCTACAAACAGCAAATGAAAGATTTGAGCCGAGCCATTGTGGAAAACCGACCGGAATATCAACAACGACGGAAGAAGGTGACTTTGCTCCACGACAATGCGCCGTCGCATAAGTCGAAAGTCGTTCGTGACACGCTGGAAAGGCTCAAGTGGGAAGTGCTTGATCATGCGGCCTACTCACCAGACCTGGCGCCATCCGACTACCACCTCTTTGCCTCGTTGGGCCATGCACTTTCTGAGCAGCGCTTCGACTCGTACGAAAATGTACGAAAATGGCTCACCGAGTGGTTCACCTCCAAAGGCAATGATTTTTACTGGCGTGGTATCCACAATTTACCAGAAAGGTGGGAAAAATGTGTAGAAAGCGATGGAAAATACTTTGAATAAAATAAAGGTTACGGTTTTTTTGGAATTATGTGTTTTATTTGCAAAAAAACCGGAAATTAATTAGGAGTACACCTGGTAGCTATAATTTTGGATTCAGAGCGCTGATTTGCATCGAACTTTGTTAATACTTATTTGAAACTATAGACGTTCATAATATAATTCAAAATTTCGAATTTTTGACCTTCTAAAGATACGTAACCCTTCAACACAATTCTAGATTTTTTATCGTTTGTATCGTCGCTCACCGTGATATAAATTTAAGCACTTTCTTAGATTTTGACTTTACGAACTTTACGTTTTGAGAACTCAGCAACAAGTTCTTTCAAATTTAATGAGTCTGCAATTTTTTTCTCGATTGATATAGTAGCCAAACCAACTAGTCTTTCCTGTGACATGGTTGAGCGCAAGTAATTCTTTATGAGTTTTAATTTAGAAAAACTCCGTTCGCCACTCGCAACAGATACCGGGAGAGTCAAGAAAATCTGAAGAACAGTGACCACGTTAAGAAAAATATCCGAAAGATAATTTTGAAATATAAAATCTAGTACATTGTCTGGCTTGGAGTTTTTAGGAACTCTTTTTGAGAGAATTTGCAGTTCATTTGATAAGTCTAAACTATCAATGTCTTTCAGATTTTCATCTTTTTTGTCAGTCAGCGCTTTTTCTAAATTAATACAACTCTCTCACATGAAGGCGGAAGTTTTTTCAGCTAAACTCGAGATATCAAAAAGAAAACCAAACAATGCATTTATATGTTCCATTTGAGAAAATCTTTCATCAACTGAGTTAATTGCAGTATCAAGGATATGATAGTAGAAGTTCACCTTGAACTTCTGCTTTGCATCAATAATTGGTTCGTCATCAGCTTCATACTCAAAATTTTTTGTTCTGCGCCTAACTCTTTTTTTGTCTGCTTCAAATTCAACATTAGCTGGTAAATTTTGTTCTTCGACAAGAACCTTTGCGTCCAACAGTACTTTATCAAAACCTGTTTCACTTCGACAATTTTGAAGAAATAACTTTGTCATCGCAAGTTGATCTGTCGCAGCTTTTAAGTCAGTTTCACGGGATTGAAACAGTTTGCTGCTGACATTAATTTCGGTAAGGATTTTGTGCCATGTAATCAATGAAACAACGATTGGAAATTACAAATCTGTTCAGCTATTTTGCGAGCTTCAAATTTAGCTATATTACCAGTTGATCCCATTAATGATTCATCATCAATTACATCCATCAAAGCATCGTAAACATTGCCGATTTCATATCGCAGAGGTTTCAAAGCATCTATTCGGCTCTCCCATCGATTGTCAGACAAAGGTTTCAAAGTAAATTGCAATACTCGTTTTAAGATTACAGACCAGCGTTGAGTTGAAGCAGCAAAGAAATTGAATACGGATTGTACGATTGAAAAAAACAACGTCACTTCGATATTACTTTGAGCAGCATCACACACAACAAAATTTAGCGAATGCGCACTGCAAGGAATAAAAAAAGCCCGTGAATTTTCATCTAAAATGCGTTTTTGAACTCCGATATTTTTGCCCTTCATTTTGCTCCCGTTATCATAACCTTGCCCGCGTAGATATTTGAGTGGCAAACCTAATTCCCTCAATTTTTGCAAAATCCCATCAGTTAAAATCTCACCAGTTGTTTTCTGAAGAGGAATAAAGCCCACAAAGTGTTCACGAATCTCACATTTGTTTGAGTCTGTGATTTCCACAAATCTCAAAACCAATGTCATTTGTTCAAGGCGGCTTTTATCTGGAGTGCAGTCAGCAATTATTGAATAGTACTTAGATTCCTTGACAGCAGTTATAATATTTCGTAAAATAGCATTTTCGAAAACACTGATCAGTTCATTTTGTATATTGTGTCCCAAATAATGCACGTGCATTTTTTCATTCTGAATTCTTATGAGGTGTTCATGCATTACAGGATCAAACAATGCTGAAAATTCTAAAAATTTCAAAAAATTTCCATTGTTTGACGAAAACAGTTTTTCATTTGAACCCCGGAAAGCCAAGTTTTGTGATGCTAAGACCCTTATCAAAGCTACTATTCTCTCTAATACTAGTTGCCAATATTGTTCTTCTTGTCTCATGAGTCGTATATTTCCTGAATCAACAGTTTTATCTTTGTTCAATCTAAGTTCCAACTCTTTCCATTCCTGATAGCATGTTATATGGTCTAAAACTTTTTCATCATTGGCTAGAATCGCTGATATGTTCTTCCAATCTTTTGTTCCTGTACTGGATAGAGCTGGAGCTGGATTCTTTGAAAAAAGTTTACAGCAAAAACAGACTAATGAATTTGTGGATGTTAAATACTGCAGCCAAGTACACTGTACCGTATCACCGTTTACTAATTTTCTCGTATAGTGTGTCACTGTAAACTTTCTTTGCTCATCGTTAGAAGGGAAGTCGTAATCCGTTACTTGTTCGGGGCCATGTTCTACCAGAATTTGTCGCAAATGATCGTCGCAACGTTTCCATGTCATTGGATCGTGAAAAATTATTCCACGATCTGGACTTGAAGCTTTGTTATTTTTGTTGATCGTTCTGTTATCTTCAGGTGCATTATACGTTTCTTCTTTTTCTTCAGTAGTAGTATAATGTTGACTTGTACTTGGCGCGTGAACATCTTCATTTTCTATGGAACAATCAGTAAAATCTGCAACTTCTTCTTTTTCTTCGACTCGAAAGTACTTCAATAACGATCCCTCTTGCTTTTACAATGATTTCTCCCGCTCAGCTTTCCGCTTACGAAATTCTGAGCCAGATGGTTTTTTTTTTGTCAGCCATTTCAATAGGCTAAAATAATTTCAGGGCGAATCTGTAAAATACAAGTAAGTTAAAGAAATTAATAAAACATTAATATTAAATTGATTTATGTAGTGCAGCGTTCTTGTAGTAGAGGACATATTTATAGACTTTGAAGTAAAGTAATTCTCAAAAATTTCAGGTACCTTCAACTACAATTGCTGAGATCAGTTTACCTTGATATTTGTTAGTATTTCAATTCAAATTTATAATGTGTACTTTTTTTTACACGTGGTATCATGATCGATTCACATCAAAAACCAATTTTTTGTGCTATTTTTTATTTATAATTTTTTTTATTTATTTTGTATATATATTTATAAGTGTTAATGTTTATTTGTTCAGAAATATTCGTGGGAGTTTTTTTCATTTGGTCATCTGCTAAAAATAGATCTGAACTTTTCGACTTCTCATGTGTTAAAAAACGCAGCCTGAAATTTTATAGTTCAACAGCAAAGAACTACATTTTATATTTTTACAGTTCATCAATGACAACAATAAACTTTGAAAAAACATAACCGATAAAATGAATTCCTTTTACGTTTTATGATGGAAATACATTTTTATAGACAGTAATTTTATTTTAAATGTCCTTCGCAATGTAATTATATTTCATCGTTTACACGGAAAAATTGTGTCAATTCTAATTCGGAATTCATAATCATAGAGATTAGGCACTTACCTTTTCGTTTGCATAACAAAATGCAAAGTCAATGTGACACAAATATATGCTCAACTGACAATATACGAAGCTCACGGAGCATAGAGGTTATACAGAGTGTAATCTGCCAAACACTTTTTTTTTTTCTTTTTGTGTTTGTCAGTTTGTGGCTTTGCCGAAAAAACTCTTCTCTCCTGTCAAAAACAAGGTTACGTGACTATCGCTGTGTTTTTGTTTAATTTTTAAGCACGTCCACTCGGAATCACATGTTTAATGAACGTGCTCGAAAAACAAGGATAGCTATATACTTTATGCGTTTGCGCTTGAAACCAGTGAGCAAGGCTATTGCCAGGGCGCGAAATTTGAATAACGTACTTGATGATGGAAAGTACACTTGCGAATAATTGATTTTAACGTTATGTTAGCTGAGCATATGATTCATTACACTTTCGTTTCTATCCCTTTTATGCAAATTAACTTAATCTGTACTGAGAATAGCCGTATACGATTGAAAAAAAATTTTTCTTTGCTCTTACAACCGTTTTGCGCCCCCCTGATTGCGGCACCCTAGGCGACTGCCTAGTTCGCCTATATGGTAGAGACGGCCCTGCCGGAAACATTCATTGATTTCAAATACATTTCCACGTAAACAAAGTATTTTTTTTACCTCAAAAACATTAGTTCATGTAACGATTTTTGATTTGCATAAAAAAAAATTTACCACACTTTCACCACACTTAAGTGTGGTAACTAGTCCGCCAGGGGTGATATACAGGGTCAACGGTTTGTTGTGGAGTATCACTATGGGCGAAGGGGGGGGGAGTTGGGAAATATTTATCATGAGGTTTATAAACAGCCCCTGTCATAGCTCAATTTGATTTTGATTTAGTAATTTTCTTGTGAAAATTTTTGATTTATAGCACACTCAGATAAAACTTGTTTTATCGACGAAATTATTTAGATAAATAAGAGCCTAAAAAGTGTACACTTAAAAAGGACAAAGAATTTAGTGGAGGGAGTTGATTTACACATTATTCAGTAATTGCAGAAGAAAACTTTTCTAGGCTCTAACCTAACATCATATTTTGTTGATTTGATAAAATTTTTTTTTTGAGTATATTTTATATACAAGTAAAAATATTCATAGAGTATCATTTGCAATTAATAATTGTTAAATATCAATGAACAATTCAGTACATATTGAATAATTTTAATACTTCTACGCGCTTTTTCTCTATAATAGTAGAATTTGCTTATTTATCTCATAACCTTTTTTTCATATTCGAAAAGACACGGTAAAAAATTATAAAACTGTTTTCATTAATATATCACACTTCTTCATTAATATCCATCAACCTTTTTACCACTAGCTTTTTGGTCCTCTTGAGGCATTAATTAAGAACCTAATAAATAATTTCTCAAAAATAATATAGGCACATGATCATAATTAAAAAAAATTGTTATTTATGATACAACATAATAATTAAGTTAGCTCACTAATCATAAGGATAAAATTTCTTCGTTGTTTTTCTTATTCAAGTCCATTTCTTCATGTCAATAAGTCATAAGGAAATTTGTATTCAAACCTTTAATAAATTTGATTTAATCATATTTAAAAAATTACAAGTTAAATTTTTTGGAGTACGGTAAAACACGAAAATCCAAAATAACCATTTGATATCCAAAAGTTTTCTTTATTCACTTCAGTTTGATTATACTAATGATTATCAACAATAATATCACAACTTGAAGCTTTTTTAAGCGGATTTAAGAACTTTTTTCCTTCTCCGGATCGGTTATGCACGTGTATGGTACAGGCTTAACCAATTAGTGAATTAAAAAAGTAATCGGCTTCTAAGCTGGATCCCGACCAGCTGAGAATAATTTGTTATTTGACACTTTTTTGTAGGACCAATGGTTAGAAAGTTGGGACTCAATTTATTTTCGAAGTACGGTAAAACATGAAAACCTAAAATAATCATTTTATAGTCAAATTATTTATCGATTCAGCTTTAACACGTTGCTACTACCGTTCCTCAATATTAACTACATTTTTCTCTGCAATATTAGGCGTATTTTACATTTTTCAAAAATTTCCGTTACTTCACGGAGAAACATGAAAATTGGAAATAATCATTGACTTTTACATTTCTTCCTTCGTTTAGCTTAATTACGTTACAACTGTTCATCAATATTTGTTTTATTTTTTTAGCAATATGTAGTGGAAGTATCAATTTTTTTTCTTTATGCAGAAACAAGAAAATGTAAATTAATCATGTGATCGTGCAATTCTTTATCAATTCAGCATTATCATATTGCTACTAGCGTAAATTAATAATTATTTCATTTTTTACGCGAAATTAAGTGGATTTATATTTTTTTTTTTGCATTTTTTCACTTTTCGGAGACACATGAAAATCGGAAATAACAATTTATATTCAAATTTCTCACTTTATTCAGCTTAATTACGTTACTATTAGCGTTCTCAACTATTTATTCGATTTTTCTTGGGAAAATAACTTGGGGACTTCATTATTCTTAACATTAATGCGAACAAAACGCGGGAGGAACAGTTAGTGTAGGTTGGTTTATCATTTAATATTTAATTTATTACACGGACAAGATACGGTAAGAAAGCTATGTACGAGATATCAATTTTTACGATTTTTTTTGATAAAAACGCTTACTTTTTGCAATGGAGACAGTTGCCCTGTATTAGGCAGCTTTTTCCGATTCATCATCGTCTTCCACAACCAGGATCTCATGAAGACGCTTCCTCGCTTTTTCAGGTGTGTCGTTCTGGAGTACACTGTCAAACACTTTATACAAACGCGTTTTATCAATTTTTCCCGGATCAATGTCTTTTATGAAAGACAAGGGAACCGACTTTTTTACACCAAATTTTCTGAAGTACACTCGAGCGAATTTCATCTTTACTTGATCACAACTCATTTTTTTCCGACCACGTTTTCTCTTATCAATACATAGACAACCCTATGGCAGAAATTCGTTTTGCGCATTTCTACCGTTTCCACCCGTCGGCGCCATTTTTCACTTTTCTAAGCTAATCATTGGTTGAATGGCCAATATGGCGCCGATGGTACAAAAGAGCGAGTGAGAACAACTGAGTGTGCGAGAGAGTAAGAATATACTCTCATCATACCCCAACCTGCGAAAAAACATACCTTGTTTAATTCTACCATGGACAACTCGAGATCATTATATTATATAAAACAAATTATTTCTTTAGCGCGAGAGAGAGAAAACAAGTATTGGCAGTATTGGCGCACCCATATATCCCTATCCCTTACCGTTATCGATAATAAACATAGTATCTCGATTAGTATCGATTGCTTTTAATGTCGATGTGGTCATAATAATAATTTTACACTGTTATTGACCGTTATTTTTTAACTACTTATAGACTTTTCATTTTTTCCGGTGCGTTGCAGTGTTATTGCACATCATACTGTCCACTAATTTATGCTGATAAAAGTTATGAGTGCTGCATCTCTTTACTCGTCAAACTCAAGTCTTCGTGGAAGAGTACGCAAAAAATATAAATTATATCTGATTGATCCAAACGTGAACATTCCACGGCAAACAATACGATCCCGTCAACTCCGTGCTAATAAGCAGCTGAATCGAGATCTCGATGAAAGTGCCAGTACTTAAGAAGGTAATTGAAGTTCTTGTACGAAAAAACGAAAATTATATAATTTCTATTCTACTCTATCACTTTTTCTGGATCCGACGTTATAAAGTAGTTATATATTTTTTTTATGTTACATAATGTATCAAAACATTTTATAACTATAAAACTTTTATATTATTATAATTTTTATATCATTAAATTATATTTTTATAGTATCACATTATTATAACATTACTCTATTATCTATTATTAATTTTCCGACGGAATCAATTATTTTGTTAAATTTTATACTATTATATCGTTTTTATATGATAACATATTAAATATATTACTATTATATTTTTTTAACTTTATTGTATTACTTTGTTGATATTATATATAACTATATAATAAATATTGATAATAAACAATTTTCAAAGCTGATTGAAGTTCATTGATACATTTTGAATTGCAAATGACAATGAAGCTTTGGAAGAAAACGGCTATGTCACCGACTCCAAAAATACGAGCATTCAACAAGTATATATGGTTTAGGGTCCTTACCTCCCAGTGAACCAAACCAGCCAAACCTTGCCCAAAATTTACCCAATATAATTGAGTGGGATTGACCAATAGTAGGGTAATTCTGCGGCCCCAACTGGGATCACTGTTTGGGCAATTTTTTCGTTCACTATATTTGGCTTAAAATTGGCCATATGTGGGGTTCTAAATTTTGACATTTAAGAATTAACCATTAGCCCAATACTGACTCACTTTCAGGTCAATTTTTCTTGTTTATGTTTTGTGAGCTAGTTAAACTTTCATATGCTGAATTTATTAAAAATGATATCCCTATTTTTACTCTACATAAAACCTTTTTGTCCCATATAATGTGCGATATAGGTAATTAAATCAACAGCTTGCGTTTTCTAAAACAATTTTTATTACGCTTTTTTTCATTTTTAAGTGCACAGTTGTGCGCACCTACGTTATTTCCTATACAATTGATAAAAAAACTCACTTTCAGACCCTTTAATACGGAAATATTGGGGAAAGTGACAATGTTTTTTTCGAGCTTGTCACTTTCTGGAACACAAAAACATAACCAAAAATCAGACGAAATACGACCATTTTGATTCTTGCGGTTTTCGTGATTGAACGAGTACATGGTTTTTGTACAGAATCACGAATTTCTCACCTACTTTCAATAAATATACTGTGTGTAAAAAACAGAAAAAAAGGAACACGATTTTGAACTGTTGTTGGCTTGCACCGTTTGCACTGAAAAAGGCGTTGTCGTTGTCGGCAATGTCGGCATAAGCGTTCATTACATTACCACATTTATATACCGATTGCGACCCCATTAGGTGCCAATAGTATTGCCCAAAAAATTTGCCCCGACATTAGCTGATTCTGCGGCCTCAACAGGACTCCATATTTGGCAACAAAAATTTACCACTGTTAAGGAGAAGCAGTGGGCAAACATTAGACTGTGCGCGCGCATGACAATATTTGTGACTAATATTAACCTGCAGTTTGGCCAATTTCATGGACCCCACGAAATTAGGGGGATGGAGGACCCAATTTTTGGTTCACTGGGCTATTTCTGCAGATTTTCTGTTATACATAGTATTAAACTTTATCAGCTAATTTTATTGAGCACATTAAAATCAAAGCATGTAGTTGTATGTGGTAAATCTTGAAATCACCTAATATTTCATGTGTAATTGACAATTTATGCAAAACATATATAAATAACATTTGTGTTAATTTTTATTTAAAATATTTTCCATCCTTCGACGTACTCGATCCATTTCATTTGAGCTTTTCAACAGAGCCAGAGAACCGAAACGGTCAACGGTTCCGTTCCGGCTCTGGTTCGTAGGAAATAGAAAATGATGGTTTTGATTCCAGTTTCGGTTCCTAGAAAAATAAAATTACGGTTCTGGTTCCGGTTTTGGTTTCATAAAAACCCTCAACGGTTCCGTTACAGTTTCGGTTCCACAAAAATCGAACCGGTTCCAATTTCGGTTGCGGGTCCGGTTCTTGTGGGACCTGCTTTTCAAATAAATTTAATGATAGCTAATTTAAACTTTGTATTTTTTTAAATTCTAAAAATGATTCTTTATGCTAATTACAGGATCCAGACAACTCGAACGATACACATGATTGTATTGGTGCCTGTATATGTGGGAAATGTCCACTCAATGGAGCAAACACGCATTTTGAAAATGCACAAGAGTAAAATGAAGAGCCGATAAATGAAGACATAGTCCAGAACGATGTAACAGACGACATACTGCAGACCGAGGTTTCTAACAGGTTTAGTTGGGCAAATGACCCTTTACATCCGGGTTCATCGATTACCAAGTATGAAGTGTTTCTGATGATTTTACACTTATCCATGCGGCATGGCCTGACTTGGTCTTTTACAGTAGGTATTCTTAAATTTTTGAATGGTATTTTCGACGCGACAGTGCTTCCGGCCTCTGACTACATCATTTTCCGTTTTGCAATATCACTTTTATTGTCCTGATTGTAAAATATATTGAGGTAAACGGTCATCGTTCGAGACAGGTGTTACAGTTTGCGATAAATGTGAAACAGAGTGGAAGATAAAAGTTTTCGATGATTATGGAGATAATTTTTTCATCACCTTAGGTATTCGCACGCAGCTAGAGGATCTGCTTAAATATACTTCGGTAAAAATTATTCCTCATTTAAATAGAGGCATGGATGCGATAAGGGATTTTATGGATGGTGTACAGGCAACTTTGTGAAGTAGGGCAGCCTATTTCAAATCTGCATAGTTTGTCAGGCATGTTTAATGTCGATGGTGCAGCTGTTTGGAAATCATTGAAAGGGCCAAATTGGCCACTCCAGCTAATTATAAATGAAATTTGTCTGAAAGAAAGATTTCGTCAAGAAAACGTCCTATTAGGTGAGCTTTGGTTTGGCAAAAACTCCCTAAACATGTCTATTTTTTTTAAGCCATTAATTTCCGAACTTCAAGAACTAGCTGTTAATGGAGTAAAAAGGGTTATTGCTGGTGGTGCATCAGTAATAGCTTCTTTTTGCGCATTGTCCTGCACAGTTGATTCGGTTGCCAATCCAAAACTACAAGCAAGCAAACAATTCAATGGTCATTTTAGATATGGATATTGTTATCAACCAAATAAAACTTTGCCAGACACAGGCGGTCAAGGTCGTTATGTTGCTGGCACAGACTATCTGTATAGGACTCATTTTGAAATGGTTGAAGATATGTACACTGCAGATGCATTACAAAAATTCGGTAAATTAAAACGAGCAATTTCGGATCGAAAAAATTGGAAATGCATTGAGTGGAGATCTTTTTTACCTTTCTTTAGTTTAACTTGCTTCTAAGATTTACTTCCGGAAAAGTATTATGAAAATTTATAAGATTTGGTTGTTGCTGTACGTATTTTACTGAGCGACATGATAACCCCTGCGATGCTCTAAGAGGCTGAAGAAAAACTAAAAAGATTCGTCACTAATTTCAACAAACTGTATGGCAATATTTATATGGTGTACAATATCCATTTGTGTAGTCATCTTGCACATATGGTCCGATTGTGGGGTTCTTTGTGGGCAACATCAACATTTCCATTTGAATCTGGTAACGGTATGCTATTAAAGTTGATAAGTAGGACAAGAGGAATCGTAACATAAATTACTCAAAAATATGCTACTTCACAGTCAGTTCCAAAGTATGTGAAGAACCGCACTATTTCCAACCGTGTCGTTGAATTTCGCCTCGATGTATGCTCATGCACCTTACTTAAACACAGCGAATCGCTTGTTGGTAGTGTTATTGCTTTTGGTCAAGTACGCTGTTTTCGTATGACGGAACATGAAATTCACGCCTACCAAAATGCACAAATGCCAATCTCGACAAATCATTCCGTTTTTTACTTCGACCGTGTCGTTCGTGATAAAATTATACACTGCAGCAAAGTCTATTTACAAGCGAAAAAGTTCAACGAAACTTGTGTACAACTTCTATGTGGTAGATATTTTGTCATTCAAAGAATTATACGTATTGAGAATAATGATGATTTACACGTACTAGTGACTCCACTCAGATTGTCTCAAGGTCCACATGTATCTCCGTTCATCAAATCATTCGCTGATGATTGTTATGATTCATTGTACTTGACGTCTTTTAACAATATACATAAAAAGTGCATATTTCTCGTAATTGACAACAGTCAACGCTATGTATGTGATATTCCAAACACGTACGAAAGAAATTAATTCCCGAAGTAAGTAATTTACATTTTCTCAATTTCATCGAGTGAGTTCGACTTTTCAATTGTCTATTTATAAAAAAATGTTTCACATCTAAAACACGAGAACTGAGGTATTCTGTATCGTGACTAATAAAATATAATTTATAATCAAAAAAATTTCCATCTTTCAATTTACATTGGCTCCGCAGGCTTCCATATTTTCATTGACAGAAAGGAGAAGGTTAAAACTCGTCTCTTCAAGAGAAGGTGCGAAATAAGTTCAAATATTTATATAAATTCTACTTTAATTTAACAAACAAGAGCGATAACGATCGAAATCATCACGGAAAAATTTACTATTTACAACTTTTCAAGCAGCAATATGTTTATGCTGAATAGATAAATGATTTTTAATTCGGAACTTGGCTAAAAAAAATGCACTCTTTATTTTATTCTATTAACTGGTAATAAGTATTGTTCATTATTTCTTGACTTACGAATATATTCTAAAAAACAACATATTTCTTCATCGCTATGAAGATTCTCTTTAAAATAAGCTTAAAAATGTAACTTTATTAATTAAGCTAACGAAACTTCTCGCTAAACTAATCTAACAAAATTGCGCACTAAATTGAAAGTGAAAAAAAATCACATTTTCAATAACTGATAAAAGTGTGAAAATTGAGCGGCTGATCATAAACAAACGTTGGAAATAATATATTTTCTTGCAATAATCAAATGATTGTGTGTTTTGTATTACAACGATCGCGTATACACGATCGTTTAATATTAAACGATCGTTCTATTTCCAAAGAAATGTCGCTTACATTACAAGCGATCGTCTACAACCAGTCGTGTAATTTGAAACAATCGTCCGATATCTAAAGGATCATCGCTTACATTACAAGCGATCGTCTACAAACGACCGTTTATTTTGAATTGATCGTTCGATTTCCAAAGGATCGTCGCTTAAGGTATAAGCGATCGTCTACAAACGATCGTTAAATTTGAAATAATCGCTTGACTTCCAAAGGATCGCTTTTTATATTACAAACGTTCGTTTTAAAAAAACGACATATCGTAAGCGATCGTTTCAAAATGAACGATATTTTGTACGCGATCGTCTGAAAATGAACGATCGTTTACAAACGATTGTTTAATTTTCGAACCATTTTTTCCCATGGGAATGCCTATCATTGTGGATTTGTTGATTTGTTGTGGATCGATTAAGTAAGTGTTTTAAAGTTGAATTTTGTCGTTTCAAAGTGAAATATTTCAATATTTTTTTCGCTGTGGTTCGCTGTGCTTATCGCACTTCACGGAGAAATAAGGAATTTTATCGTAATTATAATGCAGTATGTGCATAATGCAGACAAAAATTAATCACTTTTGAATGTAAGAAAAAGTTTCTCCATACACTAAAACCTCGGAATTCTTGCATCTCGCTTTTCTTGCACCTCGGGTTCCTTGACACTTTTAACCTCGCTTTTCTTACCTTTTCTCCTGCATCCGCACTCCCACCACAATGCACTGTTCTATACGTAGGCGATGTATCTGGTGGGCGCTAGACAAATCAGGAAAAAAGAGAAAGGGCAGGAAATGCAATCGATTCGAATTTCAGATTAAAATAAACGCAGCGCGGAAACAAGCAATATGTAAATTCAATGCTACAAATCGACATTGACATTTATGCTTTTGATAATTTCTAAATGTTTTTATTGTGAATTGATCGAAACAGAACTTTGAGGATCTATTATAACTTATCAGTATTGTTGAAAATCTAATAAGTGCAATAGTTTGTTTCCTATTTGAAACTTGAATATCACGTGCAACAGGAACACATATTGTTGAAAATTCAATTTATGGATTTGATTTACATTAATTTTATTTTTATTTAATCATTTGTTGAGATTTATGTGATTCTTCTGATAAATAATTATGATACTTGCGAATCACTTAATTTTTAAGTGATTTGTATAAGAATTAAGTGGAAGTATAAGATCATACAATTGGCAGTTTTTTTAGTTCAGATTGTAAAATAGAGAAATATTAGTCAAATATTGGAGTATTCTTAGAAATTCTGCAAATACGTTTTAGTGTTTGGTTGTAGACATTTATAAAACATACAATTCTGTGACGGAGGGTTTTTCTATAAAAATAAGTCATGTTAAAACTTTTTTTACCATAAATACTTAAACGAGTATAGAAGTTTGAGAAAGCAATGTTCAGAAGCGCATGACACAATTTTTTTTTCAATATATTTTCGAACAAATGTGTTTCGAAACGTTGCTGGAAACTTATAAAATATTCGACATCTTCTTGCGTGCAAAATTTAGATTTTTCAAGATTGTTCCTGAATGTCGCAAAGATTTTTTGTATTTTTCGCAATTCATCTGTTGTATTGTCCGAAAAAGTGTCGTCCTCCTCGTGCTCAGTTTCAGGTCCATTCTAGTTGCAGCCTACTATGGTCTGAAAAAATACATTTTTTTATGGTTTTTAATTTTTAAAGAAAAACTTGTTACCGCTCATATGTGCATACCTCGGACATTTCTTCGCCAATAAATTTTGCAACGATTTCTTCGTCATTAAGTACTTTGCACGTAGGCTCGGCAAAATCATCTCGTATCCATTCTTCAATATCTGCAGTGGTATACGAATTTTGAGAGTCAATTTCAGTTAGCGTGTTGGTCAATTCCTCCGAGACGTCATTTGCAGCGTCAGGAACTGTTTCTTGACCTAATAAATTTTTCCACGCTTTGCACAATGTTCTTTCAACAATGCTAGACCATGTATTTGTTAATGCATGAACAGTGTCAAGCAAAGTTCATTTTTTAAAAAATTCAACAACTCCGTTTGGACTTTCAGTGTCAGCAAATAACATCTGGCGCAAGAAACTTTTTTTGAAATACCTTTTTAAGTTTTCAATAACGCCTTGGTTCATTGGTTGGATGATTGGCGTGACGTTGGGCGGTAAAAACATTATTTTAAACTAAGGGTTAATATTTTTTATAATGTCAGCTGAAGGATGGGAAGGGGCATTATCGACAAGTAACAAAAACTTTTCTTCAGCTCCTGGTTTTCTTTCTTTAACAGCCTGTATGAAAACATGCTCACACCAATATGAAAAAACTTTACCTAAAACAAATCAAGGAAAAACATATAACTACACTCTACGCTCCACTATACGACGAGCTCGGGACCGAAACCTTTCTCTATACGACGGTGAAAGGAAAACCTGCCTTTACCCCTACCACCTAACCAACAGCAGAGTTGGGGGACCGCAGGGGACTGTTTCTCGTTCACACATGTAGGTCGGGTAGGGATTTCTGTGGCATCATATCCCACGCAAAAGACTAGTCTGAACGAGTCCGGTCCTCGAACACTGCTAAATACTCTTTGTACATAATACTTCTGTGTATGTATTGAGTTCGTACATGGATTCTTCTGTTCATCCCCAGAATACCGTAAGTACCCGGATGATTGTATTAACTGTTGTTTATTGCAATATAACATGTTTTACACACTAAAATCTTCTGACAAAAGTTGATGACAATTGTCATGTCACAAATTTTTTCGTTTGTGTGATAATTTTCATTGTATGTTAATGAATGCTCTATACTTGCGGAACAAATCGTTAAAAATGCTTCAAATTGTCGAAATGATTTGGTCTAACATAATTAACGATTTCCATAAAAATTTGCATTTCGTTTCACAATCGTCAATGTACAAAATAAATCACTGGTACTTCATACAGGGTGTCTCGTGGCCACCTACAAATATTTAATCTGAAATTTTTTCGAATTTTTTCAGTCGAAAAATTTTCCGCTATTTTTCACAAAACTCAAAATCAACAAATATAATCGAGTTTTCAGTTTCAACTAATCAGATTAGTTGAAATTTGAACTCAAATATCACTTGTGATTTTGAGTTTTGCGAAAAGTAGTAAGGGACTTTTCGACTTAGAAAAATATGGAGAAAATGACAGTATATTTTGATCTGTGGTAAACATTCGCGGAAAACATCCTTACTTGTCGGAAAAGCGCGTGGATTAGTTCAATTTCAATTCAAAATATTTCTGCTAATTCGAAGTTTTGCCAAAAATGACAGAGGACTTTTCGACTCAAAAATATTAGAAAACCATTTAGTCAAAACATTGCCCGTCGATCGTAGGACACCGTGTATATTATGATTAGGGTGACCAGATGTCCTAGTTTTGTTTCAAAATGTCCTGGTATTCAGCGGAAGGCGGCTACTGCTAAAAAAAATGTCTTCCGAAGCTGAAGACCTTTTTTTTAAATCATATTAAGTTATTGCCTTCTTTTTAAAGAATTTTTTTTCTGCCCTGGTTTTTGACTCCGCCCATCTGATACCCTAGTTATGATGTGCACTTTTTTCGTTACATAAATGACCATTCCTGACAAATTTATTGTTAACCATCTTCCAATAAAGAAAAATATCATACACAGGTACGGAAACGGAAGTCCTTGACAATTCAAGAGAAACTGAACATCATTCAAAAAACTGAAAATGGCAAGAAGAATTACCAGATTTCCGAAAAGTACAATCTTCCGCATTCTAAGATTTCCACTATTTTGAAAAACAAAGAAACAATTAAAAAGAACTATCAATCGTTAGAAGAAAATGGTGGAAACACTAAAAAACGAAGGTTTGATGCGACCGAAAATGATGTCTTTGAGAAAACAGTTTACTCATGGTTTTGTCAAAAAAGATCTACTGGAGAATCTGTTTCCAGTACACTTTTGAAAAAAAAAGCAATTTTTTTTATGAAACACTAAAAAGAGAGAAAAAATTACCCGAAAATAGTGTATGTTTCAAGGCTTGTGATGGATGGCTTGGAAAATTCAAAGAAAGACATTCCTTACGTACAATTGACGTCAAAGGGGAGAAAGCTTCAGCAGATTTCGAAGCGAGTGTAAACTTTGCAGACACATTGCAGAGTTTCATTATGGAAAACGAGTACGACTTGGATGACTTATACAACGCCGATGAATCGGGATTATTTTATAGATATTTGCCTGACTGAACACTTGTTCTACCTCACGAAAAAGAAGTTTCTGGTCACAAACCAATGAAAGATCGCGTGACGATTCTTACTTGTTCAAACGCTACCGGAACTGACCGACTGCCTCTTTTGGTTATTGGGCGTTCGACTAAGCCGCGGTGTTTCAAAAATGTGAATAAATTACCTCTTCTGCATAAAGGGCAAAAAAAAGCATGGATGGATAGTGCCTGTTTTTGGGATTGGTACAAAAATGTTTCTATCCCACATGTAACACAGCGGAAACCAAATGGCAGGTATATTAAAATCGTGGTTACAATAATTTTATTTATAGAGAAACTCTTTTTCTTCTTGGTCTATCTACTTGATTAGTATACACGGTGTCTCAAATTCGCATATAAAAAATGGGAGACTCCTTGCAAAAATCTAAATAAGTTTTTCTTTGTCATTTTCAAAAAAAACTCAAACCAAACAAGATATTAAAATTTTAAGTTGAACCATGATTTCTTGAAACTAAATATGATGAGTTGCATTGGTTGTTATCTAGCTATTTTGAATTTTATTTCGCTACGATTTTCAGATTTCTTTTATTGCTTGACAATACTCCTACTCATCCCAAAGCAGCAGAATTAAACGCACTTGACTCCATGTGTCGAGTGATGTACCTCCCACCGAACGTTACCAGTTTGATTCAACCAATGGATCAAGGTGTGATTTCAGCGACAAAGCGACATTAAAAAAAAGGTCTCCTCCGGGTACTGCTGTCCAAGAACCATGCCATGAACATGGATGTGGTCACATTTTTGAAAAAGTGGTCTATCCTTGACTGTATGAGGATTCTTCAAGAAGCATGGGAGGCATTGTCGCAAAGTACATTAGGAAATGCGTGGAAAAAAATTCTTCCAAACATGAAATCAAATTCTTCAAATGTCCTTTCTTCTAACAACGACATTGTGAAGTTACTTAACCGCATACCTGGGGTTGAACCATGTTCTGCAAGAGATGTCGACCGATGGTTTCAAGAAGATGCAAATTTGCAAACTTGCAAACTGTTAAGCGACGAAGAAATTTTGAATTCTTGTGCAGAGCTACAACTACCCTTGCCCGAAGACACCGAGGACGACGCAGAAAATGAATACAATGACGTCGATGGGAACGCCATAGAACAACCTGAATGTCCTGCCCCGTCTGACATTTATAACGCAACTAAACTACATTTGAATTGGTCGCGCCACCATCCTGAGTTTTTTAGTGAAAATTCTTCAGTACTGTATAAAATGCGAGATTATGCCTTTGATCAAATAATGGAAAAATAGAGTATGGAAATTGCAAAAATAAAAACTCTTCAGATCGCAAATGTAATTTTTATTCTTGTGACGCTTCACGTCCACACTTTTTAAAAAAGATTTTGTAATGATTTCAAAAACTTTGTGATTTAAAATACTTCAGGAAAGTTTTAAAATTCTTAAGCGATAAAGTATTCAGAAATCTGAACATGATGAAAATTTGAAAAAATGTTTTGACGTCTAGAAATTTTCAGTTTTTCCGTTGATTCAAAAACTCTGAAAATTGTAAGCATTTTATAAAACTTCACAGCGTTGGAAATATTTTATATAAACGCTCACCCCCTCTACCTTGCACGAGTATGACATTATTCAGTTTACCTATTTTTACTTTGTATTCATGAGATGTCTACCCAAATTTCAAATTCGAAACTTAATAAGACAGTTTTGCGATCCAAAACTTTAACATTTATGAAAAAATGAATGCTTTGAATTCAATGAAATTTTTTATTAACCGATCTCATGTTTTAATCAAATAGTTTTGAATGTATAAGGGTCTAAGAATTCTAGATTTTACATAATAGAATAGTTTTTGATTGCTTATTGATCATTCCATTTTTTAAGTACGACATATCTAATTTATGGTACTTCAGAACTAAACTATATTCAAAAAGAAGTTATTTTTTCATAGAAAATTGCTTTATAATTAAAATACTTTTATCTTGAACCTTTTTTGAAAAACTTGACATAACTCTTGTAATTTTGATCCTTATAAAACAACTTACAAGAAAATGAAATTTCCTATAAGATATATATTTCTCAAGAAGTAACCTTAGAAAAATCTTTCAACAATTCAGTTTAAAAAGTAATTCAGTTCCAGAAAAATTCAATTTCTTACAAATCAACCGTAAAAGAACTTTATAAAAAACTCAATTTTTTCTTATCAAGCTTTTTCTTTGAATTTTTTATGAGAAATTTTAAATTTTTGCTAAGATTTCATAAAGTAATTTTATAATCAGTTAAATCCCTATAAGATTTTTATAATGTGAATTTATAAGAAATAAAATTCTCATAAACAATTTCAATTTCTGATAAGGTGTTTAAAAGGATGAAAATTACAAAGAAACGATTTCAATTTTCGAAATCGCAGATTTCCCACATTTTTGTCATCACAAAATTGAACTTACACAAAATCTAAGATTATTATACTCCGATAATATACAAGTTTAAAAATTCTTAGAAGTTCTGGTGTTCACGAATTTCGAAATGTTCGGCAGTATGTGCGGCTTGACCTTGACGCGCGGGATCATTTGCTTCCCGCGCGGACTTCAACCGAAAGAGAGGGGATACGAGTGGGGAACTTTCCCGTCGTATAAGCGAACGGAATGCCGTCGTATAGCAGAGTGGTCGTATAGTGGAGCGTATACAAAAATATATAACTATACAAAAAAATTTTAACATAACATATAATAGATGTTTATTCACCAAGGGAGGAAGAGGATGATTTCGACAAGCGTGTGTTTGTGTCCGAGCGGAGCGAGGTAAACAAAACACGCGAGGTGAAATCACTTTCTCCCATGGCGAATACAATATTTTTTTTCATACATATACAGAAATGGCCAATTCATCGATGCGATTTGCAGGAATAGTGTCCTTTTTTTCGGGTATCCGCGATGAATTTTTCAGCGCGATCGATCTAAATGATTGCTCCCGCTGAGAAATTTCATCGCGTGTATCCGAAAAAGAGGGTGTTATTCCCGGAAATCGCGTCGATAAAGTGGGCATTGCTGTGCATGTATGGAAAAAATATACTTTCTATTACTAAGGAGTGTCACATAATGCCAACGTAAAATGAAATACCCTAAGAATGTTCTCCAAGGAACAATTCAAAATATTTTTTAAAAATATTCCAAGAGTATTTGGAAAATATTTCACAAGAATATTCAAATTATTTATCAAAAATTCTCGGAATATTCTCCTTTAAATCAGCTTTACGGGACACTATTCGGACAGAGGAATATTCTGGAAATATTCTACAAATTTTCAAAACAATATTTCTAGAATATTCCTACGTCCAAGGAGTGTTCTATAAGGTTTTAAATGGAACATGCTGGAAAAATTAGTATAATTATATTTTTATTTTTTTTTTACATACTAAATATATTTTTTGCATATTATTACTATCCTACATGAATATTATGAAAGATTCTGTGAAGAATAGGGTAGAACGGGGTTAAATCGCCACGGGGTTAAACAACCAATTGCCTTTATTTTTTTTTTAATGAAGTCGAATCGAACGACTGTTGGTATTGTAGATAGTGGTCGATGCAACGCAACTTTGGCAAAAAGTTCCATTACTGCCCGTGTGTTATAACCTGAGTTATAACGTCAATAAGATTTGACGCGTCCTCGCTAAAATATTTTTCGTCGACAAAAGCTCAAAATAACACAAAACAGTGAAGTGCAGAAAAAAAGGTGAGTGTTTTCTAAGAGCAAAAATACATGCTAAATTCAAATCTGTAATTGGTTTTACAAAATTTGAATTTGTTTAAAATTTATTAGCCTTTAAAAAAAAAGAAGCACGTGAGGTTAGATAACCAGTCAACAGGTGGGGAAAAACAACCAGTGGCGTAGATAGCTTTTCGAGATGGGGAAGGATATAACACTAAGAAATTCATGCCGAACGCGCGTTTTTGATATCATTTGCTGTCTTAGCATTGACTCAGGGAGGGGGGGGGGGTTGATCTCCTTAATTCCCCCCCCCCTATCTACGCCACTGAAAACAACCACTTATTGATATACATGAAAATATAGCAATTCTCATTATTTTTTTTCTAGCATTATGCCGCGTCATTACGTAAGAAAGACGCCCAAACCAGACGAGAAGATGATTGATATAGCTCTCCAAGAAATTCAGAATAGTGGAAAACTGTTCGCTGTCGCTGCTAAATATGAGGTGCCAAGAGGAGTTTTGCGGAGCCGCGTGCAGCGGAACGAAAAAAATGTCCCTAGTGGGCATCACAGACAGGTATATACAAATTCTTTAGTTGTCTTAAAAGGAATATTTAATTGAACTTCAAGTTTATCCCTATAGAAATTTTAAAAATAATAAATATTTTGCATTAAAGAAACATGCATAAAAATGTAGACAAATCAAAACAAGAATAAATATAACTAATCAAACGAATACTTGTGTTATTTTTTTACAGATTTTTAACACTGATCAAGAAAATGCATTAGCAAAATATATGATCAAGGCATCAAAAATGTTCAACGGACTCTCCTACGTAGCAACTCGACGACTCGCTTATGAATATGCGGTTCAACTGGGCAGCCGAATACCAGATAATTGGAAAGGAACTACACCTGGACAGAATGGTTCTGCTTCAAAGGACTGGATGGGTGGCTTCATACACCGTCATCCAGAATTATCGCTGCGAAAACCACAAGCTACAAGCCTGGGTCGAGCCACCGCGTTTAATCGTCACAACGTCGATACTTTCTTCAACCAATTAAAGAACGTGATCGAGCGATTTGCAATTGAGCCAGCTAATATTTATAATATGGATGAGACTGCCCTGACAACTGTTCAAAAACCTGTCTCAGTCATTGCACAACGCGGTGTTAGGAACCTTGGATCTGTGACGTCAGCTGAACGTGGAGTTCTTGTAACACTTGCTCTTGCTGTATCTGCTGGTGGAGTATGCTTGCCACCCTTTTATGTTTTCCCACAAGTAAAATTTAGAGACGACTTTCTTGCTACTGCTGGTTTTGGGGCTGATGGAGCTGCTAATCCTTCAGGGTGGATGAAAGGCGAGCAATTCTTGAAATTTCTGAAGCATTTCTAAAAATATGCTCGAGCAACGGCAAAATCGAAAACTCTATTGATCTTAGACAACCATAAATCCCATATGACGATAGCCGGATTGGATTTTTGCAAAAGCAACGGCATTATTGTTTTGTCTTTGCCGCCGCATACAAGCCACAAAATGCAACCTCTCGATAGGAGCGTATTCGGTCCAATCAAAAAATTTTACAACGCAGCATGTGACAATTAGATGCGTATGCCTCAAAATGCCGCAAAAACAATAACAATGCACGACATTCTTAGTCTTGCTCGTGAAGCAATTCAAAAAGGAGCTTCGATTTCTAACATTCAAGCTGGGTTTCGTGCAACCGGTATATGTCCATTGAACGAGCACGTATTTGACGAAGTAGATTTCTTGTCACCGGAGGTGACTGATCGTACAAACGAGCCTGAACCGGAAGCATTCGACAGGGAGAGAGAAGAGGAATCACAAAATGATGAAACACGTGACGATGAGCAAAACCTCAGTGCAGAAGCAACTTTGGAGAATCTCCGACCCCCTCCCAAAGCTGCAGCGAGAAAAACAACTCGAAGCCGGAAAAGAAGAAAATCCGCGGTGTTGACCGACGAAACTGTATTGGAGGCTTTGCGCGAGGAGCAGCAAAATGTGGCCAAGAAGAAGGAGGAACAAGCATTGGCGACCATGGCGAGATCGGAGAAAAAGATTTTGAAGAAATTGTCCGACCAAAAAAAACGAGACACGGCAGCTGAAAACAATACCCGTCGCTCCAAAAGAGGACGTCCGAAAAAAGTAGATTACGTCGAGGAAAGCGACGCCAGCGACTAAAGAAGCTCAAGAAAAACTTTTTCAAGTCGATTTTGTACTTTCACAACGTTTTATATCACAATTTAAGTCACTTTAAACATAAAAAAAAAGTTTGGTTGTTTTACCCCACCTGGTGAGGTAAAACAACCATTTCAAACTTTTTGTTCAAATGCAAATACCTGACAAACAATGCAAGTTAGAAAAAATTTTTCCTCATGAATTTCGTAGCCCAGGATTCAATAAACAAGGAACAGTTATGAATTTTGAATTATTATTATAAACAAAGTTTTTACAGAGTACCAAACACAAAAATGGTTGTTTAACCCCGTTCTACCCTATACCTAGGATATTCCATTTTATATGGGCCTTATGAGACACTGATTGTATATAGGAATATTCAAGGAATATTTTTTCGGATATTCCTAGAATATTTCGTGTTCGTAGGGATGTGCAACAATTGAGAGGTGCCTGAACTTATAAACGCTTACAAAATTAACGAAAACCATCTAAAAAGGTTCTTGTTTTCTTTTTTAATTCCAATTATAAATTGAAAAATTGAAAATTTGATCGTTCAATGTCAATAAGTATTTTTTCCAAAAGCTTGAAATAACAAGATTAACTTTTTCATTTGAATGTAAAAGTCATAAATTAAAATTGTAATGTAATGATGTTAGTCCATTTTAAAACTTTGGCTTGGTATTATGTAAAATTGACTTGAAATTTTTTAAGTACACAAAAGTTAGAATTTTATGAATGTGTGTTTGCGAAAGTTGATCCACATTAATTTCAGAAGTACATAGTTTATTTACTATGACTGCAATAAAAGTGTCATAAGCAAAATATATCGGTCGAATTACATACTATCCATCCAAGCATTGGTCTGATTGGTGTAGACCAAAGGTAATAGAGATAAGTTTTTTGGAAAACACCGCGGTTGTTTCGATTTGCCAATTAAGAGCAGTGGAATTTTATGGGTCCTGGTAGCGTTGGCACATGCCATTACAGTAACCCTTTCTTGTTAGAGTTTGAATCCCAGACCCTCAATTTCCTCGTCAAGAGCAAGAGTTTTATGAGATAGAGATTTTACAACAAGTCCGGTCTCATCTGTATTGTAAATATTCTCGAGAGTATATTTTTTTTCAACAATGAATTTAACGAATTCTTCAGGAAATTCAGTGGCTGCTTTCGTATCTGCGGACATTTTCTCCCCCTTGAAAGTAATTTGTCGAATTCCGTTTCTTTTTTTTAATTTTTCCAGCCATCCACGACTAGCTTTAAATGTGCTGGGCTGAAGGTTTTCATCTGTATTTTCTTCTTCTTGTTTTAAGAGCAACATTTCATTCATGGCCAAGGCTTTTTCTTGAATGATAGGCCCTGTGATAGCAATTCCGAGATTTTTTTTTTGCTTAATCCACAATAAAAGAGCTTCTTCGAGGAACTTGTTTTGCCTTCGTCCATCCTTGTTCTTTCTGTAAATTGGCGTTTTTCTGCCATTGCTTTGTATTTTTCTTTTTTTTTAAATATCACTAACAGCTTGTCTGGATACTCGAAATTTGTCCGCTGTCACCTTCAAAGAATGGCCATTTTCGGAAAATGCTATGATAAAATTTTTATTTTTTAATGATGAATGTCGACATCGACTTGATGTTTTTTTTTTATTCTAAAAAAATGCAAAATTTCAATTATTCCTTTAATCTTTAGCAAAATTTAAAGTTTAAAACCTATACACATATAAAAATTTTCAACATTATTTGATAGGTTTTTTGTAATTTTACAAATGACAATTGCCAAAAATAGTCACAATTCAAAAAATTTGTAGAATCTGAACTGTTTTTTTTTTGTTTCTTCGAACTAAGCTTGTATTTCGAATCTTGAAAAAAAGGATTTTCGGTTCAAAAGTTTTTTTCTCACTTTTCGTTTTTAAAATTTGTTATTGAGTTTTGTTCTGTCTCAATAAATAATATAATCGAGGAATGCATTCTAAAATATGATTATTTGAAAAACTTTTTCTTAACTGAGTGAGAGTTTTTATGTATTTTCTGATGAATCTGAAGATTTGCATGAATTTTTTTACTTAATAATGTAAAACTTTTCAGATCAGTTTCAGCAGTGTCAAAAATAATAACATAACCTCCAAGTTTGTCATTTGTATGCGATTTCAAAATTACAGCCTACTTGTTAAAAGAGCAAATACTTTTAACTTTCAATTTCTTGTGCCTGTCTCTAATTCTTTCAATTTTTCACTTTTAAACTTACTATATTATGTACTTCCTTATCCTCTCAACAAAAAAGGCGCTTTTCAAGCTCAATGAAATTATTTGTAGAGAGCAAAAACAGAGCTACAGAATTGCATTGTTTTACGGTTCAAAAAATATCAAGCTCTTATTCCCAAAAAAAATTTTCAAAAAACGTTACCTTTTTCTGACGAAGTTGTCTAATCGCACCACCGTAGAGATAGTGTGGATATAAGTAGAGTTAGTGTAGATATAAGTGGAGTTAGTGTGGAGATGCGTGGAGTTACGTAGAGATACGTAGGTATAAGTGGATTTAAGTGGAGAAGTGTGAAAATAAGTAGAGGTGCGAGAGTGGAGGATACGGAAGGAGGAACGGATCGAGTTTGATCCGTTTGAACACAACACGCATAGGGACTTTTAGTCCCGTAAGATTTCCGAAAATGCATGTATCACAAATCACTCTGTAATGGTGATATCCCTGAAAAATAAATATAGGTAGGTTTGTAGTTACATAGTTTGTATGACATATGTTTAATGTGTGCATAATAATGTATACAACAATGTATATATATGAATTATGGAGCTCGCTGAATAATAATCATAATCAATAATGATATTGACATTGACAATATTGAATACGTAAACATACGTAAATATGCCAAATTTTGAGCGTAATGAAAAAATGTTAACTCATGTGCAAAAAAAAATTACATTGTGATTGTTTAATTTGCAAATATGTGGTGCTTTTTTTTAATAGAAAATTGTGTATTTAATGATTCTGATGTGTTGTGTTCCTTTTGCAAAATGTAAAGACATGCATTACATGTTTTGCAAACTTTTTATTGTTTGAGGTTCAGCAACTTTTGAGCCAAAAGTGAGTTTTGTAATTAGACAACTAAAAACAAATATACTATTTTGATATTGATTAACTGCAAAATGTAATGGAGCTTATGGGCGAGTATTATAAAGAAAATGAATTTCAAGTATATTATTAGTTTATGAAATTTTGTAACTTCTTTTCAAAACAGCGAAATATTCTTTACCAATTTTTTCATCTCTCATAACGTTTGTCAGTATATGTTCCCATCGTAGAATTTTTCTGTTTTTATTAATGAATTTTTATTTAAATAGCTTTATTTTTCACGGATTGTGTTAGCATTCTACTTTATTCCATGAAATAAAAATACTGCAAAAATTATAATTAATCTCATTTCCTTATTATCTAATAAACTATTTCATTGATTAAAGCGTTGATCATTCACAATAAAAATTCATGTTTCAACTCTTGCGTTTTCTTATTATTTTCATATATTCTTATTTACATATAATTACACTATTTATAATTTCTTCATGAATATAATTGTTTTCTGGAACATTGTTATACATAAAGTAATGAGAATTGCAATAGTTAAAAAAAATTGTTTACAGTTGAAATATTTTTCTAATTGCACTAATAGATGTGCTAAGGATTTGTTCATCTTAAATGACTAGAGTGGTACAGGGACTATGGTAATAGTGACTAGAGTAGTAAGACTAGAAGAGTATGGTGCGCATGCGTGAGAACTCGGGACGAAGATGAGCCGTAAGTCACGCGAGGAGTGGAGAATGACTTGGAAATAGAGAGAGAAATGGTTGTGTGTGGGCAGTGTGCTGTGAAAGTATTGAGATCCGAAAATTCCGAGCGTGACGTATTGCACCCAAAAATTAAGTAAAAATACGCGATAAATCTTTAGAAAATGCTATGTTCGAGTTGATGTACTTTTCTAATGATATCTGAAGTTTAGAATAAATCTTGAGGCTTTTTTTTTTTTATAAACAAGTGTATTATTGTGACTGGCCCTTGAAAAATCTACAACAATTCAGAAGTGGGATACTCGAAAACATGTGCTGAAGAAAAGACTAGATAAAGCTGGATCCATTTGAAAAATTCATCAAAAACCAAAAACTCGAGAATATTCTCATAGGAGACAAAGAAAATACTAACAAGATGGCTGAAGAAACTAATGGGAGTGTTACGCAGGCCATGGAGGAAATCGAGAGACAAAGGAGAAAGCGTATGGAAGAACAAGCGGCTTATCACGAACACATATCCAAGTTAACTGCAGAAGTCAAAGCTTTGAAATCCCGAAATATAAATGATGGACTCGAAAACGCCGCGGCCGGTTTCCCAGGAGGTGGTGACGTAACAGCTCAAGCTCTTTTCTCTATCGGACAAGCCCTGCAAGTACAGACGGAGTTGTTGCAGCGTTCCATGTTCCAACCGAGGGCAGCGGAACAAGCTACATTCAATCTTGCTGATCCGCGGACGCTCATTCGAGAATTTCTCGGAACTGAATCGCCGGCTCAAGCAAAAGCATGATTCGCGGAAGTTGAAAACGCTCAAAAATCGTGTTATTTGCCCGAATCAGTGATTTATAGTGCCGCGAGATCACAAATGAAATCATCCGCGTTGAAGTGGCTGTTGGGAAAAGGCGAATGTGTCAAAGACTGGGAGACATTCAAACGAGAATTCAGTGCTATGTTCGCGATAGCATTAGAC
This sequence comes from Platygaster robiniae, assembly GCA_028476575.1. Taxonomy (NCBI): domain Eukaryota; kingdom Metazoa; phylum Arthropoda; class Insecta; order Hymenoptera; family Platygastridae; genus Platygaster; species Platygaster robiniae. The sequence continues at coordinate 21,137,219 of CM052019.1, read as the reverse complement.
AAGACCGATAAATACGACGCAATGGTGTCACGGGTACAAGGACCGCGCGAAAGTGCCCGTGAATTCGTGGTGGACAAAGTATGGTTATGTGCGGGACTGCATCTGACTGTAAGCGAGGTGCGCAACGCAGTCGCTCGTGCCTTGTGGTCGAAAAGTGCAGCCGATCATTTATTCGCCCGCGAATTTCACACAAACGACGAAATTGTGAAAGCTGTCATGGCGTACGAGCGACACGAAGACGGGCGACGTACGCAAATTGAGAAAATGAAACCTAGAGGGCAGAACGAGTCATGGCACAACGAGACAGAGAAGGCGAAACCCAAGGTGCAGAACGAGTCGTGCTGGCGTGAGAATCGGGAAGGCAACATGGCGCCCAACATGGCGGCTTCACGCAACAAGTTTCTAGGGGCTAACATGGCGGCTCCTACTGTCAACAACAACAGCGCATCTAGCGGTATGGGTCGTAAATGTTTCAACTGTCAATCGAGTGGATATTATGCCCACGATTGTGATAGACCGCGGAGAGCGGTGACTTGTTTTTTGTGTAAGAAAGAGGGCCATATAGCGTCTCGATGCCCCAATCGTGAAGGTGACGGAACGCGCGCGGAGGTTCATTCCTTAACAGGTGTAACCGAAGGTCAGTCCCTTGATAAGTTCATTAGGGAAATTCATGTTGGCAACACGAAGTTGACAGCATTCGTTGATATGGTCGCGTCCGTGTGTACGATGAAATCGACAGTCGTTTTGCGCGGGGATTGGGTCGTGCATCGTAATATTTTGATTATTAGTGGGTTCGGGAATAATGAAATCGAGTCTCCGGGTACAATAACTGAATGCGTGACGTTTGACAAGTTGAAACCTCGTGAGTTGACGTTTCATATTGTACCAGACACGGCACAGAAGTTTGACGTTATTTTGGGACGACCGTTTACGGAAGCGCAAGATTTAGGCTACACGCGTTTCGGAATTGATTTGACGTTTGTAGAATTTGAGGGTTTGTTTATCAACAATCGCGAGGATAAAAAGATCCGGGCCGAAAATGACGTAACGCTTGAACAGGGTTCGATTAACTTCATTGATGTGATGCAGGGGGGCGCAAATACCACGATGACAGTTGTCAACGGCGGTGACAGTTCAGTTTCAATTAAAAAGGGGCAGAAAATTGGTGCTGATGTTTTCGTTGTTAAATCATTTCCGGAACAAGAGGCGTGTGCGTCTCCTGTCTCATCTGATAAAGTGATCGTTGATACTGACGTTTCACCAAAACAGAAACAGGAAATTGTAGAATTAATCAACGAGTTTCGGGATGTGGTTGCGAAAAAGATTGTCGAGCTGGGGTATTCTGAAAACATCACTATGGACATTAATCTTAAAGAGGGAGCACAGCCAGTGCAATCGAAGCCGTATCGATTACCTGCGAAAGATCGTATAGATTTAGGGAAAATCATTGATAAGTATAAAATTGTGGGGATTGTCACCGAAACTGAATCGCCTTTTGCGAGTCCCGCGTTCGTGGTGCGCAAATCGGACGGGAGCCCGCGAATGGTAGTTGACTACCGGAAACTCAATCGGATCACAAGTCTTGTGAATTACCCGATACCGAATTTTGACGATTTGCTGGAAAAGCTTACGGACGCGAGATTCTTTTGTACGCTAGATTTAATGAGCGGTTATTTACAAATGCCTTTAACTCAGGAGGCAAGGGAGAAGACGGCATTTATTACCGAGACACGAACGGGTGAGTTTACACGTCCGATGTTTGGTTTGGCGAATGCACCGCGCTACTTTTCAAAACTCATGTCAGAGGTGTTTAGAAGGGCCAGAAGGAGAGGGATAGCATTTACATCTTTGATGACATTTGTGTATTCGCGGAGAGTTGGGACGAGTTGATCGAGAATTTGCGCGAGATTTTTTCATTATTACGTCAAGCGGGGTTGACTATAAAATTGTCAAAATGTAAATTTGGAATGAATCGAGTAGAGTATTTGGGATTCGTGTTGGGTGAGGGTCAAATTCGGCCGGGGCCGCGAAAAATTCAGGCAATTGAGAAATTTACTGTTCCAAGTTCAAAACATGACATTTGACGTTTTATAGGATTAGCCAGTTTTTTTCGTCGATTCATTCCAAACTTTGCAAAAATGGCAGAGCCTTTGACGACGCTTTTGAAAGAAAAGGAGGATTTTGGATGGGGCGAAAATCAGAGAAAGGCATTTGATGAAATAAAAATGACCTTAGTCATTAACCATAGTCGCAAAACCAGCATTGAAGGCGTATAGTCCGCAGGCTTTCAGAACGGAATTGCGTACGGATGCGTCGGCGGTGGGGCTAGGAGCCATGTTATTGCAAGTGGATCAGGAGAAAGGGCCAATGAAGATGGTGTACGCGATAAGTCGTAAGACAACTGAGTGTGAGGCAAAGTACCACTCGAGTCGTTTAGAATTGATGGCAATAGCATGGGCCCTGCGGCGATTAAGGACATTTTTGATCTGGATTCATTTTTACATAGTCACGGATTGTCAATGCTTGGTGAATTTAAACACCTGGAAAACTCAGAACTCTTAAGTAGCGCGGTGGGTAAGTGAAATCGCGGAATTTGATTTTGAGATATCGCATAGGAGCGGTGAGCACATGAAACACGTAGATGCGCTGTCACGAGCGCCGGTCGGAAATCGGGGAAACGTGGAAGGGGTTTGGCAAATGTCGATAACTACCGTCGAAGATGAGATTTTGATTTTCCAGAGGTCAGACCCAGAAATTTGTGAAGTTGTCGGGATTTTAGAGAGAGAGAAAAGAGAGAGAGCGTTCGAAAGAGGAGCGTGCGAAGACAAGGGATTTTGTACTGCGAAATGGCTTGTTGTACAAACGGAAAAAGGGGAAAGACGAGTTTTCCGAGAGATATTTCGTGCCGAAATCGATGAGAAAAGCATTGGTGATAAGATACCACGATGTTATGAGCCATTTCGGGGTATCAAAAACCATTGAACGTCTGCAGCAGTATTTTTATTTCCCGGGTTTGCGAAATTATGTGAAAGTTCACGTTAAAAATTGTTTTTCGTGCATTCAAGCGAAAATAAAGTCAGGGAGGGGGGAGGGAGAACTTCACCCGATTCCTCCGGGGAGGGAACCTTTTGAAATAATCCATGTGGATCACCTGGGCCCTTTTCCCACTTTCTCTCAGAGAAATAAGTACGTGTTCGGGGTTATTGATAATTTGACGAAACTGGTGCGATTTTACCCTGTCAGGGAAACAACCGCATCCACCACCACCAAGCAATGCGAAAAATTTGTCAACGAATTTGGTGCGCCTGTCAGATTGATTTCAGATCGGGGAACTTGTTTTATAGCGAAGGTTTTTCAGGAGTTCTGTCAAAGACACGGCATCAAACACACTTTGAACTCGAGTCGGCACCCGATAGCGAATGGTTTAATCGAGCGTTTGAACCAGACGGTATTACCGATTATGAAAATTGCGACCGATTTCGGACACGGAAAGGATTGGGACAAATGTCTGCCGAAAATCGCGCGCGACATAAACACGAGTATCTGTACAGTGACCGGGAAAACGCTATACGAGGCTTTGTTTGGCTTCTATCCGCGTTTTGAGGAAGGGCCATGGCGCGAAATTACCCAGAATTGCGAAAATTATACGTCACCGGAAGAAGTGCAAAATGAAATTCGGGAAAATATTGTCGATTCGCAGGGAAAATATAAAGAACGCTATGATGAAAATCGTCGGGTTCATGTAAAGTTCAAAATGGGGGACATAGTTTTCATAAAGAAAAACGCGATAGCGACGGGGTAATCGACAAAACAACAAACAGGATTTTCGGGACCTTTAGTTATTATAAGTGACGCGCTGAATGGCACTTACAGAGTACGCAAATTGAATGAATCGTGTGACAGAGGATATGAAACAACGGCTAATGTAACACAACTCAAATTGTGGCGACCACCGATTGTCGACAGTGAACCCGAGTGCGCGAGTGACGACGAAGTTGAGGGTGAAAACACCGAGAGACAGAATGACAATTCACAGAACCTGTCAGAAGTGCAAGGTCGTATCGCGGAAAATGTTGTACGGCCAAAAAGGTCCAGAAAACCACCGTCCCATTTCAAAGACTATGTCTAAAGCGATTATATTTTTTTTTATTTTATGTTGAAAGGCGACGGGCTTATGAATTTTGTTTGTATTTAACGAATTAATTTGATGATGTTTTTTAAGAACTTGAGTTTAGAGGACCAAACTTAAGAAGGATGGCCGATTGCTAAGGATTTGTTCATCTTAAATGACTAGAGTAGTACAGTGACTATGGTAATAGTGACTAGAGTAGTAGGACTAGAAGAGTATGGTGCGCATGCGTGAGAACTCGGGACGAAGATGAGCCGTGAGTGGACAATGACTTGGAAATAGAGAGAGAAATGGTTGTGTGTGGGCAGTGTGCTGCGAAAGTATTGAGATCCAAAAATTCCGAGCGAAGCGTATTGCACCCAAAAATTAAGTAAAAATACGCGATAAATCTTTAGAAAATGCTATGTTCGAGTTGATGTCCTTTTCTAATGATATCTGAAGTTTAGAATAAATCTTGAGGCTCTTTTTTTTTTTATAAACAAGTGTATTATTGTGACTGGCCCTTGAAAAATCCACAACAGATGTTTTACGACTGTTTTATATTGAATAGTTACAAATTATTTTGACAATTGAAAAAATATTTATTACTAACATACTTTTTATTCAGTTTTAGATGATTTTTTTTTTATTCATCATTTTGATTTTCATTATCGTTCACCAATAAAAAAATGTGACTTTGTTTTTATTAATATAAAAACAACTTTTTTTAAAATTTATATACATATCTATATATATTTGTTTTTCAATGTCGTCCAATGATAGGCAAATTCCTTTACTTTTATAAAATTATCATGAAATAAATTATTTTGAATGTTTTGTTGTACATGAATTTAACATACAATTTTGTATTATTAAAAGAAGTTAAAAAAATTATATCTTCATAAGTTGTGCGAGTTTTCATCTGATATTTTATTGTCCCAGCAAATTATGTAAGGCTACAGTCATAGATAGTTTGTTTTCAATAGTTTTTTATTACATTGTCAAAATTTCTCAAGAAACTTTCTATTTAGTTGTCTTTTTCTAGCGAGCATTTTTCTGAGAAAATGAAACAATCTTTACATTCTTATTATTTAATTTATCTTGGAGAGTTTTTTCCATTCTTTCAAGTTCAGTTTTTTTATTCCATTTTCTTAAGTTAAATACATTTTTCTTTACATATGTTTGAAATGCTTCATTTATGAATATTATGTATTTGACAATACAATAAATGGAATTTTTATAATATACAAAAGTGGGCAGTGAGTTTTTCTTCATCCAAATGCATCTTTTTTTACGTATTTTTTCATCAAATATTTATTCATGATGAAGTTTGAATGTTCGAAATCTTCATGAAGTTTAAAACTCTTTAGAGATTTATATGCTGCCAAAGTCAGTTGCGAGAAGATTTCTGCTTCTGAAAAAAAAAATTTTTGATTTTAGTTGCAATGTTTCTTTTGAATAATACAATATATTTGGCAGCAAGTGTTTCTGGAGTCAGTAGCATCACTCGAAAAATGAATGTTATGTGGCCTATAATCAAATAATTAATGCATAATCTCTACTGTCAGATGTGTGATTAATGCCTATGCATTAACCGGTTTGTTGTGAGCCACACTTTCTTCTCTGGAGTGGTATTTCTGGCTTTGAAAACCTTTGTTGTAAATTAAGTACTGCATGCAGCTCGAAATGTTTAACATTCTTCATGTGTCTCAGCTTAGTCTTGCAGCCATGAAAAGACGTCCCCAACACTTTCCGCAGTATAATATTATTACCTTGTTCAGTTGAGTATTTGCTGTCAAAATTCCTTTGGGTCGACCTTTGATTTTCATTGGTGTTGGAAAGTGAGTTTTGTCCATCAACAACTCGTCTGATGTTAATGGTTCCTGTTCCCATGGCTCATCTTTTTTCACTGTAACAAGGATGTTACGATTTAATTTCCAAGCTCGCACCATTTTTTCAAGAATTTCTGTGTTAGCTTCTGGGAAAACAGGCTTTCGTTCAACATATATTTTCACTTGTTGCAAAACTGCGACTCTTTGACTGTGGGACATTGATGTGACTTTCAAAGTGCAGACTTGGCCATTTTTTTTCTTCATCGTCACTGTAGCTCCATTAGTCAAAGATTTCTGCACTGCACAGGATTTGTAAGTCAAAATATGCTGATAATTCCTAGACAGAGAAGTTGCTGTTTGAAGTTTATTGCCGAAATTCGAACCAGTAAAATTGGAACCTATTGTTACCATTTGCTTTAGCAACGTATCCAGTTTCTCTTCTTTATTTTTTGTTTCCCCAGAATCCCAAAAATATGTTGTTACTGAAAATCCTTTTTTTTTCTCGTTTAAAATTGACGAAAAAATTTTGATGTAATATTTTTTTGTCCAACGTTCGCTGCAAATTTGTTCGTCAAACAAGTCCATTTTGAATTCCTTTATTGTAAACAAGATGTGCTAACAAGGCAAAAGCCATTGACTTGCAATGGAACATTTGCAAGAAGTGGTGCTTGCAACAATATCTTTTGTTCCTTCATTTTTAAAAGCGCATTTTTCTTTCTTTGGATCAATCGATGTGATAACGCATGAATTCATTTTTTCAATTTCTGTTTCAACCACGTTGCTGGCTTTCATTGTTAGAAAATCCCGATATTTTTCTACAAAATGTCTGCGTTGTCTCTCTTTCTTTCGATAAAGTTTCGCGACATCTTAGTTTCAAGCTCGAACTTCCTTGTATCCAGCCAAATGAAAAACTACCGAAGGCAAACTGCGATTGGGCTATTGAGTGGTATAATATCTTTTATTCTCGAATTAATGCTTTCAATCTTGTTATTCGTGAAATTTCCAAAATTTGAACAAGTCATGCTGTAAATCGTCCAGTATTCTCTGATCTTGTGAAAATTCTTATTGTAATACTGAAAAAGCTCATCAGTTGCAGTTTCAGCCAATTCTCTGTACAATCCATTATATTTCTGTTCATTCAGAGCATAAACGAGACCTGATAATAGTGCAAGGATTTTGTCTTTCAAATCTGATGTGAGATTTTGGCCATAAACTTCTCGTCCTAAGCTTTGGAGAGTATGGAATACACATAGGTAGACTGGTAGACCAGGGAATTCTTCATTGAGTGCTTTTATCTGGAATTTAGCCTTGTCGCTCATAAAGCACTGTATTTTTGATTCAATGTTTGGGTGTTCTGCTTTGAAAAATTGCAGAACCCATCTGTACGACACAGCGCTTTCGTTTTCTAGCAGAGCTACTCCGGAAATTTCCGCTCGTCCATCAGTCTTCCACCAATAAAAGGGCTATCACCATTCCATTTATTAGAAGTTTGTAGGTTTCATCAATAAACATAATTTCTGGCCATAACTCCGCTGAATCTCTCATCCGTTGAGTATAAAAATAGAGGCCTTTCACTGTTTTGCCATCTCTCAAGATTTTTACGTTCGCATCTGTAATAATAATGATAGATATAACAAGCGATTTGGAGCCATTCACTATAAAGTAAATAAAAAATGATATAAAATTTATGTATAATATATATAAATGAATAAAATATAATATATGTAAATAAATAAAATATATCATTTATAAATAAATAAAATATAAATATAATATAGATAAATAAATAAAATATGAATATTATATATATAAATAAATAAAACGATAAAATAATATATCAAAAGAGGAATCATTCACTTCCTTACCATTTTCTTCCAAAACCTTCATGGCTTCGAAAAATTAATGCTGATTCTTCATTGAAAATTTCATATTCAAGTTGTGCAAATCCTTCATAACCAAGCGTTTCTTCGTTTCTTTGAAAATTTTGTCCAGTATCAGCCTTTTCTTGCAACCAAGTTGCATTAGTTCATATATTGTTTTAGCGTAATCATCAGGCAATTTTGTGTTTTCAGGCTCATAGTCGTAAAACTCCTTAAAAAAAAATTCACATAAAAATCTTAATTAGTTATTATCATATTTGCTTTGATGTAACATAGTAGCAATTTTGCATAGTTTACTTTCGCCAACTACTAAAAATGTTTTAATCGTTATCTAACATTTCGAGACTTATGAACTAAATTCAAAGGATTTTTGTTTTCTAGTTTTCTGTGTTAAAATTTTTCAAAACTTTCATTTTATGAAATAAAAATTTCTAAGTAGTTATTTCGTGCGTATTGTTCAAAAATGATCGGGAACATGCAAATAAATTTTTTTACGCCAAATATTATTTTTATTAAGGAATCAGTCCAAACCTAGCGCCAAAGAGGTGCGTATAAAAGTGGGTTCTGCGTCGATTGAGGATCGATATGGATAAATGTGAATAAATAGGAGTTTAGAATATGAAATTTTGTTTATTTTCTTGATTTTTTTTCCTTGCACCCTTGATTTTAAGATTTAAAAACCACACTCTTATGAATTTTTCCAAATTTTTAAATTCTTATCATCAAATTTAGCTAACGTTGCAGGTTTTCGATTTTTAAACAAAAATCTGCGAGTGTCTAACTAAAAATCTCTATAAATGTCGCCATTTTTCATTAAAAATCAAAAGAACTTCATTTTTCAATATTTTCTTTCCGAGATCATACATATGTCATGCGCTTTATTGTGTTCCAAGTCAACATCTCTGATCACAAGCTTTTCCTCGTTTGGTGATATATGAACCGCAATATAAGCTGAACATCCAAGTTTTCCAGTGCTATATTAAACAAAAATATTTCCAGAGTACAAAAAAAATCGTTTCGAATTCTTTGCGACAGAAAATAAACCTCAAGTTTATCAGAAATATGTGAATGCGTTCCATTGAAAATTCTTATCACGCACAGAATAAGTTATTGTGTTACATACATATGTATTTTACATATCTCTTTAAGTGCAATTACATCTCGAATATACGTATGTACTGTACATCAATAACCAAATTCCTTAGCTGCAGACTACCTGCTAGTTCTTGACCCTGTAGATGACACTTTGTGTTGGGCAGAACCATGTTTGCAACCGAATGTAACACTGTAATAGTGAATAAGTTTTTCTTTTTCTGTAAGACTTCTTGCTTTTTTCGCAGCAAGAGAGTTTGATCGGCGAATTGTAAAAACGTACTTTACATCATTCATGTAAGCACGCAAATACAATAAAAAGTCATCTTTCGTTTCAAAAGCGAGTCCAGGTTTGGGTTTGCACACCGGTCGTGTGAATGGAGGATGCAGCAATTCAACTACTTCAGCTGACATAATAATGTGACTTTCTGTTGATTAAATTTCATGAGGCTAAAAATTATATTTTATTAGCATACAGCGTGATGTTCTAAACAAGCTTGCTGTTTGATATTAAACCGGCAAATTGGTTTGAAGATTATTCTACGTAATTGGAAAACGTATTGATTATACCAGTTAAATTTTCTATTATTATAACAAAATAAAATTTTTGTTATCCTTGGACAAAATGATGGTTCTAATTAAAGGTTATACAAGATTTTTATTCACGGAAAAAAGTTTGACTTTTCTCAAATATGAATAACTTTATCATGAAATAATTTTACTGTCTCAAATATTTATAATTAATTTATTTCTGGAATTATTGATTTTATTAAATTTTACTCATTATTTTTTATGAAGAATTTGAAAAAAAATTAATAGATTCTATTATTTGACAAATGAATTATCAAATTTTTGAATCTTGAAATTAGCGAAAAAAAGTGTAGCGAGAAAATGATTCAGTTTTTAAATGAGGTTAATTTATTATGAAAAAAACCATATAATTTTCAATTTATATGCAGTTTTTCATTCACGAATCAGTTTTCTAATTTGAATTATCAAAATATATAAAATGAGTAAATTATAATTACATGCATCGTAAAAATATGTTTTGAAATGTTCACATCCTCACTATATTTTACATTAATTCATTTCCAATCACTAAATAATGTATCAATGGATGAAAAAATTTGAATTGCTTTACAAATTAAAACATTATTTATAAAATGATAAACTAATGAATACAGGAAATTATTACAAAACTGTATCTAATATTTAAAATAATATAAAATTTTGATAATAAAAATAATGACAAAATATTTGTTAAATTTATATAAGAAATGATGATTCAAATTTTATATAATTATTCACCTATTAAATAACAAATTCATCAAAATAACTATTATTATGATCGTTATTTATTTAATTATACATTCAATGAATCAAAGTAGATGAGCTAAGCGGGTATCGGAGCCCCCCACTCCTCCTCCCATCACGTGACCCACCCAGGCCCCGCCTCTTTCCCCCACCCCTTCTCTGATTGGTCACCCTCAGACCCCGCCCCACCCCCCACCCATTTTGGCGGCATCCACCCCCCATAACCCACCCCTTTTCGCGGTTTTCCACCCCCATCCCCCATCTCCCACCCCTTCCGCGGTTTTTCGCGGGTTTCCGCAGTTTTCGCGAGTTTCCGCAGTTTTTCGCGAGTTTTCCGCGGTTTAACCCTTTCGCGAGTTTTCGCGGGGTTTTCGCGGGTTTTCCGCGGGATGCAACATCCGCATTTTCGAGGGTCTCCCCGTTTCCAGGACGCTTGAACGATCACGCGTCCTTTCACGTCGAAGCTCTGTTGCCTACTAGATCATTTTCGGGAGTCATCCAAATACGTAGGCGGATGGACTTACGTAAGGTGGTAGTGGGAGCAGAAGGGAAAGTTTTGAAAGATACGCGATTCGACAGGTTTCGACACGCGTAGATTTTCACATTTCATGTAACGTAAACTCAAAAAAAAAAACAAACAAACGATGATATAATTTTTAGTGCGTAAAAGTTTTTTCTAGCATACAATATTCGACAAAAGTGTTTGGATGTTACGTATTACTTTACGGAATATTCATTATTTCGGGCTGAATTACTCAACCCTAAGAAATCTGTATTTTTTATTTTTCGTCGTTGCTTTAGATAAAAGGTAGCGTTCCGACACTTACAGGAAGATGCTAATAGAAATTGGAAACTCTCGTAGTCATGATCGAGCGTGCAGAGACTTGTTTTTGACTATTACGTATCATTCTACGAAATATTTTTATTCTATTCAGAGCACCCGCGCCTAACTTTGAATAAAATTTTTTATGTATTTTTTTTTTTTATCACTTTCCCAGTTTTTCATTTTCCGTCTTCCTTTTGAACAAATCATTTAAGTCCTAATCCATTATGCATCGAAACATTCTTCAAGCTTCTATATGTTCGAGAATCTTTCACTCTCACGGTATGATAAATAGCAAAATAGAAAAAAGCCAGCGCTCCGACACTTCCGGGAAGATGCTAATAAAAATTGAAAACTCTCGTAGTCATGATCGAGCGTGTAGAGACTTGTTTTTGACTATTAGGTATCATTCTACGAAAATGTGTTTATATTTTTTCGAACACTCTCACCATACTTTGAATAATCTTGTTTGCCTAATTTTTTTCTTCTCTTTTTTTCTTTCAAATTTGTTTTGTCCTAATGCATACCATGTCGAAAGATTTGTTGAGGATGGCGGCACTTGTTTTTGACTATTACGTATCATTCTACGAAATATTTTTATTCTGTTCAGAGCACCTAACTCTGAATAATCTTTTTTTATTGAAATAATCCAGAAGTTTCTACCGCGATACCATCAATAGGAGAATATATAAAAGCTGGTACTCAGGCGATTCCGGGCAGATACAAACTGAATTTTGAAACGTTCGTAGTTATTCTCGAGAGTGTCGCGAATCATTAAACTAAAAAAAAAAAAAAGAAACGGCCGCGGAACGGTGTAACTTTAACAGTGATTTGTAAAACTTTTTTTAAAATAATTAGTTCGTGTCAGGTTTAGGCATAATTCATATTTTAGAAACATTTGGAATACTGACAGAAAAGTTTTTTTTGTAACAAAGATGACATTTATATACGACATGATACTGTGATATCATAGCGTAAAAGTTTTTAAACATTTTGAAATGTTTCGATGATGGCACCAATCAATTTTTCTGAAAAGTTTGATTTGAAAAAAGTTGGCGAGGAAGCGTTTTTGGAAGAAATTTTTAATGTTGGTTTCGCGTTTCGCGTATCAGTGAAAAAAGTGAAAGAAAATAAAGTACAGCCTACCCTTCATTGTCGCCAAACCAGCCTGCATTATCATAATCAATACTCGCGCATTTTGGTTATTGTCTCTTCCGTAATCAATGATTATCGCACGCAGTACAAGTATGTATTTCATCCAGGAAATTTAGAAAGTGATTTGATTAGTGAAAAATATTCCAATGGTTGCAATAATCTGATCCAGCTTCAAGTTGAAATTTCTTATCATATACTACCGCGAACGTTTTTTGATTATCGTTCTTCAGATCAACATCATTCGTCATTTTTGAAAAGCTTTAAAAAGTTACTGTACATTGAGAACCTCAGTGATTTTACAATAATTACCCCGAATCGTGAATTCAAAGTTCATAAATGTATTTTATCAGCAAGGAATATCTATTTTGAAACACTTTTCAGTCATTCATGGAAAGAAGTGCTCGAGAATCGAATTTTCATTAGAGATTTTTCTGACAAAGCGATAAAAATATTTCTGAAATGGTTGTATGCTTGCGAACATGATCTTACCAATGTTTCTGTTGATACAATCATAAAGTTATATCAAGTATCGAAAATTTTTCTTGATGAAAAATATGAATCAGTTTGTCTTGATGCTCTAATCAGTATAGTCGTTCCAGATAATTTTCTTGAAAAATTCTGTCGAACATTCGATATTCCAGAACTTGAACTAGAAATCAACGACATTAAATATTTTTTATATACTTCTCACTAATGATTTATCATACACTCATTCGAAACAATTAGCAACAGTGTACAAAATTTTTCACTACTTTGTTGAAAATATCATTCACGTTCAATTAAAAAAAATTTATCTGTTTGACTTTGAAAGCTATAGCGTTTTAAATTTTGAAATATAAAACTCGACTACGCTTTCAGATTAACGATGACGGTTACAGTTCTATAGGCATTTTTGAAGAGGAAGGGAATCATTCGAACGATTTAACATTGTAGCGCGACAACGAAAAAGATTTCACTAGTTGTACCAGTGTCAGTTAATATCAATATAGAATTTTTCAAGCGCGCGTCTCAGTCTAGAAATGGCTATTAACGGTGCTAAAGAAGTAGTGCGTCGCCAACGACAACTTCTCGCTTCGCGACCTGTCAATCCTCTCGAGGCCGCGGCCTTGATTGAGGATGCTGACGCGTGCATCCGGGAACTGTCAGAGTTTGGCTTAAAGTGTAGACCCGAACTGAAACTTCAGTGTAGTCGTATTATTATACATTTACGCGATTATATTTATATATATATATATTTATATTATATATATATAATATTCGCGAGTTGAGTGGATACCTAGTGAGTGGTGGGGACCTAGGAACCTCCTGGGAAGATGTCAAAACGGCATTCAATCGCAACCTTGAAACCGGACTCATTGTGAATAAACATCACTTGGATATTCACGGCTTCCTGGAGGAGGCACGAACCATCTTCGTCGACAAGATCGAGGAAGTTCTCCAGCGTCAAAATGCCCTAAAAGTGAATGCTGTACTCGATGCCGAGTTCACTATCGTCAAAGACGGAGAAGAAGTGACTGAAGTGAAAAGCTTTTTCACCAAAACGTATCCAATCATGAGGACAACGGACTTGTCGCAGTGGTATCTCCAACGCGTCCAGCATCGCCTGCCTCGAGATATGGAGGAATTCCAACACAAAGACTCTGGATGGACACTCCGAAGAATTTTCAGCCTAGCCATTCATATGAATAAATATAACCCGATGCGTGGCAGCTCCTACGTAGAACTCCCAGAAGTCATCAGAAGAAGACGGGCCTGTGTCAATGTTAAAAACTTTGATGATGAGTGTTTCAAATGGGCCATCCTTTCAGCGCTACATCCAGTTGGGAGACATGTAGATCGTCTCTACAACTATCAGAAATACGACGGAGAACTTAACTTTCATGGACTCTCGTTTCCGTTCGTGCCAAAACAAGTGAAAGTCTTTGAGAAACAAAATGATGTGTCAGTGAATGTGTATGTGTTAGAGAAGAAGAAAAATGACTTTATCGTCGCATCGATCCATGTGACTGACCATAAAAAAGATAAACACGCCAATCTTCTTCTCATACAAAACTATTATACCGATGAAGATGGCGATGTAGATGAAAGTGAATGCGAACCCCTGGTATTCCATTACGTTTGGATCAAAAACCTTTCTCGCTTGGTATTGAATCAACTTTCTAAAACTAACAGCAAACATCACATTTGCGATAGATGCTTGCATCATTTTCGAACTGAAGAGAAGTTAACTTTTCATGAAACTGACCGTCGAAAAATAAATAAATGCAGTGTTCAGTTACCAAAAGAGGGGAAAGATAAAATTAAGTTTTCCAATCATAAAAACAATCTTAAAGTGCCGTATGTTGTGTATGCGGACTTTGAATGTATTCTCAAAAAACTTAATTCTCAAAGTCAAGAAAATACCAAAGTCGTTCAAATTCACGAGGTGTGCAGTGTAGGGTATTACATAAAATGTAGTTACGACGAGAACCAATCCCTATACAAGAGCTTTCGAGGATATGATCCAGCGCAATGG